>VDFB02271358.1:1194803228-1194960143 GCA_007258455.2 Sequoia sempervirens | reverse complement strand
TTAATTTCTAAGAAAACTGGTCCATAAACTTGAAATATTAGGATTTTTTTGTTTTTTGATAACTTTTTTTTATTTAGGTCCAATTATGTTGTCCATACACATTGATTTTTAAAAACAACAATTAAGGCCAAATAAAAAAATATTTAGAAAAAATTACAAAAAAATATCCTCATCAATCTTCATGTTGTTTGATAACTTTCCCCAAAACAAATTAGAAAAATGTTTTTCTTTAGGTCAAAAGTGTTATTCGTACATGTGAATGGTATGGTTAAAAAAATGACTTTTAAAAAGTGGTTTTTATACAACCTATCAAAATTTAATTTTTGTCATCTGGGTATTTGAATAAATCACACATTTGGAAACTAGATTGAAAATACTAAATTTCATATTCCTAACTTATTTAAGATTCATTGTGTAAGTGCTTCAAATTTTCAGTACAAGTGTGGCATATTTTGAAAAACAACAAAAACACTTCCACTTTTTGAGATTTTTGAGGACCCATCAGCCCTCCTCAAGCAACTAAGAATAATACACTTAGATCACAACCTAATTAGGTTTTTACAAAATTATCCAATTCTTATTTAAGTGTAGTTCAAAATTTATTAAAAGATAATTTTATCACCCTCCTAGAAATTAAACTGCTCCCTGACAATAAACCATACCTCAATTGGTATGATGCTTCTAAGTTTTTCCAATATCATCGAGTGCTAGGGAATGAGAATAAATGTTGTGTGCACTTGAGACATGTGATTCAGGACCACATAGATAGTGGTAACATCCAACTTGATGGTAATAAGAATAATTCAAATAAATTTTTTGCTAAGGCCAACAATCAACTGCATATTTACATATATATCCTTTTTCACCTCATTCCTCTAATTTTATCATTGATTCTTCTTGTACTCCCTTTGATAATTTTCATGTGTGAACTTTGTGTCCATTAATCCAATCTCCCATCCAAGTCAGAATATTAATAGTCCTAACATATCTGTCACACCTAACGGCTTGTCGTATCATGGAGAGTACTCTCCTCTTTACATTCTTGCTCAAGTAAATGGTAATGTGATGTAGGAGCATCACTTTGGTTTGTTTTTATGTTAATTTTGATGTTAGGATTATTATTTTTGTTAGTTTATTTCTTATGGTATCTATTGGGGTCATTTTCAATGGTCTAAGTTGTGTAAATAGGCCTAGAAATTCAAATTTTGCTTTTCTCACCAAAATGCAAATTTGAATTTTCTAGGTGCTTTTTGTCTTGTAAAGGGTTGAGGTTTGTTCCTTAGCTATTTTTTTTGGTTGGTTGAGTATAATAATGTCTTATAATACCATGAATTACCTTGTACTTAGGTCCCTTTTCATGTTTTGTTTTCATGTCTAGGATAAAAAGTGCATTTTTTGCAAGTTTATGGTAAAAAGGACATTAGGTTACATGAGGTTTTGGAAAGAAAAGCATGTATTTTTGAATTGTAACTATTTTTCATCATAATTCACATGGAATGAAAGATAAGGTACACTCCAAGAAGCTGTGGAGGAGTTTTTGGTGAAAATGCCTTATTTTTTTGACAATTTATGACAATTTTCTACAATTATAGTCGGAAAACAATCTTGTATGAACCTGTATGGAACAACTATAGGTTTGGAAGTTGGTGGAAAGTTTTTTTTTTTTTTAAGAACCTAATGCAATTTTTTTGGTTTAATTTCATGATGTTTTGAACAAGTTACAACAAAAATACTACTAACAACCCTATCATAGAGCTAGGGTTTCAAATGAGAGAAAAAAAATCATAACTTTTGTTTGCACTGTTGAAAATTCATGAAACGTGGAGGAAACCTTCTTTAGGCTATCTATCAAGTTTGCACCAAAGGTTACCCTACCCATTGTGGAGCGGGATCTAGAGTCATTCAAGTCATATTTCAAACTACGAGCAGCATATGAGAGTCTTCGAAGGCACATCCATCAAGCTGAGGTTGCCCAGGATGCACAATTGTCTCAGACCCCAACAAATTTTGAGAGAATACAATCTAAGGTATCTATATTGTAGGCGAAGAAAGATCAAATAGCAGGGGAGCATCATGAGGCCCTTGGATAGGTACAGGGCTTACAGTTTGCTCTTAGTACACTCGGTGGATCACAATCACGATCGCATACCATTGTCTCCCAAAAAACCACCACTAGACAAATGCAAACACTAGGTCCCAAGGGATCTAGTAGTCACAGACCTTAGTAGCATTGTATATATTGATGGCATATACACAAAAATTTGATACATATGGGTATGTGTAGGATCATAATGGGCCAAAAAGTGGCAATATGATGGGTATGTGTAGGGTATGTGGCTGACAACCTTTTTTAACCCAAAATTGATGAAATGAATAGGGTTTTTAAAGGAGATTCTCAGCTTTCCACCAATATGAATCATGCTTTACTTTGAATTTAATAAATAATTATTATTCATTTTCTATTTGAATTACAACTAAAGTCCTAATTGATAGGTTGATTAACAAACATCTATAGCTTTCAAATGGTATCACATTTTTTGAATCCAAAACATGTCACATTCTATGCTTCACATACTATAGGATTAAAAAAAAATGAATTTCATGAATTTTTGACCAAGTTAAGGTGGTCAGACATACGAGTGTTTATATTTTTTAAAATTTGTAATAAAAATTCATAATTAATTATTTGTTTAGAAAAAAAAATTACAAAAAATATGCATCACATTGGGGAAATAAACTTACTTATATCTAAAATATTATAAATAATTTTATCATTTTATTATGGTTAGGTGATCAGATGTATACCTACTTCTTCTATTTCCCTCAAATTCTATACCACTGCATTGAAATTTCAAATTTTCACTAAATAGATTTTTTAAAAAATAAAATTAGTAGTTTAGAAGCCACGCTCAATTTTCTATATAGATTCTATTGTTACATATTTTGAAAATAATATGGATAACTTATTCAAATTTTTACATCAAGTTGCCTAACTCTGATTTTTCTAAATTTTTTGCCACTTAAGGGCCTGTTTTTCCATGATGATCCTGCACATACCCATATATATATGAGCATTTGATGTTTTATTACTTGTGTTTACGTGTTGAATGTTAAATGGAAATGTGATTGATTAAATAATCTTTGTAAGACTATTTAATGAATGTCTCTATGATTTAACATGTTTTATGTGATCTAATTAAAACTTATTCTAGTTTCTCGTAGATGCAACATTGTGATTAAGTATGTTATGCTAAATTAAATACACCTATAATCTAATTAAAGAATCATTAAATACATATAAGGATCTAATCTAACACAACATACAAGATTATCTTGAATAGAATGAAACATAAAGTAATCATTTAAAAATGAATTAAATAATCACTTTAGTATTCAAGACACAAATAACTATTTGTCAAGAATGAAGCAATGTGAGAGCACATAGAATGTTATATAGTAACTCTAACACAGCTGCTTTATAATTCACACTATCCAAGAGGATTAGACGTAATACCGATGTAGATTTGTGGCATTAATAGGTTCTTTGAGAGGTGTACCATCCATTTCTATTAATGTATAAGCCCTAGATTCATAATTTTGATTAATTATGTAAGGGCCTAATTAATTAGGGCTGAATTTTCCTTTATCAATCGGGTCGGCATTGACTTTATGTTGATTCTCACATAGCACGAAATCACCTTTATTGAATACATGAGGGATGGCAGTCTCCTTATAGATACACTGCCTTCTTTTAGAATAAGCTTGAAGGTGCTCAAGAGCATTGATACACTGTTCGTCGAGCATTTCAAGCTGATGCAAGCATTGCTCTTTGTAATTTTTTTCGTCAATAAGTCCTTGAAGAGCAATTCTTAATGTAGGAATCTCTAACTCCAAGGGAATATTTCCTTGGTACCATAGATAAGATTATAAGGTGTTGTTCTTGTGGATAATCTAATACTCAAGTGTGATAGGGCCATAGCACATATGTTAATTGTGTGTCACAATCCTTATTATGTTTGCTAATGGTTTTCTTTAAGATTTATTCAAGGGTTTTATTAGCTAATTCGGCTTGACCGTTAGATTGTGGATAGTATGGTGTTGAAAAGAGATGTTGTATGTTAAATGTTTCCAATAACTTCTTCACGTCATTATTTTTAAATGGTGTACCATTATTAGAAACTAACACGGAAGGAAGCCCAAAGTGAGCAATAATGTGTTCCAATATGAAACGACATATCACATCAGTTGTTTTTTGTTGAAGGGGAATTGCTTCTACCCACTTCGTAAAGTAATTTTTTGCAGTAATTATAAATGTATGTCTAGAGAAGGAAGGTGGTGATATCTTTCCAATGATGTCCAAACCCCAAAATGTAAAGGGCCAAATTGGAACTTGAGCTCAAAATTCATAAGCAGGAGCATGAATTAGATTATTATGTTCTTGACATTTGTGGCATTTTTTTATGTATTCAAAGAAGTCTTGTTCCATATGTCTCCAATAGTATCCAATGTAAATAAGTTTTTGAACTAGTGTTTTTTTTCCAAAGTGACCACTATAACCACCTACATGAGCTTGTTCAAGTGTTGTGGGTATTTCAGATTTTTTAAGGAATCTAAGTAAGATACCATTAAATGATCTTTGATACAACACATTGGCAAGAATTATATGCTTAGATGTGAGTTTTCACAAGCGAGCTCAGATGTTCTTTGTTGTTGGCTTGAGAAAGGTACCATCTTTCAAATAGTTAGATATTGTATCGTACCATTCACTCGAGTCTTCCTTGGTTGTTGCCAATACTTCTTCTGATTTATCTTTGATTGACGGTTTTATAATTGTATGTACAATGAAGGTGAAGTATTTTGAAGGATCTTGAGGGGATATAAGGGAAGCTACACTTTCCATTGCATTTGCATGTCAAATATATTTTCAAGGGATGTTGTCAATGGTAAATGATTCAAACTTCTCTAACAAAGTCATTGTGAGATCCTTATATTTCTTTATTTTTTCATGCTTTGCTTGATATGTTATATTTATTTGTTTAATGACTAATTGTGAATCACCAAATATCTTAATGTCTCTTGCGCCCATGATTAAAGTGGCATGCAACCTAGTGAGCAATGCTTCATACTCGGTAGTGTTGTTTGTACATAGGAAGTTTAACCAATATGACAAGGGAATAGGTTCTTCTGCGGGCGGTACTATTATAACAGTTGCATCAGAGCTAGTTCTACACTTAGATCCATCAAAATATAATTCTCATGTATTAGCCTCAATCGTAAACACATTATCATCAGGGAAAGAGTCATTTCTAGGTAATGCTAAAGGATAAGGAGCATCAACTAATCTGTCAGTCAAGGCTTGGCCCTTAATTGATTTTTTTGAAACAAACTTAAGGTCAAACACAGTCAACAACATCACCCATTTAGCTAAGCATCTTGATAAGTCTATTTTTGTGAAGAGATATCTTAAAGGGTCAAATTTTGTCATCACTTGTATTTTAGCATTCAATAAGTAATGTCACAGCTTACTAGTAGTGAATACAAGAGCTAAACATTGTTTCTCTATCATTTTGTATCACTTCTTGTAATCAATCAAGGTTCGGATAATGTAATAAACATGATGTTCTTTACCATTTTTGTCTTTTTGATCTAACAATGTTGCAAGAGAATGATTTGATGTTGTGTTATATAATATGAATGGTTTGTTTTGTACAGTGGGTTGTAAAATAGGTGAAGTGACAAGATATTCTTTCAAACTCTCAAATGCCTATTTGCAATCCTTGTTCCAATTAAAATGCACATCTTTCTTTAGGAGATATGTAAACGGTAATGCTCAATCCACTAAAGATGCTACAAAATGATTGATAGTTTGAATTCTTCCTTGTAAGGTGCACAATTGAGATATGTTTCTAGGATGTGACATGTTAATTATAGCGTCAAGTTTATTTTTTTCCACCTCGTTGCCTTTGTGAGATATGATAAACCCTAGAAGTTTTCCACTATCTACACCAAAGACACTTTTTTAGATTCAATCTCATGTTGTATTTTTGCATTCGGTCAAATATTTTTTTGGAGGAAATTCACTTTATCTTGTGTTGTTAAAGATTTACCAAGGATATCATCAACATAATCTTCCAAAATCATATGTATGTAATCGTGAAATATCAATGTCATCACTCGTTGAAATATCATGCTCACATTCTTCAACCCAAAATGCATCATTACCCAACAAAATGTTCCCCAATCTATTGTAAATGTTGTCTTATATTGATCTTGAGGGTTGATAAAGATTTGGTTGTATCTAGAAAATCCATCCATGAATGACAACAAAGCATGTCCTACAGTCGAGTCTACTATCATATTGATATTAGGAAGGGGAAAGTCATCTTTTAAACATGCTTTATTCAAATCGCAAAAGTCCATACACATTAATATGATTGTCTAGTTTGGTGACTGTGACAATGTTTGAGATCCAAGGAGAATAATCTATAGGTCTAATAAAACCAGATTCAAGGATCTTTTCAATCTTTTCCTTAACTAGTAAGGCTATCTTAGGGTTCATTTTTTTAATCTTTTGTCTAACGAGCTTAGCATTTTTAGTGAGGACTACATTGTGTGTTACAATCTTAGGGTCAATTCCTAGCATGTCTAAATAAGTCCAAGCAAAAAGCTTCAGAAATTCATGAAGTAAAGTTGAATGATATTTTTGGTCATCATCATCAAGGCACTTTCCTATCTTAATTACCTTGTCTTCATTGTTAATATCAATTTGAATGTCCATTGTATCTCCTAAAGGAAGCACATTTTGTGTTGGAAATTCAGGGTTGTATTCTTCTTTCTCCATGCCATCTTCACTACATTCTTCTACTTTTTTCTTGGTACTAATCATAGCACATGTAATTCACTTCTTATTAGGAGTGGATGGTTTATCATAAACTCCTAGTATTTCTTTTAAGGCTTCATTATCTTCCAAAAACTCTAATGATTCTTTACAAGTTGTATAAATTAATTTTGGATGCTTCAATGTGAGACTTGTTTTAGGATTACACATGATGGTGTTGATGTTTAACGATGGTCTCTTGGTTGCTTATGTAATCTTAGAAGGGAAATATCCCAAACCCATTTTTATCTCTTGCGTGTTAGGTTTTATAGGAACACAAATTCCTTATTCTTTCTTTCCACATCCTCTACCACTATAACCCAGTTGTTTCACAAGTTTATAACCTCACCCATAAATTTGTTCCATTTCTTCCAGGTTTGGTGGTTGTTGATAATCTATCTCATCAAATTTTGTTGTATAACTTGTGTCTTCTTCAATAACTTGTGTCTTCTTCAAAAGTGGATGAGGTAGATGCTTGTGAATTTTCTTTTGAGTTCTATGTGGACATTACCATTGGTTTTTTTTTCTTCTCATCTTCTTTATTTGTGATTATGTACTCTCCCATAAATGAAGGTGTGAATTCCAAAGAACTCCAATCATCATCTGATCTATATTTAAAGGGTTACAAATAATTTTCACTTTACTCATGATTACAGATTTATCCCTGATCGCAAATGGAATTACATGGTTGTGTATTTTAACCTTTGAAATTATAGAAATTGAGCTCACTTAATCCTTTGCTTATCCTAATGACATAAACTAATTACTTAAATGTTAAATTTTAATATTCAAAGTAAGAACTAAAACTGACACGAATAAGAGAGAATAGACAATATAGAGAGAATAGAGAGACAACAAGAAGTTTGATAACGAAGTTCACCCATATGTTTGGGATATGTGTCCAGGTCCACTTCTCAATGCGGAACCACTTTATTAATGATGCCAAGCTTATTTGCCTTATTACATAATTCAAGCCTCAAAACTTGTGTTACAAAGTCTCTCACAGTCTCCTACTGACACCTTCAAAATTCCTTCCCAATATGCCTAATTTCTCCAACATGAAAGCCTTTCTTGAAACAAAATTGCTTTCACAAGAGAATTTATTATATAAAATCCCAATTACAAGAATAAACTTTGAAATAACCTTCCTTTAATTTAGGTACCTTTATAATTTCAAGCCAGATTATCCCTTGTAAAAATCCACCCCAGCAAGTACAAGTTACGAAAGTTCGCTTTAGGTAAAAAGCATCTAGCTATGAGTTAGAAAAAGTAATTAGATAGGAGATAGGAATATAAATGTATTATATTTAGCTAGGAAAGTTTGAAATAATTTGCAATGGTGCATTAATTTGTGAAATGTGTAGGGTCCATGGGCAACGTGGTCCATAGAGACATGTGAGCAGTTGACATGTGTGGATGGATGCATGCGATATTGTATTTATGGGTAGCATGGATACGTGGAGTGTTTTATACATATACCAATGAATAATTGTATTTTTATGTGTGTATGTGTACATTTGGAACAAGAAATATCCTTTATGATCGTATTTAGGAAGCAAAAATGTATTACTATTTTGTTTAAATTATTAAATGCAAATAACCTGAAACATTTGTAACAATGGTTGAGCCATCTATGTATACATGCATGCATGTATACATGTATCCGCGCGCACATAATGCATAGAATAGTGAAAAGCATCACCTACATTTGAACGAGTCTGAAAGCACGAGGAGACTCAACTTGCATTTTTAGTATTAAATGAAAGAAAATAGGACAAATAAACTACTTATGAGCAATGCACAGTTTTTAATTTTTTTTTTTAATAAACGTTATGTATCCATTATTTCAATTTCAACATTAACATCTATCATTTCAATTTGAACAAAGTTTTGATGTACGAATATTTCTAAAGCATCAAATTTCATTTGCAACAATTTAGAAAAACATGTGCCCAGGCACTTTCAAAATATGCATTTTTACATGACCCATTCATTTTATGATAAGAAGAAAATAATTTACACTACAACATTTTATAAGAATGACATTTGTAAGTAATTTCTAGGGCATTTGTGTTTGGAATTTTGGGAAATCAATGTCTACTAAACTTTTAAAAAAATCCAAAGAAAAAAGATGCCATCCATGTCCCCGCATTATTGCATATAGACACATATTTAAATGCATGGTCAAACAAAGTTTACCATACCTAATTTTTTGCTTCTATGTCTATTTGTAAATAAAATTTATGTCTAGTGTAATGTTCTAAAACACATGTTAGGTTAATTAATACAATTGAGCTATTTGACTTTATCATATGACAATATGCGAGTGCTAGTAGAAACACTAGTGTTAGGTGGAACATTGATATGGGTAACTCATTTGAGTGTAAACTTTTGTAAGATGAATCAATCTTTTTTTTAATGTAGTGTGAAGGTAACTTCTATATAAAGCTATTGATTTTATTAGAAATAAGATTTTAATATTGTTTATGTAATACGAAAACATATTTTTGTCTATAGAACAATGTAATTATATATATATATATATATAATTGAAATAAATATTACAATAAATTCTTAGTTGAATCACTAGAAAAGGAATGTAGAGATATATTAAACAAAAAATAATTTGCAAAGATATAAAGAACGTTATTACCCAAGATAAAATGTAGCTACACTAAAATAATTCACATGTTTATAGCACTTTGCATTAAAAGTATGTAGTGATAAGAAATATTTAATAATTCACATGTTTATAGCACTTTGCATTAAAAGTATATAGTGATAAGAAATATTTAATAATTCACCTGTTTATAGCACTTTGCATTAAAAGTATACAGTGATAAGAAATATACCTTTAAGGTTTTTTTCTACTATAAAACTATTGAGAGAGAATCTATGTATACATGTATGCATGTATACATGAATCGATGTGAACATAATGCATACAAGAGTGGAAAGCATCCTCGGCATCTGAACGAGTCTCAAAGCACGATGAGACTCAAGTTGCATTTGCAATAATAAATGAAAAAAATAGGAGAAATAAACTACTTATCACGAATGCATATATCGAAGAAATGCATAAATATATGGAGCCATGTAAACATTTATGCATGTATGGATGTGTGCATGTGTCCATGTAATTTGGTATGTAAACAAGAATCAATATATGCCTGCGTGCATAAAGTTAGAAATGTCAGAAACAATTTGCATTTGAAACATTAAAAAAAAAAACATTTATGATTGAAACAAAACAATAATACATTAGTGTTTTTTGAAAAAGTGTATAAAGGATATGTAATGATGCATTTGTATGCATGGATACATGTAAATATTTGTCAAATCTGATGATACAATTTAGCCTTCAAGGAACTATCGTACGCGCTTTTAGGGATCTGTAATAAACAAGATCTAGAAAAGATGTTTTGAAAAGAACTCTTGAATACAACTCCATGTTAACAATGAGAGTCAACTTGCATTTGCAGTATCAAATGAAAGAAAACAGGAAAAGTAAACTATTTATCAGCAATGCATGCATATAATTATATTTATGCAAGCATTGATGTGTACATGTGTACATGTAATTTGGTATGTAAACAAGAATCTATATATGCCTACGTGCATAAAGTTAGAAATGTCAGAAACAATTTGCATTTGAATGACATATAAAAAACATTTATTATTGAAACAAAAGAATAATACATTATTGTTTTTTGAACAAGTGTATAGAGGATATCCAATGATGCATTTGAATGCATGGATACATGTAAATATTTGTTAAATCTGATCATACATTTTAGCCTCCAAGAAACTGTCATACGCGCTCTTAGGGATTTGTAATAAGCAGGATTTGGAAAAAACATTTTGAAAAGAACTCTTGAGTACAACTCTATGTTATGATAGTTATTTTCAAAGCCCTCAGTGTTTAATTGCATAACCTTGATATTATCTTCATTTTTTTCTTTGTTTGGTATGGTGTGAATTTTGTTCTGATGGAAGAAGGTATATTTGAGCTATAGATAGATAAATATATGTAAGGGTAATAAAGAAGAATGAGCTATGTAAGTGCAACAAAGAGAGGGAATTGAGAGAATGATGAGATGCAAGTAAGGTATATGAATGCCTTATGAAAAGTATTTGATATGGGAGGCAAGGATATGTGAGACTGGATATGAGAATGAATGGAATGTAAATGGTATGAAATTATCATTTTTGAGTTATATGCTTAAAATTAAATGCAAGATATAAAAATTTGAATGAGTGAGTTGGATTGAAAGAAAAAAGGAATTGAACACATTGGTGTGATGCAAGCCAAGCATATAAGTGGATTTTGAAATGTATTTGATTTGAAAAGAAACGATGTGCAAGGGTTGAAATGGAAATGAGTGGAATCGATAGGGTATGAAGTGATCATTTCTTTGAACAAAGGTTGGAAGAATGTCTATTTTGTTATTGGTTATGCTTTTTAAAATCATCATAGGGCTGAGTGTCTCAATACAAACATAGAAGAAAGACTCATGTCCCATTTCTCACTCTCCTTCGTAGTAAACAAAGTGCGAAGATCCTTGAGCTTCCTCGAAAGGTGACAAGAGAAGAATAGATATAAAAATATAATGATAATTAAGGATACAAGAGTCAAAAGAGAAAACAAAGCAAAAGTTGGTATGCATATACTATGAAAAGAATAAATACGTGGACTTTTTTATAGATATACCAATGAATACTTGTATTTTTACATGTGTGTATGTATACATTTGCAACAACAAACATCCTTTATGATCTTATCTAGGAAGCAAAAATGTATTATTATTTTGTTCGAATTATTAAATGCAAATAATCTTAAACATTTGTAACAATGCTTGAGCCATCTATGTATACATGCATGCACGTATACATGTATCCATGTGCACACAATGCATAGAAGAGTGAAAAGCATGCTCGACATCTAAACGAGAAATTTGAATGGAAAACACTAAAATCAATTAGAAATACAAATCAATAATTGAAGTAGTCTAAATGCGTCAAAGCACAATGAGACTCAACTTGCATTTGCAGTAGAAAATGAAAGAAAACAGGAAAAATGAACTATATATCACCAATGCATATATGTAAGGAATGCATAAATATATATGCCTGTGTGCATAAAGTTAGAAATGTCAGAAAAAAATTGCATTTGAAAGATATACAAAAAACATTTATGATTGAAAGAAAAGTATAATACATTAGTGTTTTTTGAACAAGTGTATAAAGAATATCTAATGATGCATTTGAATCCATGGATACATGTAAATATTTGTTAAATCTGATCATACATTTTAGCCTTCAAGAAATTGTCATATGCGCTCTTAGGGATCTGTAAAAAGCAGGATTTAGAAAAGACATTTTGGAAAGAACTCTTGAATACAACTCTATGTTATGATAGTTATTTTCGAAGCCCTCAGTGTTTAATTGCATAACCTTGATATTTTCTTCATCTTTTTCTTTGTTTGGTATGGTGTGAATTTTGTTGTGATGGATGAAGGTATATTTGAGGTATAGATATAGATAAAGGTATGTGAGGGTAAAAAAGAGGAATGAGCTATGCAAGTGCAACAAAGACAGGAATTGAGAGAATGATGAGATGCAAGTAAGGTATATGAATAAGTTATAAAAAGTATTTGATATGGAAGTCAAGTATATGCGAGAGTGGATATGAGAATGAATGGAATGTAAATGGAATGAATTTATCATTTTTTAGTTATATGCTTAAAATTAAATGCAAGATATAAAAATTTGAATGAGTGAGCTAGATTGAGAGAAAAAATAAATGAAAGAGATTGGTGTGATTGAAGGCAAGCATATAAATGGATTTTGAAATGTATTTGATTTGAGAAGAAAGGACATGCAAGGGTCAAAATGGAAATGAATGGAATCGATAGGGTATGAAGTGATTATTTCTTCCAACAAAGGGTGGAAGAATGTCTAGTTTGTTATTGGTTATGCTTTTAAAAATTATCATAGGGCTTAGTGTCTCAATACAAACATAGAAGGAAGACTCATGTTGCATATCTCACTCTCCTTTGTACTAATGAAGGTGCCAAGATCCTTGAGCTTCCTTGAAATGTGACAAGAGAAGAACAGATATAAAAATATAATGATATTTAAGGATAGAAGAGTGAAAAAAGAAGACAAAGTGGAAGTTGTTATGCATATACTATGAAAACAATAAATATGGAAGATCATGAAACTAGAAAAATGAAAATGCTAATGCATTAGATAACAATAAATGCATATATTATGAAAAAATTAAAAATGGAAGATCATGAAACTGGGAAAATGCAAATGCTAATGTGTTAGAGAACAATAAATGCATGGATAGAGAAATACGTAGAGCTATCCACAGATATATGCATGGATGCATCGACATACACATTTACAGACAGGAAATAGAACTATACAAATAGATGGAGAAATGAATACATGTATATATGGATGCATGCATATTTGCATATAGATACAAATGCATATGTTACATGGAACGATGTACTCATATACACATGCAAATATGGATGAAGGCATACATGCATAAATGCATGTATGGACAATATGCATGAATGGATGTCAACATATAACTTTTAATGTTTTTATATTGGAAAAATAACATTTATTTGTTTTTATTCATCATAATAGCTTTATAAATCATTATTGATATAGAAAATCAGTGAAATGTGATCGCATAGAATGATTAAATAAATTTAAGAAAAGGCATAATTTATAAAACTGGCAAGTAGAGGTATGTAATCCATGAGTGCAAATTAAATGCATTGAAATATCAGGAAAATGCAAACACATAGAGTGGTCAAAATAATTGAAGCAAATGCATTAAATGGCTTCTAGCTAGTGGGGAAGGTGTTGGAATGGCTCGAAGGCCATGGGGGGCCAGTACACTTTAGCCATTTAATATAGATTTAAGTCAGTTGCAATGCATCACAGTTGTTTTGTGGATGCTGTACTCTGTTGTACATGCTTGTGTTCTAAGGAAGAGTGTTGTATATGCATGCACAAATGCATATGTGCATGTTTAACATGCACACATGTATAGATGGATGCATAGACACATGTATGTAGACAGAGATAGATATGTTACACAGAGAAGTGTGCAGATACATGTATGTGTAGAAATATGCATATATGCATCTGCAGATGGGCAGAGACAAAGACATATACATGGGTGCATGAGTCCAGACATGCATATATGCATGTATCCATGTAAGATATCGATAGATGCATATATACATTGATGTGTGCATGCAATTCATAGGTGCATATATGCATAAATCGATATATGCATGATTGCATCCATGGATACATAGATACATAATGAGATAAAGAAAAAGACACATTTATATATGCATGTACGGAAACATAGAGAATTGAAATATGTTTAGCATATTGTAATCAATGAGTATTTAGACTGAACACCTTGAGACTGGCATGTTAACTGTGTCATTGTTATTGAGTTTCTAATGCTCATTTACCCTTGTAATAATGCATATGTAATTAATTAGGTAGCTGTTAATTAGTCTTTAAATACATAAGAATTAAAAGAAAGAAATAATGATAATTATTGTTGTGCACATATCACCTATTAATCAAAGCCAATCAACAAAGTAGCAATGGAAAACCATGTGTATGTTAATATGGTAGAGAGCATGTATTTGTGCATAAGTGTATAAGGATGCCATGAGTTGTGATTTTTACCATAGCAGAATACAAATTTTCATTTGCACAGAGATAGACAAAAGAATGCAATAGAAACCTATTTTCTGCCAGCAAGTATTTAAATTTTATCAGATGTCATGATTATTGTTCTCATAGGCAAACATGTAAAATATGCAAGCACTTATAAGGCAAGTGAACTGTTTTACAAAACTCCTCAGGAAAATGTGCTTCTGGGGAATGCAATATACATGGGTGCATGAGTCCAGACATGCATATATGCATGTATCCATGCATGATATTGATAGATGCATATATACATGGATGTGTGCATGCAATTCATAGGTGCATATATGCATAAATCGATGTATACATGTAGCCATAGATACAACCATACATATATAGACAAATGCATGGAGAGATGGTGAGATATATGCATAAATCGATAAATGCATGATTGCATCCATGGATACATAGATACATAATGAGATGAAGAAAAAGACACATTTATAATGGATTAAACAATTAATAGTAAGTAGTAGATAATGAAATGAAATAAATTTAGGCAAATGGAAATAGAATGACCCCATTGGGTTGGAAAGTGAATATTTATGTGGCCTTTAGATGATACCAGGTTTGGAGCTATGAGACTTGATAGATGCTAAAATGTCATAGTAATGATAGCGTATCAGCTAATAGGACCATCTGACATTTGACTCATGTTAATCTAGTCATTTATTTGTTTTCTTTTTTGTGTTTCAAAGTCAATGCATTAAATGGCATGTGGATCTATCATGTAATATAGATTTAAGTGGCTGGAGATGCATTGTGATTAGTTTGAGCGTTTGATTTTTGTTATTGTGCAAATCTGTGTAGTCATAGGAGATGTTGTTACTGCAGAATCAAGACCTAGAAATGAGGTACTTGATACATGTATCCATAGATACACAGATGCACACATCCATCATGGTATCCATAGATGCCTAGATACATGTATCTATGAACAGATGTATCCATAGATATATCGACACATATATGGATAGATGCCTGTATACATATGGACATAGAAGCACAAATACATATATGTGTGGATGCATGTATAGGTAAAAGAATACATAGAAACATAGTTGCATGGATAGATAGAGACATGCATAGTTGGATACATAAATGCTTAAATATGCATGTATGGAAATATCCATGAGTTGCATATGAAGTTGCATAGATACATATATCCATGCATGCATGTATACATAGATGCATGTATTGTAGTACACATGGATGCATGTATATGTGTATCTATGGGCAGGATGCATGGATGCATGTAAATAGAAGAATTTTGTCAAATGTCATAGCTATTGTCCTCATAGGCACATATGCAAAACATGGAAAGCATACAAAAGGCAAGTGAATTGTTTGACAGAAGTTGTCGAATAAATGTGGATCCATGAAATGTGGTTTGATAGGAATTATGTAGAAACCCTTTTGTCTATTCTATTAATTGCATGTGAGCTTTGTAAAGACTATATATCTTCAATTGTTGTAGAGTTGTCCCATAGAGAGAGGTTTAGAACCAATGTGTTGTTAACTTGTGCCATAATGAGAAGTTTGGAACAATGTAAACCTAAACTCTGCAATTGTAGCAAATTCTTCAAGAAAAGAGTACAGGGTGAGTTTCTAGAATGAACCTTCTCCTTTGTTTACAATTGCATAGAGTAGACAAAGAAAAAGGTTAATTCAAGATCTCAGTTTATTGATTGTACTTGTAGCCATATCGTTGCTTCTTGTTACAAGGACAATATTTGCAAAAGGGTATTGTGAGTGGCACAAGTAATAGCTTGTAGTTGATTATCACCAGTTTATAGCTATTTCTTGTGATCCCATTTTTAATTTGCCTATGCATTTTCCTGCAATGCTTTTAACCAACATCATTGGCCAATCACATTTCGACATTTAACATATTACTTTTTTTTGTTGTATAGTTTGAATTTGGAGAGCTATTTTTTATATTGGAAAATTAGCATTTATCTATTTTTCTATTCGTCTCAGTAGCTTTATAAATCATTTTCATTTTAAAAAATTCAGGAAAATGTGAACGCATAAATTGGTTAAATAAATTTAAGCAAAGGCATAGTTTAAAAACTGGTGGCTAGAGGTACGTAATCCATGGATGCAGATTAAATGCATTAAAATATGAGGAAAATGCGAACAATAACCACGACGTCTAATAGAATTTAAATACTTGCTGACAGAAAATAGGTTTCTACTGCATTCTTTTGTCTATCTTTGTGTAAATGAAAATTTGTATTCTGCTATGGTAAATTCTCTAGTGCATTAGGTACTTTAAAGTGCAATTTTTTGGATGTTGCTCTTGTTCTAGGTTTGATTCTTTTTGCAGGTTATAACTACCTACTGTTGTATTAGTTTCCCATTTTTTCTTTTACAAATGAATGAATATATAAACAAATAAACATATATAATAGTTTTTGTTTGATGAGTTTTGTCAAACAGCTCACCTATTTTCTGTATCTCCCATTGTTTGCATTTATGCCTACGAGGACAATAACCATGAATTTTAACAAAATCCCTCTATCCTTTATGCTTTGATGACAACAGAAAAGCTCAAAGCAACACACTGTTGACTCATTGTTCCAAAGCTCTCATTATCACAGAGGTTGACATAATTTTGGTTCCAAAGCTCTTTTTATGCGACCGCTTTGCAGTAATCAGAAATATACAAACTTTACAGGGCTCACATGCATGAAGTAAAATGGAGAAGAGGGTTTCTACATAATTCCTATCAAAGGTAGATGAAACCTTTACATTTCAACAAGAAATTCAAATAGATAATACTACTATTAGTTTAAAATACGAATTTATAATCAAAGTATAAGAATGCCTTAGAGCACTATGAAACCCTACTTGCATTTTTCATATCAAATAGACGTATGTAATGCATGAATGCAAATTAAATGCATTAAATGGCATCTGGTTGGAGGTGAAGGTGCTGAAATGGCTTGGTGGCCACATGTGGTGCGGGTACTTTAGTCATTTAATAAAGAGTTAAGCCACTCGCTATGCATCTCTATTGCTTTGCATGTGTTATTTTTGTGTTCTGTAAGCCTGTGTTCTCTAAACCTAAATCCTACAACTGCTTTGAGATTTTTCGCTATGAAGAAAGCATAAAGGATAAAGGAATTTTGTGAACTGTCATAGTTAATGTGCTCATAGGCACATATGCAAAATATGGAAGCATACACAAGGGAAGCAAACTGTTTAGAAAAACTCCTCAAAGAAATGTGGTCCCATGGAATGCAATAAGTGTTCATAATGGACACTTTGGTTTTCACATGTTAACTTTGTAAAATAATGCAATTTGACATGTAATGGGTGTAAGAAACATATATGCATTGTCTTGTGGGGTAGATCTGGCCACAGTATTCCAATATCTTGAATGTACAGACCATAGATTGCATAAGAACATCAAGGAAGACCATATAGGTCTATCAAAAATTAAGCAATACAAGAAAAGAAATGTTGAAGTCATGACATGAACAATAGAACTATTCAACACTGAACTCAATGTCTGTAATAATTATTGCAAAAGCTGCAAATGCCATAGATGAAATAATATGAATAAAAATTTAGTTTCTACTTTTCTTGAAATGCAATGGAAAAAACTGCTATAAAGGAATAACAGAAGGTTGTGTAACATATTGCCACTCCTATTTCTAATTTCTTTGGACATGAATGCTTTACACATTTGATTGCAATAGTAACATGTCTACGAAAATGGAACAAGAGAGTTCTTCAGGTGGTTAAGTCTTATTGTTGATTTATGTTTGAAATTGTTTGCTATGACAAATGGTATCAAATTCTTCTTGTTTTTTGGCAAAGCATGTGTCTTGTTCAAGTAGGTAATTTTGTATTGTGGACCACTTCTAATCAACTTTTTAAGTTGGAGTAAGCTTGTTGAGCATTGGCGAGTTAGATTTTGGGCTTTGATTCTTAGAAGCGGCTCAAAATGTCTAGCCAGAGGGTTTGTATCATGGAACAGTATAGAGACTGATTCTATATATCCATAATCATTGAAATCTAAGTACTTTCTTGCTGTTGTTGATGACCAGAGGCTTATTTGTATTTTCAACCATCTGGATATCCAGTGAATGCAAAACAAGTCACCCCACAATCCACATTCACTATGGTCTGTGCAAGGTTTTGCAGACAATCGCATTTTGCGGAAGTATGTTTCTTGGTCATGTACTTTGTGCAACGTATATAAAGTATTAGGATTTAGTTCATTGTTATATGATTTAATTGCTTCTTTGTCCTTGTTTTGAAGGCAAGTTAGGAAATGATCTATAGCCCCATTTCGTATTTGAGTTGAGGTGTACTGATTTTTAAGTAGTAATTGAAGGGAGTCGAACAAACAATCACCAGCATTATATGCAAATGTGCTTAATCTACAAAGGCCTTCAGCTCTAAGGACATTGTCAATGTTTGATATTCCAGGATACTTTGTGCACTATTTTTTAATTTCATGTGAACCTAGGGACTGTTTTGAAGTTACGTTTTGTGTTTCAATTTTTAACAATGGTTCAAAGTGTCCACTTAAAGAATCTGTGTCATGAAATAGTATAGAGACTGATTCTGTGTAATCATAACTATTGAACTCTAAGTACCTTCTTGTTGTTGTTCTTGACCAAAGGCATATTTGTATTTTCAACCATTTGGATATCCACTGAATGCAGAATAAGTCACCCCACAATCCCTGCCTATGGCTTTGTAGATAATCGCATTCTGTGGAAATACGTTTGTGGATCATGTACTTTGTGCAATGTATATAGAGTATCAGGGTCTAGTTCATAGTTGTATGATTTTATTGCTTCGTTGTCCTTGTTTTGAAGGAAACTCAAGAAGTAATCTATAGCTCCATCTCATAGTTGAATTGATGTGTAGCAATTGTTAAGCAGTAGTTGTAATGAGTCAAACAAACAATCGCCAACATTGTATGCAAAAGTACTTAATCTATGAAGCCCCTCGCTCTTAAGTGCATAGTCAATGTTTGATATTTGGGGGCGCTTTGTCAATTCATAGGTGTCAACATCTATCATTTTCTTTCTTTTTTTTGTATCCTAATGTGTTTGAGAATAGCAGATGTTATGTATGAATAGTATCAAAAGCTATCATCTAGATTACTAAATCTATAGTTTTTTCCTATGTTGCCTATTTGCTTTTACTCAATAGCATTCTATAGTATTAATCATGTTGTCGAGCATCTTGGAAGACATATAGTACAACAAACAATTTTTTAGAAGCACAAGGGAAAAATAGTATTAATTCTTCAACCTAAACTTGTCATCCACTGTCCCCACCAGAATTGTATGTAGTTATTCCTGTTACATTGAAAAATTAGATAAATGAGTACAATGCATGATGTATACTTTTGATGCCACAAACACAAAACAATATTTTCAGGTAGCTTTGTTTACATGCAAGAAA
The DNA here is from genome assembly GCA_007258455.2 of Sequoia sempervirens. NCBI lineage: Eukaryota > Viridiplantae > Streptophyta > Pinopsida > Cupressales > Cupressaceae > Sequoia > Sequoia sempervirens. The sequence continues at coordinate 1,194,940,072 of VDFB02271358.1, read as the reverse complement.
TGGTGGATAAGAATCTTTTTTGCTCACATTGTGAATCTCAATCTATGGTCTTTAAATGTTTTGTGTAATTGGTTTGCTTTGTTTCTATGCACTTCTAAGTGACTGATTTTCTCAAAGAGGAAATGATTTTAAAAACTATTCACATGAACATGCATTAAGTGGCATGTTGAGAATAGTTTCATAATTCATTTCTGTTTTAAAAAATCAGGGAAATGCAAAGGCATTGATTGATCAAAGAAGATCTATGGCTTTTGTTATTTGTGAGAATAGCTTTAAAAATCATTGGAGTTTTAAAAATTTCAAGAAGATGCAAAGGCATAGGTCCATTGAGCAAAAGCGAAGACATAGATTGATCAAGTAATAAAAATAAGAGATTAAAACTCAGAGGTGCAAGCACACAGTGCATAAATGCAAATAAATGCATTAAATAGCATCTAGATGGATGAGAAACTGCTAAAATGGCTTGGTGGACATGTATAGCAAGGTTGCTTTGTTCATTTATTATAGACTTAAGTCACTTGCTAAGCATGACTATTACTCTGTGTAGATTGTTTTTCTATTCTACAAGTCTTTGTTCTAGGAGAGTTTATAGTGATTGAGCAAACTTTGTTATAGTTACAATGTCTAGAACTAGAAATGAATTACTTGAGGCGATAAATAGTTTTTTTTCTCAATTTTCTCTTACTTTAGAGGTTTAAAGCACATAGTGAAATTGGCAATGCAAGCAAAAAAAAATTGTGGTTAATGTCATTTTGCATGTAAACAAGACCATGAAAAAATATTGCCTCATGTCTATGAGTAACGTAGTACATCATTCATTGTGCTCACGTGCCATGTCAGCTTTTGAAATTAACTTTCTGGTCTTTTTTTCCAATACAGGAAGAATAAACATACGTTCACTTGCATAGTGCATAGGAACTTGGCACATATATAAGTAGTCTTATGAACAAAATTGCCTTAAATGCATATAGGTGAGAACTAGCTGACATAAAACTAAGACTTATGACTTTGTAGGCTATTTGAAACTGCAAACAGGGTTTGAAAATTGCATTCTAGCAGTTCATTCTATTCTATGAATATTGTATAGAGGAAGTATAACTAGTTAACACATAAGCTAAACTTGTTCTATTTTTTGAAGACAAATTACTATTGCAATTGTGGAAAATGCATTTTCCTGTTTCTATATGTGCAAGCAGTCTTTTAAATCATTCGTGTTCAAAGAAATGAGGAATACAAGATGACAAAATGAAAACATGAAACAAAACTTTATGCAGTCACTATATTGAAGAATTTCAATTGCATTTCAAGAAAAGCAGAAAGACAATTTGGAAAGCTGACCTTGTAATCTGCTATTGAATGATCAAGTACACTTGCAGCAATGTAGAAATTTTGGCTGTTATTATAGGCACAAGTAATTTTTCCTAGTACAATGACAAAATTGAGAAATGAGTAAACTATAAAAACATATACTATTTCATCTACAACCATGGGAAATCTTCCCAGAAGTGCATATTTGCAAAACTCTGTATTGTTTTTTTTTATAAAAAAAAGGAGAACGTTAATATGCTAACCTCACATTGAAGTTTGTGCGTAATTGTTTAAATAGACTTGAAAGTACCAATCCCTGTTACAAGGACAGTCTAGACAAATGAGTACAGTGAGTGACATATACTATGTTATTCATAAAAACAAAACAAAATTCTTATGTGGATTCATTTTGAGAAGAAAGAACCTAAGTAAGAACTTTTGTTGCTTACAATGCAAATTGCATTTTATAATTTTCAAATACTTATTGTTATTTGTGTACCCTATAATATAGAACATATTTTGCATATGTATGCATTAGTGTAATTTTGTTATTGCAATGGTGGCATAAGCTCTTTAAGAGCAATTAATGGAATAGATGCCATATTTGCTTAAGCGTCTAAAGAAGTGTAAATAGGCCATGGTAACCTGTCAAAACTAAGCCAAAAAACAACAAAGGCATGCACCAGCACTGTTAAGTTCTGATAAAAACATCTACTAGCTATTGTTTAATGGTAGACCAGCTATCACTTAATAGCGAAAGGTACATAAATATTGATTTTGTAACTAGATGGGTCATTTTTTTTCCATTTGCATAAGCTTGTTTTGTACCATTGTGTAGCACTTACTATTACTTGTGCAATCAAGCCACATGCAAGTAGAATTCATAACTCATGCCATCTAGATACACTCAAGAAGAAATACAAACCAAGGTTGTTGGCATCCTGATAAGAAAGATGATGAGATACATCCAATTAATGTATGCCACAACATCTTATTTAATGAAGATGATTTGGATACAGACATTGCAAATGAGAATCCTTATTGGTGTGTGAGTAATCCTCTTTTTCAAGACTTCTCAAGAAAATTGCATGCCAATACTATCAGTGAACAGGTCGAATTAGATTTATTAATTGACTTTGATTGATGGATCAAATGTGCACAAGGATAGTTATAATTATTTCTTTGTTATAATTATTATGTATTTAAATACTATTTAACAGTTACCTAATTAATTAGACATGAAATGATAAAGGGGAAAAGAAGATTAATTAATTAAGATAATTTGATTCTTTAATTAATAAGGTGAATTATCATGTAAAAGTACATAAATTAGGAGTGTGGAAAAATTCCTCTTTCCTTTATGCTTTAATGACAACGAGAAAGTTGAAAGCAATTGTGGAGTTTAGGCTTATATCTGTAAATTTCATTTTCCTGACAGTTTGTAAAGCCTTCTCAACACATTGTCCACATATTGTTCCAAAGGTCTCATTATGGCACATGCGAACAACACAGTGGCGCTAAAGCTTGCACTATGGAACAGTTCTACAATAATTGAAGATATGTAATCTTTAGAGGACTCATATGTACCAAGTTATTGTTAAGCTCCCATATTGTACACTGGACAAAAGATAATTGTTCATCTGAGGAGCCAGTCTATGAAACCCAATCTGCCTATGGACTCTAAAATGAAAGAAAACTGATGAAAATAACTATTTACTGCTTGAAGTAACTTGTCTACGAGTGTCCTTTTTTGGAACCATGACAACCTTTGCCCTGTCACTGTAAACTCTTTCCTAGAAAAGACATATAGACACACACATATATATATACATATGCATACATATGCATAGATACATCCATGTAGACACACATAAATGCATGTATGGACGTAAACATACATGCATGCATGCATATACACATAGATGCATCTATACACAGATACATATATGCATATATACATATATGCATAGATATATCCAGAGACATATGCATACATGCATACATGCATCCACAAATGTTCACATAGATATGCACATAGATAGATGCATATGTACATAGAGACATGCATACATACATACATGCATCAACACATCACGCACAAAGTGATAGTGATACTCCAACTAAAGCACTATGAAACACAGCTTCATTATGCACTTTAATTAAAAAAAGAAACTATGGAAAATAACAAATTATCACCTCAAGTAACTCATTTTTGGGTTTGGACTCTGCAATTATAACATCTCCTGCTCAGTCGCTACAAACTCTTCCTCAGAACATGCGCTTACAGAACACAAAAACAACACACACAAAGCAATAGAAATGCATAGCGAGTGGCTTAACTCTATATTAAATGACTAAAGTACCTACGCCACGTGTGGCCACCAAGCCATTATAGCACCTTCACCTTGAGCCAGATGCCATTTAATGCATTTAATTTGCATTCATGCATTACGTACGTCTACCCGCCAATTTTATAAACTATGCCTTTGCTTAAATTTATTTAATCAATCTATGCGCTCGCATTTTCCTCATATTTTAATGCATTTAATCTGTATTCATGGATTACGTACCTCTAGCCATCAGTTTTTAAACTATGCCTTTGCTTAAATTTATTTAATCAATTTATGCGTTCGCATTTTCCCAAATTTTTAAAATGAAAATGATTTATAAAGCTACTCAGATGAATAGAAAAATAGATAAATGCTAATTTTCCAATATAAAAAATAGCTCTCCAAATTCAAACTATACAAAAAAATAAGTAATATGTTAAATGCCGAAATGTGATTGGCCGATGCTGCCGGTTAAAAGCATTCCGGGCGGATGCATAAGTATTCCTGCCTTGACGCTAGGAACCAATAAAATTCAGACTATACAAAACAGTTTATTCAAGTGAGTGCTAATAGGTTTGTTATCTTTATTTTCATACGCAAATTAAAAATGGGTTCACAGGAAACAACTATAAACTGATGAAAATCAACTACAAGCTATCCACTTGCTCAAACCAGCATAGCAGCCAGATGGCTCAACAAATTTCGTGGCCTAAACCAGAGATGTTTTGTAGAACAGTTTTTTTTGGTACTATTCCAGGCATCAAGCAGAATGAAACATTATGTATCATTGTCAAAGCAAATAGAAATCCAAAGAAAGAGCTTTTGTCTTCAAATGCTTGGAAAACTTCCCAGTCAAATAGTAGACCATGACCATTTCACACATACCAATCAACTCTATGATTTTAAAGATTGAATATATGCATATTTTAAGCCATCTGTTATCTATTCTTTGTATATGTCTGAACTATTTTTGAATTCACTTGCAAATTGCAATGATTGTGAAGCATTGTGTGTTCAAATGCTTTAAAATAAAGTTACATGAACATATGCAATATGTTAATTGTTCTTGTTCTTTTCGAGATTTAGATAATTTGTTTCTTTTGCAAGAAGATTGAGCTGGCTCCTGTATTTGTTAAACATGAAGGCTGATAAATATTCAGAGAGCATATGGTCACTCATTCAGATTTTAGTCAGTGCTTGCATCATAATTATTTTATTTAGTCTTCATATTGCTTATGTATTTTGCATTAGAAGGTCATAAATGTTTACAGAGGTTGCAAAAGGTGAGTTACATGATTCAATTTCAAACTCCTTTGACTTTAATGCATTTTCTTTGATGGTAGGATATGAAGATTCTTTTTTTATTGAGAGTTTGGAACAATATGACAAATGTTTTTGATATCCTGTGTTTAGCACATTGCAACAACAAATAGATACAAAGACTCTGTGAGCCTTCTTTTAGAGTTTGGAGCAGAAGTAAAGACCATAGGCACCCTTGAATACTTGTTTTTTGTATAAGAGCATAGGTACCCTTGAATACTTGTTTGTGTTCTCATTCTACAAGAGCATTGTAGAGTTCTGAATGTTGTGTTCAGTTGCTTGTTATTCAGTATGCTCTAAAAGTAGGGTAAAAAAATTGAACAGTCATGATCAATTACAAAGCTCGACAATCCGTTGATTTTTTTGTTTTCCAAATTCCTGATTGTTTCATTTAACAAAATAAAGTTCTTGACCAAATTCTGTTAAACTAAAACAGATGGAAGAGGAAGTGTGTCTCTGTCGGAAGCAGTTCTTGGGTCATATGAATTGATAGCAAAATTACTATGTGAAAAAGGAACAAATTTGAAGTCTGGTGATGTTGTCAGTTTCATATTGACTGCTGCACAAAAGTGTGATTTGGAAATGGTCAGAGATGTGGTCAAATATCTTGAAGAAGCAAAAGAAAATACAAGACAACATATATCTATTGAGCATATAGACTCATCAATTAATTTTGAACTTTTTAAGGTGGCAGACCATGGTAAGTAATCCAACAAAAGGATGTGTAATTTTAGTCATTTGCCATATGTAGACAAGTTTTCATGGTAAAAAGATAGACAACAATAATATAGTGTGGAATACAGTGGAGGCTTATGCAAAGATGAAAATAGTCAGCTCTTGTGGCAATTTCTCAAGACTCTCTAAGTTGATACAGTTAAGCTAGGAATATGTCGAGTATACATATGATCATTGAAAAGAAGCTCTATCTGTAACAATATAAGGCAAAGAAAGAAATATTATTTTTTTAATGATTTGTGTATTTTGATTCAAAATGATTTGTTACAATTTGTTTGTTGGGTTCTTTTGATATGGTTGGCAATAATGTCACAAAGAACAGACATAATACATATATAGAAAGCTTGGCACAGAACTGTTTTCGATATCAAAATCAATTCAGAATCTCTTTTCCCAAAGCCAACGTGTTTCTTTAGTAGATGTACATTATGAGAATATGATCTCATTCTGTTAACTCTGTAATGCTCTGCAATTTTAGTATCTCTAGCTTTTCAATTTGATGATGGATCATGGGGTGTGCTCTAGAAATGTTGATGCAAAAAGAGTATTGTTGATAGGGACTCAAGATGATTACAGGTTTGTTCTTCCAAACCTTGCATGTCTTGTGTTGGGAAGAATTTCCAAGATATTTGGCTTCACATTCTAATGCCATTGCTAATAGTCTTTATAGAAAACAATATTTGAAAGATATTTCAGAGATGGTATTGCATAGAGTTGAAGCATAAAGTTAACAAGGGTCCTCGAAGACGTTTACTCATTTCTATTATTTCACTCTGTCCACATAGATGACTGTTCAAATGTTTACAGAATTGATGGTTCTGGTGAATCCCAAAGAGATATGAAAAGAAAGAAGAAATCTAAATGAGATTTGTCTAGAGAATGAGAGTATGAAGATTCAACAACAACATTTGTTAGTTATCATAACTCTTTATTACAGAAACTCAAATATCTTAGTAAAGAAGACAAGGTTACTGCTTTACATGGAACTGGGCAACTTCTGAGTATATAAATTGATTTAATAAATTTAAGCAGAGGCATTGTTTTGAAAACTGACAGCTTTCATCAATACAAAGGGGACGTTTATAGTGACAGAGCAAAAGTTCATGTGCTCATTGAAAGAACACCAAGAGACGAGTTACTCAAGGTAAAAAATTGCTACTTTTATTTATTTTGTTTCATTTTATCCCAGAAATGCAAGTTGGGTTTTAGAATGCATCAAAACACATTTGTGCAAACAACTCCCAAAATTACAATTGCAATGGATGACAGTGATAGTGTAATGGATACTAATAGTCAAAACACCAAAAAACACCAACAAGTAAATGCAAGTAGGGTTTCATACTGCTTTAAGGCATTCTTATACTTTGATTATAAATTCCTATTTTAAACTACTTTTAGTATTATGTATTTGAATTTCTTGTTGAAATGTGAAGGTTTCATCTGCGTTTGATAGGAATTATGTAGAAACCCTCTTGTCCATTTTACTTCATGCATGTGAGCCCTGTAAAGTTTGTATATTTTTTATTACTGCAAAGCGGTCCCATAAAGAGAGCTTTGGCACCAAAATTATGTCAACGTGTGCAATAATGAGAACTTTGGAACAATGAGTCGCAATGTGTTGCTTTGAGCTTTTTCGTTGTCATCAAAGCATAAAGGATAGAGGGATTTTGTTAAAAGTCATGGTTCTCTACAGGCTCTCACTATGCATTTTAACTATATTGCTTTTTTTGCATCAAGCCTAAAGAACCACTGTAAATATGGTTTCCAAATAGATTTAAATCAATCAATTTAAATCAAAAAAGGTTTCCAATTACACTAAATAGTTGAACTATAAAGCATCATTGCTTCAAGCTATAGCAAAAGTGCACACAAGCACTTCAAACCATAATATCTGTCAGAATTCCACGTCCTATCATGCTTAGATGAATGTACATATCCTGTTGTAAAGCTCCTATTTGATTAAAAGCATACAAAATGCCCAAAGAGATTGTGTAATCTAGCTCTACGTCTGTGAATGTGAATAGGCAAGATTGATTCAACTGATTTGGAGGATAAAGATGACTAATAATTAACTATGACTAACCACTCAACACAATTAATTCATTAGTCAATTAGCTTGATTTATTGCTGAAACAAAAGTAACTTGATTTACAGTTAACTTGATCAGCTATTTAGTTAATTTGCTTCAAAGTTTGAAAAAAGCTCTTTCAACAAATAATTCTCTGGATAACTTGCAATCATTACACACCAAGAGTCAACATTTCTTCGAGGAATTCTGTCAAATAGTTTACATGTTTTTCTTGTGCTTCCATATTTTGTATGCATATTCATGACAACATTTCAAACCATAATATCTGTCAGAATTCCACGTCTTATTATGCTTAGATGAATGTACATATCCTGTTCTAAAGCTCCTATTTTATTAAAAGCATACAAAATGCTCAGAGAGATTGTGTAATCTAGCTCTACGTCTGTGAATGTGAATAGACAAGATTGATTCAACTGATTTGGAGGATAAAGATGACTAATAATTAACTATGACTAACCACTCAACACAATTAATTCATTAGTCAATTAGCTTGATTTATTGCTGAATTAACTTGTTTGAAAGCTATCATGTTAACCCAACTAGCTAATACGCCACATAGGCTATGACATTTGAGATTCAAATAAGTCTCATGGATGCAAATCTGCTATCATGTTAAAGCTACATAAACATTGATGTTCCAACTCCATGGGGTCATTCTATTTCCATTTGGCCAAGTTCATTTCATTCCATTATCTAGCACTAATTATTAAATGTTTAAACCAGCTATATGCAAACAAAAATCACAACTCATAGCATCCATATACACCTATGCACAAGTACATGTTATCCAACATATTAACACACACATGGTTTTCTAGTGCTAGTTTGTTAATTGCCTTTGATCAATAGTTCAAATGTACACAAGGATAATTGTAATTATTTCTTTGTTTTAATTATTATGTACTTAAAGACTAATTAGCAGCTGCCTAATTATTTAACTATCCTTGTACACATTTGACCCATCAATCATAGTCAATTAATAAATCTAATTCCACCTGTTTACTCATAGTATTCATATGCAATTTTCTTGAGAAGTCTTCAAAAAGAGCATTACTCACACACCAATAAGGATTCTCATTTGTAACCTCCCAATCCAAATCATCTTCATTAAATAAGATATTGTGACATACATTAATTAGATGTATCTCATCATCTTTCTTATCAGGATGCTAACAACCTTGATTTGTATTTGTCCTTGAGTGTATCTAGATACCATGAATTATGGATTCTACTTGCATTTGGCTTGATTGCACAAGTAATAGTAAGTGCTACATAATGGAAGAAATCTCAACTCATAGCATCCATATACACCTATGCACAGATACATGTTATCCAACACATTAACACGTACATGGTTTTCTAGTGCTAGTTTGTTAATAGCCTTTGATTAATAGTTCAAATGTACACAAGGATAATTGTAATTATTTATTTCTTTTAATTGCTATGTACTTAAAGACTAGCTAGCAGTTGCCTGATTACTTAGATATGAGACGATACAAGGGTAAATGGGAAATATGGAATTGCCTAAATCAACATGAATGAAATGTGAGATAGAGCTATTGGGTAATATGCTACATATACTATGACATTTAAGCTTAAAAGAAGTCTCATGGCTGCAAGCCTGGTATCATGTACCCAAGTTAATTTCATTTGGCTGTCTAGCACTAACTATCAATTGTTTAATCAAACTTCATGCAACCAGAAATCACAACGCATGGTATCCTTATAGAATTATGCACAAATAGATATTGTCCACCATATTAACATGGACATAGTTTTCTATTGCTGCTTTGTTAATTGGCTTTGAGTTATAGGTGAAATGTGCACAAGGATAATCATAATTATTTCTTCCTTTTAAATGTTATGTATTTAAACACTAATTAACTGTTACCTAATTAATTAGATATGAGATGATAGAAGAGTAAATGAGAACTAGATAGCACTAACTATCAATTGTTTAATCAAACTTCATGCAACCAGAAATCACAACGCATGGTATCCTTATAGAATTATGCACAAATATATACTATCCACCATATTAACATGGACATAGTTTTCTATTGCTGGTTTGTTAATTGGCTTTGAGTTATAGGTGAAATGTGCACAAGGATAATTATAATTATTTCTTCATTTTAAATGTTATGTATTTAAACACTAATTAACTGTAACCTAATTAATTAGATATGGGATGATAGAAGAGTAAATGAGAACTAGACACTAGATAAAAATGACAAAGTTAACATGTGAATATCAAGGTACATAGACTAAATACTGATTGCATTCCAGGGGACCGCATATCACTAAGAAATCTTGTCAAATAGTTCACTTGCCCTGTCTATGCCTCCATATTTTGCATGTGTGCCTAGGATGAAAATAACCACGACATCTGATAACAGTAAGATTCCTCTATCCTTCATGCTTTGTTGACAGCAAAAAAGCTCAAAGCAATTCCAGAGTTTGCGTTCGCTTCTCTAAATTGGATTTGCTTGACAGTTTCCAAAGCATTTTCAACACATTGTCCTTACATTCCTCTGAAGCTCTTTCTATGGAACGAGTTAAGAGCACATTGGCTCCAAAGCTCTCACTATGGGTGACCTTTGCAGATTGGACAAAAGGGTTTCTACATAATGCCTATGAAACCACATTTCATAACAAGTTCTACCTATTGTTCAATGCCAATCTAGCTGCCAATGAACAACAAAAGCTTCAAAACTCTCAGTTAACATGTGAAGGGCTAAGAAATATTGATCTGCCAACTGAATGGGGTCATTTTACTTCAATTATCTAGCACTTATTCTTAATTGTTTAATCCAATCACATGCAACCAGAATTCAGAACAGCTAGCATCCATACACACCTATGCATAGATACATGCTCTCTAACATATTGATAAGCATATGGTTTTCTACTAGCACAATCCTTGAACATTCTTTAGGTGCAAGCACTAGTTTGTTAATTGACAATGATTGGTGGATAAAATGTACACATTGACACATAGTTGCACACATGCTTCAATGCATAGATGCATACATAAATGCATGGATATATGCATATATACACGTATACATATATACATGATTACACACATACATCTATATATGCATCCATGTATCCATGGATGCATATATCCATGTATTAATAGATCCCTTAAAATATGCATATATTCAAATGACACCATCGAGTTGGGGAATGAATATTTATGTGGCCTTTACATGATAGCAATAAATCCTATAAATATGCATATATGCATGAAGACACATAGTTGTCAATGAATCTATGCATTTGCATTTTCATGAGCATTTTAAAACAAAAACGATTCAGAAAGCTACTCCCATGGATTGCGAAAACAGGTAAATGCCAATTTTTTGATATAAAAAATAACTTACGAAATTGAGATCATATATATAAAAAGCAATATGTTAACACACTAAAGTATGATTGGTTGGCGCCATCCACAAAAAAGCATTTAAAGCAAATGCAATAGTAATCTGTTATATATACACATACATACATGGCAACATAGATACATGCATACATATATACATAATTACATCCACATATATATACATGCATACTTATATGCATGGATGCATAGAAAGACCATGTTTCATGGGATTGATAAAGAGTTCACTTGCTTTCTATATGCTTCCATATTTTGCATGTGTGCCTATGAGGACAATAACCACAATATTTGACAATATTCCTCTATCCTTTATGACAACACATTGGTTCCAAAGCTCTCTTTATGGAACAACTGTGCAGCAATTGAAGATATATAATCTTGACTGGTCTCACATGCACCAAGCACAATGGGCAAAAGGTTTTTTACATAATGCCTCCGAGACTCAGATGAATCCTTGGTATTTCAAGGAAAGATTCGAATGGATAACACTTAAAATGATCTAAACTATGATTTTATAATCAAAGTATCCAAATGCATTGCAGCAATGCGAAACCCAGCTTCCATTTAAGATGTAAAATGAAAGTAAACAGAAGGAAAAATGCATTTGCTTTAAAGTTTATAAAGCAATTTCAACACATTGTCTAGCCATTGTCCAGAATATGGTTTTCTATCAACATACTCCTTGAACCTTCTTTAGCTCTGGCTGCTACTTTGTTAATTGACTTTGATTGAAAGGTGAAAATGTGAAATGTGGCCAAGGATAATTATACTTATTTCTCTCTTTTAATTGTTATATATTCAAAGACTAATTAGCAATCCAAACAACCTCTCCTTTAGTCAGATGCCATTCAATGCATTCATTTTGCATCAATGAATTATGTACCTTCAGCCACTAGTTTTAATCAAAGTATGCATATGGATTTTGAATCAAACTCTAAAAATAAAAAAGATTATGTTTAAGTTATAGAGTGCAATCAGCCACCAAAGAAATTGATTGGATAATTATTGCATTTTTGATGTCATGTTATTGCAACAAAGATCTACTTTTTCAACTCCAATTGCTTAATTTTTATGAACCATATAACATATGCCACTCACAATACCCATTTGTAAAGATTGTCCTTGTAACAAAAAGCAACAATATGGCTACAAGTACAATCAATATAGTGAGAATCTTGAATTAACCTTTTTCTTTGTCTACTCTATGCAATTGTAAACAAAGGAGAAGGTTCATTCTAGAAACTCACCCTGTACTCTTTTCTTGAAGAATTTGCCATAGTTGGACTGCTACACCACCTCTCTTCTTCCAATCAAAAGCATTGCACCATGTAATAAGCTTTCATTAGAAAACGAAGACCATTTGTTTGTTTTTCTAAAAGAATAGCAATAAAGCTCAAGGAAATGACCAAAATGCAACCAACTCCCAAAATTACAATTGCAATATATAATGCTCCTACTGCAATCAATACTTATAGCCAAAACTAATAAAACACTAGCAAGCATTTTTTAGATTCAAGAGACACAAGTATAAATGTAAACTAGATTAACTACACAAACTATTTGCCATGGGTTCTTGCACCACAAATGTTCTACCAATGAATTTAACTGCTCTTTTGCACGAAGTCTATAATTATTTCATCAAGCAATATTACTTGACTGCTTTATGGCAACATTGCAATTAGAATTCTAAAACATATTTGACATAGTTTTTTATAACCCCAAGATACAATTTCCTAACTTCCCAAGCATTCAGTCTAAGTTCTCCAATTACAAAATCTCAAATTACTGTTTGCTTGGTATCTTTGTTCCATGAATTTGATCGATAGGTAAAATGTGCACAAGGATAATTGTAATTTTTTCTTTCTCTTAATTACTATGTATTTAAAGACTAATTAATAGCCACCTAATTAATTAGTTATCTGATGATACAAGGATAAATGACAAATATGGAATTGACTACTTTGACATGAGTGAAATGTCACATGGACCTATTAGCTGACACGCTACATATACTGTGACTTTTCATTGCTCAATCCATCTACATGCAAGTACAAATCATAACCCATAATTAAAATGTCCACAAGGATATTTATAATTATTTATTTCTTTTTTATTATTATGTATTTAAAGACTAATTAACAACCACCTACTTAATTAGATATCAGATGATAGAAGAGTAAATGAGAGCTACCAACTTGATAAAAATGCCAAAGTTAACATGTGAATATCAAGGTGTCCAGATTTAATACTCATTGCATTCCCCGGAAGCACATTTTCCTGAAGAGTTTTGTAAAACAGTTCATTTGCCTTATAAATGCTTGCGTATTTTACATGTCTGCCTATGAGAACAATAACCACGACATCTAGCAGAATTTAAATACTTGCTGACAGAAAATAGGTTTCTATTGCATTCTTTTGTCTATCTCTATGCAAATGAAAATTTCCTACAAAATGCCACCTCCTATCTTTTTGCACGTCTGGCATGTATGCAGAACATGGAAGTATAGACAAGGCACGTGGTTTCTTCTATAACTGTAGGCTACACCAAACTAACAAACATCGATAAAATAAATGAAAAAGAACTGCTTCATTATATGTCTATCTGCTCTTCCCATTTATTGGAGCTGAGGCAGAGGTATATTAAATCTACCCAAATTTCAATCATTTTGCACCAATTTCAATGCACAATTCTCTTTTCAACAAATTTTTCTATGTAATTTTTTGCAAATTCTTTTGATTCAAAATGTATATAGGCTATTAATGATATAGATTGAATCTTAGAAATGAGTTTAAAATTAAAAAAAATTGGGATAAATGACAAGTACATGCCTGCATGGCTACCATAATAATTTTTGGCAGCTCTCAAATGAGAATAACCTCAACCCTAGCTCATGGATTTCTTCAATGGTTTAAATGGTTGTAGCCCATTCAAACCATTACAGACTCTTTGGCAATTATGTTGTCTTACTCTAAAATACAATTGTAAACTGATGGAGCATGACATGTGCTATTTTCAAGGTAAATACATGTTGTAGTTACAGTAGTTCTACAAAATGGCATCTATTTGAATGTCTAACAGTGTTTAATTATTTAAATATAGATTATTACTTTTTATATATATAATATTATCTTCAATGTATTTAATGTATGTGTTAAGTGTGAGTACAAGAGGAATGAAATGCAATCCTCTGAAGAAATTAATGGAGTAAGAGATCACATTTAGCCATGTCTTCATTAATCACAATTTTGATAGAAGATTTGATGGATTCCTAGATTTCTCAACATTACAAAAAGGATTATATACTTAGACTTGTAAATGGAATATATTTGAGGGCAATTTTATTGTGGAAAAATCCACCCAGTAAGTTTTGTTCCAGGATTGATTCTTTTTGCGGGTTATAACTACCTACTGTTGTATTAGTTTCCCATTTTTTCTTCTACAAATGAATGAATATATAAACAAATAATCATATATATTATTATGTATTTAAAGACTAATTAACAGCCACCTACTTAATTAGATATCAGATGATAGAAGAGTAAATGAGAGCTACCAACTCGATAAAAATGCCAAAGTTAACATGTGAATATCAAGGTGTCCAGATTTAATACTCATTGCATTCCCCGGAAGCACATTTTCCTGAGAAATTTTGTAAAACAGTTCACTTGCCCTATAAATGCTTGCGAATTTTACATGTCTACCTATGAGAACAATAACCACGACATCTAACGATGAAAACAACAAAAAGTTACCTCTTCTGACCTCAAGCAACTCGTTTCTCGCTGTCCAGTGCGCAATTCTGCAACTACAAAATCTCCTGCTCGGCCACACAATAAACCACTATGAAATACAACTTCCTTATGCACTTTAATGCAATGAAACTCTAAAAATTAACAATTTATCACCTCAAGTAACTCGTTTCTGGGTCTGGACTCTGCAACTATAACATCTCCTCTTAGTCGCTACAAACTCTTCCTCAGAACACGCGCTTACAGAACACAAAAACAACACACAAAAAGCAATAGAAATGCATAGCAAGTGGCTTAACTCTATATTAAATGACCTAAGTACCCGGGCCACGCGTGGCCACCAAGCCATTCCAACGCCTTCACCTCGACCCAGATGCCATTTAATGCATTTAATTTGCATTCATGCATTACGTACGTCTACCCGCCAGTTTTATAAACTATGCCTTTGCTTAAATTTATTTAATCAATCTATGCGCTCGCATTTTCCTCATATTTTAATGCATTTAATCTGCATTCATGGATTACGTACCTCTAGCACCAGTTTTTAAACTATGCCTTTGCTTAAATTTATTTAATCAATTTATGCGTTCGCATTTTCCGACTTTTTAAAATGAAAATGATTTATAAAGCTACTCGACGAATAGAAAATAGATAAATGCTAATTTTCCGACTTTTTAAAACGAAAATGATTTATAAAGTTAATTTAATGAATAGAAAAATAGATAAATGCTAATTTTCCAATATATAAAATAGCTCTCCAAATTCAAACTATACAAAAAAATAAGTAATATGTTAAATGCGAAATGTGATTGGTCGATGCTGTCGGTTAAAAGCATTCCGGACTAATGCATAAGTATTCCTGGCTGACAGCGGGAACTAATAATTTCATTTCATTCTCTTGTCTTGGAGGCAAGGAGATGACCGACCACCAAAATGGCTTCCCGAATGCCATGCCCTGAGCCAACATCCTTTGCTTTATTTAAAGAATACATTTTCTTTTTTAACGATTAAGATTTGTTTGCAGTCATGGCTAAAGCCATTGTAGAGCAGATTGGAATGTGCAAGGAAAAGATTCATATTTAGCATAGTTATGTGTGCTTGGAAAAAAGGTATATTAAGAAACCCCATGGCAGGAAGGAATTAGGGTTTCGTCCCAAAGGCGCTGCGCACCTCTGTGTGACGGCTGTGTTCTCTCTTCAAATTCTGCCCTTTCTTTTCATTGTTACAGGCAAGGTATGTAGGGTGGATTTGATTTTGCAAAGGGAAGGCTAGATTTAATTTTCTGCGCCTCAAGCAGGGGAGGCCGCACCCCCTCACACTTTTTCCCTCTTTTTCAAATTTTCCTTGTAGAACCTCATGACAGGTATAAAACCTGACTCCATGACACCTACCATTTATTTTGTTTCGTGGATACAGAAACTCCACGATTCGCTAGTCTCTTTTCCAGATGTTGGTTGCTTTGGTATAGGGTATGGACGCCATCAAAGAAGAATTTAATTAAATGTTGTGACAACAATTATTTAGATAGATAAATCGTCTTGTGTCTGCAATTATTTAGGTCTGCAGATGAAGGGAAAGAATCCGTCACTGTTCATATTAAAAAAGTGTACAAGATAAAAATTTTCATTTTTTTTCATAATTTTCAACAACATATAATTTTTTCAAATTCTGTCAATTTTTTCTAAATTTGTCATTGTCTTGTCTTATCCTACAGAATGCATTTTTAATGTTGAAGTCTCCACCTTTACTACACTTTTTGATTAAATTGTTTGCACAATTTTTTTGGAATAGCGTATGACCATCCATCTATTCATAAAGAAGAAGATATTTTCTCAGATGTTGAAGTTTCTAATTGTATTATTGAACATGTTTATAAATTGTGAGCCATACACAAGACACATGAACTATTTGACAAAATACCTCAAGGATTGTAGACTTATGGATTGTCATAATTACAACTTTCACACAAAATGGATCTTGACTATAATAGATCTAACTTTCTTGTTTTTATTTTTAATAATTATTTTTTTAATATTTCAATTCAATATATAACTCAAGCAAATATGATTGACAAGTATATTTCCAGGTATATGACTTTTGCTACTATAGTTCCAACTATAATGGAATTTAACTACATGCCCTAGTATAGATTCATTCAAAAGAATCCTAGCCATGTCACATGATGTGGTTGACAAATAGCCTTAGGCAAATGTATTTTCATGGAAAACCATGATATAGGATTATACATAACAGATTAATTTTAATGTCATTATTATTTTTTTCTTGGATAAATTGTTTAGTTTCTCTAAATAGTGTGTCAAGATTTTATAAAATATTAATACCAATTTTAGATTCAATCTACAATTGATTCAATTATATACTTTGTCATTGTAGAATTTTATATTATATATTACATGCAGCTTTTATAATTGTCTTTTAATAATTTTATTTCTAATTACATTTGTGTGTATATGTATATGTATATAATTTACACACACATACACATATATGAAATGATCAATTTTGAAATTTATGATATATACAATTATTTGTATAAATATATGTGTATGCACATACTTGCAAAGGATACTCATCCTTCTATTTTTAATATGTATTACAATAACATTTTTTCTTTTTCTTTGTATACTATAAAAATGAACTTGCAAGACTTGCCAATTAAATCTATTAACATAATATACCCTATTTATATTACAATTGTAAGGATATAGAAAAAGTTACAAGGAAATATAATACTTTCTAAATATGTATTATCACCATTAGATTTGCAAATATTGCATCTATCTTCAAGGCATGAACTATGTTCCACCCAAAATCTTTAAGAACTCATAATCTAGCAACTTAGAACAAAAGTTAATAGTGCAAGAGTGCTCCTCACCCTACCATTATGGTATCATGAAGCCATATGAGGTTCTTGAAATCCCCTAAGACACTTAGATTAATGAGAACTAGTTATATGATAGTGATTTCTAGATTTCTAAGGTCACACACCATATTATAAAATGGATTCCAAAACGCAAACAATTCAATGAAGAGGTGTAAATTTGACACACCCCTAGTCTCAACAATCATGCTTAGAAATGCAAGGAAAAGGAATAATTAAAAAAAAATAGTTGCAAGTTTAAAACTAACTTCCACACACATTTTAAAATTGGCCTTCCCAAAAATATATTTTTCTCTTTAATTTACTCTAAATAAATAGATAGAAAGGAACACTTAGCTATGGTAGGGAGACCTATCTCGTCGGTAAGTCAATAATGAATTAAGATGATATAAGCTTATGACATGACTATCCTTTTTTGCCTCATGTAACCCTGTTATTATCATTACCTAGGTTATCAACAAAGGTATTTTGTCAGGTCATTGTCATGTCATCAACCCAATGACTAATGTTTCCTATGATCATAAAAGAATGATGCTTTGTCATTTATGGTTGTAGGCAACAAGTCGTTGATCAAGATGATGTGCTACTAACTCACCATGAAAAATAAATATTTTTGAGCTAATGCACTACAATACTTTACCATTGTTGAGTTAAAAGTAGGTTAAACTTTATTTCTTTAATAATATTTTAATATATAAATCCAAGTGTTTTAGAGAATAAAGCTATTTTATTCAAGGAATTGAGATCAACAATTAAAGCATTTAGCTCTTTTTATGGAGACATTAGATATAAGTTCAAAGGTGACATCTAAGATAAAAATTTAATTAATGATTCTTAATCTTCCATAAAATTTCTTATAATAAATGTTAATTTAGTTGTAGTTGATGTTTATTTTTCTTTATATTTTTTTAATATTTAAATGTGGGTCTATTCCATTAGAGTTTGGAGAAATTATATTTACGTATGAGGTTGGAAACAATATTTTGTGTATTCTACCCAGACCATGATTGTGTTATGAGTATGACGAGGTTCTAATGGAAATACATTCACTATTGTTGAGTTAAAAGAAAGTTAAATTTTATTTTTCTTAACAATTCACTTGTGTTTAAATGTAGGTGTTTTGGAAAATAAAGCTATTGTGTTCAAGGGATTGAGATAAGCATTGAAAGAAGTGACCTTTTATTATGGAGAAATTTGATAGAATTTGTTGAGTTAAAAGAAAGTTAAATTTTATTTTTCTTAACAATTCACTTGTTTTTAAATGTAGGTGTTTTGGAAAATAAAGCTATTATGTTCAAGGGATTGAGATAAACATTGAAAGCATCTAAGATAGAATTCTAACTATATAGATTCTTAATCTTCCATCAATTTTTTTATAAAAAATGTTAAGCTAGTTGTAGTTGATGATGTATATTTTGTTTTACATTTTTTAATATTTAAATGTAGGTGTGTTGCACACAAGGTTGGAGTACTTAGATTTACGAATGAGGTTGGGAGCAATATTTCATGTATTCTACATAGACCATGATTGTGTTATAATCATGATGAGGTTATGATGGAAATACAACCACCATTGTTGAGATAAAAATGAGTTAAATTTTATTTTTTCTTAACGACTTACTTGTATATAAATGTAAGTGTTTTGAAGAATAAAATTATTGTATTCAAGGAATTAAGATCAAAACTTAACACTAGTACAGAAACAACAATAAACTATTGAAAAACTACTAAAAAATGCTTATAAATGACTAAAGTTGGTCATGTGACCACTAGTAGTTTATTGCTAGTCATATATAATGCGACCAGATTGATGACTAAACTATTTTTAGTCATTTATTGGTTGTTTTGATTGATTGATTTGGTAGTATATTTAGTCGTTGATTTAGTCATTCATTGTTGTGATCTGGTCACTTATTTAGTCACTTTTTTTCCACTGATATATTTAGTTGTTGATTTAGTCATTGATTGTTGCAATCTAGTCACTTATTTAGTCATTTTTTATTCATTGATATATTTAACTAGACACTTATTTAGTTGTTGATTTAGTCATTGATTACTGTAATCTAGTCACTTATTTAGTCATTTTTTTATTCATTGATATATTTAATCATTGATTGTTGTTAACTGGTCACTTATTTAGTCATTTTTATTCATTGTTTTTTGTGCATTGGTAGTGTATTTAGTCATTTTTATTCACTATTCACTTAATTTTGTCAACTGGTAGTGTATTTAGTCAATTTAATTATTAATTGATGTCAATTAGTAGTATATTTAGTCATTTTAATTGACTGGTATTTGAGGATTTAAGCATAAAACACAAAAATACACATTAATCATCAATTGCACACAATAAGACAACCATTGAGAAGGAAAAATTGGTGAACTTTATTAATAAAAGAAAGGCGTTCTAGTTACAACTTACAAATAGAGTATTACAATTATTATTTTCAGTCACAAGACTAAAAATTTGAGTTACAATATTGTAGAGAAATGACTGCAAGAAAGAAACTTACCCAAAAGACTTCTGCAATGATGGAAACACATGCTTGAAGCCCTTCAATGCGAGCACATGCCCCTTTCATCTCTTAAAACTTCTACAATGTGGACAATCTTCCTAGAGCAAGTTGTAATGTGTAGAATCCAAGGAGAGTATTGATTGTGTCCCATATATGAAGCTCTCTCCTTCAATGCAATCAATAATCCAGCTAGAATATTTCCTCCTTTATATGCAACATGGCATCTAATATGAGCAACAGGGTGCTGCCTTTTCCACCATGAATGAAGTTGTGCCTCAATACAACCAACAAAATTAATATTAGTCTCAATTCAGAAAGAATAAAAGTGCATTGTATATTGCAAGTTTACAAAAGAAATTCCAAACACAACAGAAAGATAAATCAATTAAAAAATTGTAGCCTTGTCAACAAATGCCTTAAACAGAGTGTTCAACATAGGCCTGAAATTTGCATATTGAACCCTTGATTTCAGAACCTTGTTCAAAATTTAAGAAAGGTGATACGCTCAAATTATAGAATGAAGTTGACATATTATAGAATGAAGGCTATCAACATAACCAAACTGGAACAACATTATCAATAGAAATTTATTGGAAACCAAGCCCAAGAATGCCATCAAACTTGGACAACAAAAATGTCAACCCTGGTTCATGTGTTATCTTAGTAAAGACCTACACCATTAAAGAATCCATTTATACATAAATTCCAAATTAAGTTGATGAGAAAAGATGTTTGATATCCAACAGGGAAGCCTTAACATCCAAAAATTACTAACTTGATGTTTCACAAAAAGTTTCCCAACTGTGACATTATCTTTACTTAAGAAATCAGATATTGATCCACTGCCATATTGAATCTTACAAGATTCTCCTTCACAAACAAAAAATGATATATATTAATTTTTTACCAACTTCCTTAATATCCCCATGTAAGTAGACTAAACTAAGTGAGGTTGAGGGTTTGAGGTTGAGGGTTTGAAGTAGAGTACCATCTTTTTAGTATGTGCTTGACTTTGGTGACTTGTATCTTGAATGAAAATAGCAAGCTAGTTGCACTGTAAAATCATTCATTGTTACAAAAATAACCACAAAATCCTCTTTAATTAAAATAATCCTTCTAGATATTTTAGTTAATTTCTAAGAGAGCTAATTTCACTATCCAAATAGCCATCAATCTATTTATTGTATATAATTTCCTAGAATTCAGAATTTGAATGTAATGAAACTAACCATAATTACTAAAGATTTGACACCAAAATGTAGTACAAAATGAATTGTTTGACATAATGCCTCAAAGAGATGTCATCTCATGGAATGAAATGATATGATTGCAGAATGTGTACAAAATGTATTTTGCAAGGAAGCTCTCAAAATATTTGAATTAATGAAGCACTTGGAACACCGACATTGTAAGCTTTGCTTGTGTTCTAGATGCATGTAGTCATGTAGGTTTAGTGGATGAGGGTTGCACATACTTTACACGTCAATAACCCTTATTGCATTACATATATAGAACTTGATCATTAGGTGTGCATGGTTGACCTTCGTGCCTGTGTTGGCTATCTTGAGGACACCCTAAACATTATTACTGAGATGCCAGTTAAACCTTTGGTTCATGTGGATCATATATGAATATAGGTTGAGTATTCCAACAACATTTCTTTTTTAGTTGGATCCTAAAAATGTTGCAACTTATGTTCTTCTCTAAAACATCTGTGCAGAAGTGGGCAGGTGTGGTGAGGTTCAAATAGTAAGGAGATTGATGAAAGATAGAGGAATTAAAAAGATACTTGCATGTAGTTGGATTGAAGGGCATTAAATGGTACATACATTTTTGTGTAGGAGAAAAATCACATCCACAAACATGGGAGATCTATGCAAAATTGGAGAAATTGGCTTGGCAAATGAAGGCAACAGGGTATTTCTAGATTCAAGACTTTTACTCAATGTTATGGAATAGAAGAAAAAAGAATCATTTATCTACCACCATAGTGAAAAGTTAGTAATTGCATTTGGTTTGTTAAACATGGCCCCTAGTACAACTATTAGAGTTGTTAAGAACATTCTCGAGTATGTTCTGATTTTCACACTGCATCTAAATTCATCTCCAATATTGTTGCAAGAGAAATTGTTCTGAGAGATGTGAACCATTTCCATCATTTTAAATAGGGACAATGTTCTTGTGGAGAATATTGGTGATGCTAAATGAAACAATTTGAAAAATAGGCTTACACTATAATAATGTGCACTACATCAGATATCTAATAATAACGAAGGGACATCTATCAAAGCATAATAGCAAGGATTTCTTTTGTCATATGTTGTATAGTTACAAGTGCCCTGCTAGACATACATGAAAATGTGGAAGCAATATACACAAGGCAAGAAAATTGTTTCAAAAAAATGCCTCAAAGAAATGTGATATTTCTTTTTATAGTTTAATCGCAATGCCACACCATTTTGACATGATCCTTGTAGTGATGCAAGATGTTACCGCTACACCACATCGTTATTGCTCGGCCTTCGCGGTAATGCAGGATGTTACCGCTACACCGCACCGTTATTGCTAAACATTCATGATAATGTGGGATGTTACTGCTACACCGCACCGTGTCTTCTTGGATCTTGTGGGGATGCAGGGGAAGTATTTGAGTTACCACCATACCGTACAATTATTGCTCGACCTTCGCAGTAATGTGGGATGCTACCACTACACCACACTGTTTCTTCTTGGCTCTTGCGGTATGGCAGTATTATGAAACTTGTCATAGTAGCCTTGAAACTTGTCACAACCATCTACTACCTTGACACAACAGTCTTATGAAACTTGTCAATATTTATGGGCACCTTTTAAATTACATTCATATCTATAAGGAAACTATCCTATAGGGATGACAGTCCCAAGAAACATGGCAATGGTTACACCAATAAATAGTTAACTAGAAACCATGAATTTTCAATGCATAATGGATATTATATAGAGAGTTAAGTTAGTCAACAAACATCCTTGGAGAATTTTCATCAAAAGTATGACAATCTAAGAGTTCGTAGTAGAAAATCATATACCTTCAAAGACCTAATAGTCATAATAGACTTAGTGATAGCTTTTAGAGTCATAAGAATAAATTCATAAGAGAATAGATGCAAGAGCATGAAAAGACACTGAGATGGAAGGGTAGTTGGTAGAGTTGAAGAATCAGACCTGTAGTGAGAAGGTAGGGAGAACAAAGTAATTTACAGTCAAGAACATCATGGCAGTTTCTCAGGTGACTATATTTGGGTAAGGAGAGAACTTAGTGACAACATTACCATCAAAACAATAAGGATACTCAAAACCCTACCAAACCCTAGGGCCTTTTTCATCACCTTGTAGAGATATAAAACATGCATGAAAATATTTCACAAAGACTAAAATCATCTCTATTTTTTATGATCACAAAAAGTAACAAAAATTTAGATTTACAAGCGATGAAAAGAAGTACATGGAAAGTATATTATGTTGAATTTTTTTTTAAAAAAAACTTAACCATTAACTATCCAATACAATCTAACAAAATACAAATAACATTTTCATTTACATCATTTCCAAGCAACAATTTTTTAGATCCGTCCAACTATACAAAAATCAAATCAAATCTGCAATGATCTCAAAGACCTGAAGGTTTAAAAATCTGATATTTTTAGATCTTTTATTGGGTGTATCCTGCAAACTTCATCATAGAAGGATGGGTCATCACCTCATTTAGACCTGGATGTGGAACTGCCTTTTCTATTTCCACATAATTCAAAATAGGCCTAACAAATGCTGGAAGAAATAACCCTATAAACATGCAAAAGGAAAAGCTAAATCAATAGTAATTTACTAATTTTCATTCAACTTCTCTGTAATCATTTTAAGTACCCGATTCTATTGTACTTTAAAGATTTATAATATGAAGTTTAGCTATTCAAATAGCTTAAATAATTTTAAGTTATAAAACTAATAAACATGATTTAGCAATTCAAAAAAAAAATCCACTTCTAAAATTTTAAATATCTTTACTGTATCTATTTATCATTGTTAGAGTTGCAAACTGTGAATTATCCTTTGTCCTGTATGACTAAGAAAGGAAGAACACTGTCAAACAGTGATTGAATCATAACAAACAACCCAAAAACAATGAAAGTTACTGTCAAATGGTGGTAAAGATCTGTCCTCTAAGTCATTTGCACATGATGATTGAGAACATGGTGAGTAAGAAGTAAAAGAGCATTGGATCATAACACTACAAAATGGTCATGAGTTATGCAATGAAATTCATTGTTCTTTTGATCACAAAGGAGATCGATATAATAAGCAACATACTAATGTACACAAAGAATGTTCATGGAGTGCAAACTTCCTTACAAAGCAATTACCACAACAAAGTTTGAGGTGAATTGCACCTTCTATTTTATGTTGATATGGATATGTTCTAACCTATAATTAATTATTGTAGCATAACAAATAGACTAAATAGCTGTTCATATACCATTGTTTCAAATTCTAAATTGCTATACCTTGTTGTAGGAGAAAGTCATAGGGGGATTCTATACATAAGACACCATTGTTTCAAATTCAAAATTGTTGGCTCTTTCACAATTGTTTGCTTCATTTATTTGATCTAAGACAACCTATTTTATAGAAGATGCTCTCAAAATCATACTAAAATCCTTTATTCTGATATGACTGTTTAGAATCTTTCCCATCATAACAATGAACAAAAGCATCAATCATTAACCTGAACTTTGCAAGAGTTTCATCAAATTCTACTTTTCCACTCTCTTTTCCATTTTGAATTTTATTCCCAATTTCATCCATGAAGAACTTCCTCAGCCTGTAGATCCTGTTGTTAGCCATAACTTTACTAGGTGTTGAGGATAGCTTCGAGTTTTTACCCAAGGTACTCTCCAACCTGGTTATGACACCGATAGCAATCTAATTTTTCCTTAACCATCCATACCCGAACATTGCATCACAATCTATTCTTCCTGCACATAAAAATGCCACATATTAACCCCTTCTACATAAAACTCAAAATCATCATAAAACCATAATTAATAAATCATTTCAACTTCAGAAAGAATCCAATGTCATTTACTATCAAAATAAAAGTTGTATAAATCACAAAAAATCCATGAAGCAATCCATCCAAAGAGAAAATAAGCAATGTAAGGATTTGAGCAATATAAGTCCAAAGGGTTATGTTGTAACGATAATGGAATCACCATAAGAGCACAATCAAGGAACAAATACTTGTGACTATAATTATGTGATCCATAACTCTATTGGTCATGTGGTATGGTTGCGCTATAACAAATACATGATGTATTCATGTGTGACCCAAGTTTAATGTGGCTATGTTGTGATAGAAATGGAGGCACTCATATGAGCACAATTCTTGTACAAATCACTAATCACAATTGGGTGTCAATCATCATTGGGTGCATTCAGTTTGACTCAAGTTTAACATGTTATGATGTAATGATAGCATGATCCAAGAATGATTACCTCTTGCTGCAATAAAGAGCCTATAACTCTAGTTGATATGCATAGTGGTTGTGTTATATCAATTATGTAGTGCATTCAAGCACAACCCATGTTTAATGGGCTATTCTAGAGAGTGATCAAGATTTTCTAAACCTTATGAATGTTACTTAAAAGTGTACATATTAAACTACAAACTAAGTTTGTTACATAAATGCAATCTTGGGTTACCACAAACTATAATAATGTGATCTGCTAATAACCATTATGGAAAGTATTAAAGCAAGACCCATGTGCTATATAGGATATGTTTCCTTGATCAGGTTTACATACCTTAATGATCAAACACAAGCTTCCCACACACTCTAGGATACAATTCAAGATCATTCCACAACCCTGTCAAGACAACTAATTTTATGTCCCAAGATTTAAGGTTGTTTTTTAATACCAATAGAAGCATTGGTAAGAGCATGACTAGGGTACAAACCATAGGCCTCCATAGAAACAAAAACAAAAACTCTAGCGAATCAGTGAGGTTGCAATACCAAAAATATTGAGACATTGTAGCCAATAACAAAATTTTGCACTCTAAAGATTGTAGCCAATAAAAAGCACACTATGTAGCTCAGTGACATTTGTAAATGCAATCTATGGTAAGAAGAATGAAAGTCACTTGAGGTGTGACAGTCAAAAAGAGGCTGAGCAGTGACAAGATAATAAAGCTCAATCCTTGCATAGTAAAGTGGAGATTTTAACAGTGAGTTTCCTTACCCCCTTGCTAACCTTAAGGGTTTTTCAAATGCTTTTGGTAGTGTTAGACAAGGAAAATGCAATCAGGGAATGACTATCCAAATGAAGTAATAGTGGTAATCACAGGTTCAATGTTTCTTCTTAGCCATTGTATAATGGAGGTAGTAGATTGCATGTTTGAGAAGTGTTTTGAGACTCATTAAATATGGGAGAATAGTGAATAATACCTTGTGGATTGTGAAGTAATGATAATAAGGTCGAAGGATCTTAAGACCCACAATACCATGAAACAATGAGTCCCCTGTAGTAAGTAAGTAGGAAATCTATAGGGCATAGTTTGATTTTATAGAAGGATGCTCATGAAAGGAATCTTCAAGTGATAGTGAGTGAGTTGTTTAAGATTGTAGTTGAGGGTGCAATATCTAGTCTTAAAGGCAGTTAGCAAAGCAATAAATGTGCAAAAAAATCAAATCACACACAACAAACAATTCACAATGTTATCTTGCATAATTCCTTGAGTTTGAAGACAAAAATCTCATTGTATCTTGATGAAAGTAGTGACCTTAATGGTCAATCACTGGCAACCATGATTTTAAAACATGCTATTGTGTTTATGGAGGTAGCATTTTAAGCAAGGCAGTGAGTGGTGGTTTGGAACAATGGCAGGTATGAAGAACTTGCTTTATATGCATACTATGCAGTCTAGCTTAAGACAATGTTCTTAGAAGAGATTGAAGGTGGATTATGGAACTCAAGGGTTACCATGATAAGGATTAAAGCAAAGACTGAGATCTATTTAAAAGCCATTGTCATGAAGATATTAAAGATGCCACGTGCAAAACCCTAGCAACTGGAGTAATGAATACAATGCCAAAGAGGACGGTGTGATGGGGCAGATTTAGGAGATCTCCACATTATCTAATAAAAAATACAACATTTATTTATTTTTTTAAATTAAAAGAGATCATTCTAAACCCTATATAGGATACATTGATACTTCAAAAGCATCTGATTTATTTTTTTAACTTAAAAGAAATCATTCTAAACCCTATATAGGATACATTGATACTTCAAAAGCATTTGAAGGAATTTGAGATTATGAAAATATATTTCAATTAAATACCTGGATTACAAACAATAGCGTAAACAATGTAACCCTTGTTGAGCAGAGCAGGAATGAGATAAGCAACAATGAATCCTATGCCTCCTATCACGCACATCTCCTTACTGTTCTCTGTCATTCTTTACTAAAACGCTTCTCCATTTTGGTGGGCTACCTGAAAATAAGGTTTTGATGAAGGTTTTAGAGTATGTTTATTAAAATGAAAACTCCATTCTAGCATGCTACGCCTGAAAATAAGATTTTGATGAAATTTTTAGAGTATGTTTATTAAAGTTTTAGAGTATTTTGGCGAACTATATTCTTGATTCCTTAAATGATTTATTCAAATGGATTGTGAATAAATAAACGACTAACTATTTAGTCATTTTTATTTGTGTGACTAAATGATTTTTAGTTAACGACCAAATTAGTCATTTATTTACTCATTTATAGCTGAGTTGCAAAAAATGAGTATAATTTAGTCATTTTTAGTTGTTGTGACTAAAAGTTTTAGTCACCTAGTTATTTATTTGCCAAATTCTACTAGTGTAAAGCATTCATATTTCATTTTGGAGACATTAGATATAATTCCTAAGTTAACATATAAGATAGAATTCTAAATAGTGATTCTTAATCTTCCATCAAATTTCTTGTAACATATGTTAAGTCAGTTGTAGTTATCTATTTTTTTTAACATTTTTTAATATGAATGAAGGTGTTATGGATAATAAAGCTATTGCATATGATGGATTGAGGTCAAGTGGTTAAAGCATTTAGCCTTCATCATGGAGGCTTTCAATATAATTTATATATGGTTTAAAAACATCTATTGAATCTACATTTTGAGGATATTTTGTATATTTTTTATATTTAAGATTTTAAAGAATCTTTAATATAGAAATTTAAAAAAGTATTTCATTTTTGAAAATGTAAAGGTGAATAGGTATTATCATATATTATTGAGTGGTGAATAATAGACTCAAAATTTACATTAATTTAATATAATATGTTGTGAATAATTTATTTCGAATATTGAGTTGTGAATAATATGCATAAGACATTTCATTATAGAGTCTAAAATTGTCTACTTTAAATAATTGAGTTGTGAATAAGCTACTCCCTATTACACATAGTAGAAGCATGGGATTTTTCATGAAAAATTACATTATGTGCATTGAACACTAATCCATTGAAGGTTGGGTGACAAACTATTTTAGAGCTCTTAAGAGAATATTTGAGTCCAATGTATCACAAAATGATTGAGAGGCCTAGGGAATAAAAATAGGCATCCACTAGCATTCAAACTAGCCCACCTTGATGTGTTGGCACTATTAGACAAGGTGTGGGAAAAATAATGGCTATTGGAAATTTCACACTAAATACCACTAAACCATTTTACTTAAGTTTGCACCAAACTAATACTTGCAATTTTTTTACAGTTTTCCATTATATGAAAAATAATTAGAGTTGGAAATAACTATAAGTGTATTTTAAAGAGGACTCTAGTAGCCAATTTTAGGAATAAATAATTAGTTTATATGTTCCATGACTTGTGCACAACATTATGTCAAATTTTGGCACATTTTTGTCTTTGATATCTTAAAAAACTTCATATAATTCATGTATCCTATAAGGCCAAGGAGGTCTAGGTGGTTGAATGAGGCATCTTATGGCATTAAAAATTCATCTTGATGTTTTGGCACAATTAGTTTCATAGCATGAAATTTTGTTTACTAAATTACTCACTGGATGTCCTAACACGACCAAATTAATGATTTTTACAAAATTTGATAGCTTTCCACCACTTGAAAACCACTTCAAGTTAGTAAGAATAATTATAGGAATTTATAGAGGACTTGACTTCCCAACCATGGGAACAAATAATTCATTCATACGTGCTATAGATTGTCTATACTTTCCCATCAAATTTTGTATATTTTTTTATCTCAATGTCTCTTAAGAAATCTCATCCAAATGATGTATCCTAGAAGGTTTAATATATGTGGTTGGTGAGTCGACTAGAATTAATCTACCCCTTGATATGTTGGTGTAATAAATTTTATACCATGACACATATTTTAATTTTGGAATTGGTTGCTTGATACCCCAACACTACACTAAACAAATACTTTCGGTGACATTTTATTGCTTGCCACTATGGGGAAATATATTTGAGTTGGTGATGCAAGAGTATCTAGGTCCACATATAATCTTGTATTAACCCAAAAAAATATTTCAATTAAGTTGCTTTTGGTTTTTAGTAGTGTTAGTTTTGGTTAGTTGCTTCAAGAGTAATTTTAGAGACAATTTAGGCAATCTAATGATATCATCTTGTAGAGGATTTTAATGGGAATTTGTAGGTCCAATTTGGTGAAGAGTGGAGAAAAATTGATAAAGTTATGTCTTTATAGGTTCTTGGTCTATTACTGGTGAAACAAAGAAAAATAGGGTGCACCACAAATGGGATTAACCAAATACGTACACCACACCTTTTCCACTATTATTTCATTCAATTATGCATAGAACATCATAAAACAAACCTAACTAATATAAAAATTAAAAGGTAGGTTTTAAGATGGTAAAATGATGTGTACCTGTTGTAGAAAATGCTTTTTCAGGCCTCATTGAGGACTCATTTGCGTAGTGGTGAATGGGTCCCTGTTAGGGTTTTGGAAAATTGATTTTTGGGTTTTGTTCTTCAATGTCTGCACTCCTAGATCCCAAGTGTTCAAGTCCTAAAAGTTGAAAATTAATTTTGTAGCTTAGTTTCTGTGATCTTGCAAAAACTTTTACAACTTTGACAACTTTTTTCCAATTTTGCTTTCCACTTGATCTTCAACCTAAAACCTGCAATCACACATCAAAGGAGAAGAAAAAATGTTGATTGTTAGGGAATAGGGGTTTGCCTTGGTCAAACCCCATTTTGGTAATTAAACCTTGAATCGAAACATTGCATAAAAGGAAAGATGAATGAACAATGTAATGCTACACCTCACCAATCCTCAATTGAACCTTGGAGTACAAATCAACAATCTTGCATGAAGTGGCCTCAATGGATATAGATCTTGATCACAATAATTGATTAGAAAAAACACCTTGAATATGCTTAAATTGGATCTCCAATGCTACATCAACATATGATCTCAACAACATGCATGATGCACTATGCCTTTGACATGATGAAATGGATCCTTGATTACTACAATAAACTCTTATAAATCTACCCTTGAATGCCCTCTTGATCATAAATTTTCTATAATGCTTGAAAGCTTAAATCTTCTAGGATGAAACTATGTGAAACAAACTTATATTTATACTTAACTTAAGATTAAATCCTAAAATTCAAATAACACAAGCCAACATCAGATCTAGGATTTGAAATCATTAAAATACCGCCAAAAACACATCCAAAGGGGGGTGTCCTAAGTTAAGGAGGACCCATTCACCATAGGGCGAATGGGTCCTAGCATACTTAGCTAGGACATGTTTTGGCGATTTTGAAATAACATGCCAAATGGGGGTCCTAGGACCTAGTGAGGACCCATTCGCCAGGTGGCAAATGGGTCCTAGGTCACTAGCCTAGGACACATTTCTTGCAAAATTAAGTGTTGTGAAACACTATTAATGAGTGTCTGGTTTTATCCCTCAGAAAATGCAATTAATAAGGCTTGGATTTGAATTTAAGGGGCCAATTAAGGAAAATTTAACTTTAATTAATTAATAAATCCCTCGATTAATGTGAAAGTGTAAAGAAACATGTTGGTGTTTCAATTCACACCTTTGGTGTGCGGATTGGAAATGAACAACTAGCCACAGTTAGATTGTTCTTCAAATTATGAGGGGAAGCTCCCTCTTTTGCTGATTATGCGTAAAAAGTAAAGTAAACTAAATTCCTATATTTTTATCTCAGTTGAGAGCACAAGGTTTATAAAACTCTTTGTGTTGCAGCTGAGGCTCTCTGGTTTTGTAACTTCAACTACAACTAGGCCTAAATTTATAACGCTTCTATCTCCTCGAGTAAATTTAGAGCAAGAGGATTTAGAAGTAACGGGGAATGATTTTGGCTAACTTAAACAAACTTGTTCTCACAATGCATCCAAAGGCTCATTGCTCTTTCAAATATACGTTGAAATGAAGTTTATGAAAGTAAAACATTAAACAATAAACTAGATCTCAAGATTCCCTCGAAGGCTTATTGCTCTTTTGAGATGTAGGCTGAAATGAAGATTATAAGAACATAACACTAAATGATAAAGTTGATCTCAAAATTACCTCAAAGGCTCATTACTCTTTTGAGGTGTAGATCAAAATAAAGATTATAAAAATGACAATATCACAAAAATATCTTGAGGTTTTGGATCAAAGCAAGGTGGGCATAAGATTTATTTCCTCAAAAATTTCCAACAAATACACATTTGGGACAATAAATTGTAGAAAGAAGACAATCATACAAGATACGATCAACCAAAATAAACTGAACATATATTGACTAGCAAAGCTTGAAGGCACAAGGACACAACAATTTTGTAAAGTAATAATGGTTAATAAATAATGAGCAAGGATTCTCTTATTTATACACAAACACGAAAGTAGGGAACCCTAAAATATCCTTGTGTTAACAATTAGTCTTGCCAATATGCAAGATTTATTCTTATGTCTGAACAAAGATAACTAACAGTTAATTGGAATGACTAACATCAGTTAACTGATCTAAAACTATATAGAAAACTCCAACTGTGCAAAAGATGTCTCCAAAGATAGACACGCATGAAAATAGGACAACCAGTTAACTTGGAAAAGGCATCAAGTTAACTGTCAATCTAAATTCTATCCTTAGAGATCGTCACATGTCTCAACTGTCAGTTTATTGCTCGTCAGCAACTTGAGAAATCCTAGAAATATCTGCACACTTCAACTGGTAGTTCACTGATTGGTAACCTTGGCAACTTTGTAATTGGAGTGATGGCATTTGTTTCTTCTGCAACTTTATGCTTCTGATGCTTTTCTTGATTTTTCTCAATGGAAGAGTATTGCATGATGAAACTATGAAGTTTAACTATGAACATGAATTTGTTCAGACAAGTTCTATGAAAAAGCTAAAAATAGCTTCACTGAGAGGCAAAAAAAGGCATATTTTTGGATAAAAAATCTAAGATATGGATTTTGTAGAGAAAATCATGTTGAATATACCCAGATCGTTCGTTTTCTAAAAAACTGATTTTTACATGAACATGCAAGAACCCCTCAGAGGTAGAAGCTACGAAGCAATTTTTCTTTTGAGAAAATGTGAGATATAGGTTTTGTAGGCGTGTGTGTGCTGAATAAACCTAGTTTGTCAATTTTTTGAAAAAGGTGATTTTTTCAGAAACCTTAAAAAATGGATTCAATGGGGCAACTTTTCTAGAAAAATCTAAGACATGGGTTTTGTGGCCAATTTTGTGCTGAACAAACCCAGTTGGATAGATATGTGAAAAGATTGATTTTTTTGTGCATGCAAGAAAGCCTAAGACAGAGGAAGTTGAAGAATTTACAAAAAATATTTCCAATCTTGGAGAAATTGAAAAAGAAGAGAACCCAGATCGATGAAGTTGAAAACTATGAACTACTGCCTTTGAAAAATGATGCCCTAGAAAAATGTCTTATGAAAAGATGTTCTTTTGTGCAACCTGATCTCAAAAATATGAATCACGTTGGAAACCCCTTCCATTTGATCCTTCAAATTATGTAGAGAATAAAATTTTTTGTTTGGTGTTTGAAGTCAACCTGCAAGAATAATGAAAAAAGGATGCCCAAATGCTTGATAAATAGACTTTGGAGGTGGAAGCATCAGTTAACTCATGAAAACCCTAATTTTAGGAGTCATTTGGCTCAAATATCAGTTAACTCAGAGACTCCCTAAAATTTTGGTGGCCAAGGCATGAGAAAAGTCTTCAAAAATCTACAACTCAAGTTGACTTGGGCCCACCTTGAGATAAGGTGTCCAAGTTTTCTAGAGTTAGTAAATTTTTGAAGATTTTCATCTTTTCTCGTGATAAAATGCCTCTGTTTGATCCTTGATTTCGGATGCCTAATAGGTCTTATGAACTGACTAATAGATTCACTACAGATGTGATCAAATTTGAGAAGATCATCTTGGGAGCTGCAAACCTCAAAAACTAGTTTCGGTGGCTTAAAAATCTGGGTGCCCTAGCCAGTAGGGGCGCTTTTGGCTCAAGTGTTAACCATTTTTCAAGTTATTTTCAAATTCTTCAATTTGCACCTCTCGTGCTTCGATCCACCATTGTCGTTGACTAATGGATATCGTGATCAGGTTGAGATATTCAATGGAAAGCCTAAAGAATTCTGGAAAGGATGACTGGTTCTGCAAATCTTGAAAGCTTATTTTGAGAATTCAAATTCCTAGGCGCCTTTGGCTAGCAGGGGCGCTTTTATATGCAGAAGGTATAATTTTCACTTTGTTTCCTTGATGAAAACACTTGAATTTGATCTTCATTTTCCGGTGTTTGACTTCCTTGATTTACTTGCTGGAAGACTCATCGCAAAGCCTGACAAAATCTAAGGAGGACTTGTTGGAGGTCATGAAAGATAAAAAATGAAATTGATGATTCAAAATTTTGGGTGTCCCTGGCCTGGAGGGGTGCTTTTCTGCTCTAGACTTGGTCAATTTTGAGTTTCTTGAATTTCAACATTTCTTGCTTGATCTTCATTTTCAGGTGTCTGATAGGTCCCATGAACTGGATGTTGGATTCATCGTGAAGCTAGAAGAATTCTAAAGAAGACCTCCAACATTGCAAACCCTAACAAGTACATTTGACCCTTTGAATTCATGGGCGCCCTTGGCTAGCAGGGGCACTTTTCCTTCGAGAACTTGATCATCCTTTCGCTTTCCATGGTGTGTCTTCACTCAATCTGCATTTCGTGGAGTTTGATGACTACTTTGGACTAGCTGACGAAATCGTTGGAAAGCCTGCTCAAATCTGGAAAGATATTGTTTGCAGTTGTAAACCTTTAAAGCATTTTCAACTGCCAAAAACCTTGGTTACCCCTATCTTGCAGGGGTGCTTTTATGCTCCAGAATTAGCCATCTTTTCAATGGTTTTCATCCTTCTCAAGCTTCATGTTCATCGTGTCGTCGATTACGTTGATCACGATCACTGTTCGCTAATGACGCTCGCCATCCACTTGCAACACCAACACCAGCCTTTCATGTGTTTTTTGATTGTGTTGGTCGTCAATGTTGATGTGTTGACCGTGTTTACTATTGCGCGTGTATGATCTGCGAAGTGTCCAACATTCAGACTTAGTTTATTTTTTGCAATTTTCAACTTTTTGAATTCCCCTCTGCCATTCACCATTTTTTGAGCATATTTTTCCATAGATTATTTTGTGCAATTTCTAGAGCTTAAATTTCAACACTTGGTACTGGCCATCTGCCATTGATGACCTTAGAGGTCTTAACTTTTCTCCTGAAAAAGTGAAATAGACCCACCAGAGCAAAACTAAATTTTTCACAATTCAGACTTTGACCAATGTGATCTCGTGACGAAGAATTAGCCTATCAAAATCATTTTGAGTCATTTATGGGAAGATCCTATTTTTAGGGTTTTTCTAAAAATAAGGGCTTGAAACCCTAATTTCAAAATTTTCAAAATTTTGCAAGTATCCTCTTGACGTAAAACCCAAAAAAAACTCATGGCTCATTTGTCGTTCAAAAATTTCTAAGAATAGACAATTGCTAATTTTCAAAGACTTTGACTTTTGTTGACTATTGAGGACAATTTTACAAGATATTGACCATTTTTATCAAAAATGCCTTATTGAAGAATTTTTTTATTTTGGGTACAACAAAACACTTTACAACACCCTAAATAAGGCACAATTAAGTCCATTTTATCATTAATTATTCATTCCCAAATTAGGTGTGAAAAAGGGTTACTTTTTTCTACGCTACAATTGGCTTCAAATTTTTAGGTTGTTGGTGAACCTGACTTATGACATATAGATGTTTGGTATGCTTCAATCCTTTACAAACATTTCTTATTGAAATATCTTTTTTCAATAGATTACAATATATTTGACCCATTTCAACATGTTTTCCTACACAACCAATACCAATAGATTCGTCTACATTCACAAAAATATCTCATCCAAGTAAACTAGACTATTTTGGTTTCAACCAAATTTTTTTAACTAGTTTTGATGACTTCCTTCGTACAACCTACTATGATGGATTGTTCCATATTTGTAGAAACTTTAGAGTAATCTAACTTTCATGAATTCTTTGTCCATTTGGCACTTGCAGGAATTCCTAATAATCTAAAGTTTGCGGGGTTTTCATGACCATTTGAACTTTATGAGTAAAATCGAGGGCACCAAATATTGACAAGTATATTAAACTAGTTTAGATGAATAGTTCTATCGATGATGGGTAAAATTACAAAAGTTGTGTCACACTTTTATAAAGAAAACAACCAACACTGATCCAATTTTTAAACTTGAATACTAAAAAGTGGCATATATATTTTGAAATTTGAAATGATGTAAACTAATAAAATGTGTATTTTTAGTATATTTTGTGTTTGTATTTTTTTGAAAAAATTAAAAAAAAAATTAAAAAATTTATTTGATAAATTGACACTATAATTTAGTTGTTAATAAAATGCTGAAAAATGAAGTTACATGAGACATCAACCTTTTTATAGTAATTTTTATTTTCTTTCAATTTTTTTGTGTGTATTTATAACTTGAAACTTTAGTGCATGGATATATTTTTTTCCAATTTTGATAAATATATATATTTTAAATAAATATTAAAATGTGTGTATTAAAACATAGTTGTTTCCATTTGACACCAACTTTCATATTGAATATTTATCTAAAATAGAGAAGAATTATACCATCTTGATATAGATTCTTTTATCTAGTGCATCATATTTTTAAAATATTTTTAATAAGTTTTAGTATTTTCCTTGGCAATGAAAATCAACCAAATATTTTGCATTGATAGCCTACTTTTAGTAAAAATAAAATATAAAATATAGATAAAAACTAAACTTATAGATTTACAAAAGGGTATTTTTATATTTTAAAAAAATGTTATTTATGAGTGGGAGTTATTGAAACATCAATTTTTCAAATAATTTTATTTTTTTGGTAAATTGGCCTCAAAATGGTGCTACATATGTATTTTTTCCAACAATTTTAGTTTGAAAAGTTGTGGAAATATCTAACTTATCTA
Organism: Sequoia sempervirens; assembly: GCA_007258455.2. Taxonomy (NCBI): domain Eukaryota; kingdom Viridiplantae; phylum Streptophyta; class Pinopsida; order Cupressales; family Cupressaceae; genus Sequoia; species Sequoia sempervirens. Next base: position 1,194,903,124 of record VDFB02271358.1, on the reverse strand, counting down.
GAATGAATCTTACTAGATCATATGTTTGACCAAAATTGATTTTTAGTTAGAAATGCTTGAATTGACTTGTGTTGATAAGTTGGCCAAAAGTGTGACACATCTTTGTACTTTTATCTTGTCAATGTCGGCATGATGTCAATCAACTTTAGCATGATGATGACATCAAAATGTATAGGTTGTAGAGTTTTATCGACCAACTAAACCTGAAGTGGGATTTCTTGTGTGAACTAGCCATTTTCAGGTTTGTCATGTGCTATTACATTTGCGGGTTTCTAGCTTATTGCTACACTTGCACAACTTTGACTTGTTACTGCACTTCTCATTTCTACAATGAATTAGTGGTTTTAATGACCAAGATCGAATTTGATTCAACTTCCTAGCCATCAAAAAATAAAATGAAGATTATTTCATGTATTTAGGAATCTTTTGCAAGTTATGTTAGAATTTTATTACCAAAAATTAGGGTTTGAATCCAATTATTCTATAAACATTAATTTTTTTATTGATTACTATATTTGGATCATGTGAGATTGGGCTATTTGGTAGGATACCTCAATATTGAATGCATCAAGTGGTATTGGAGAATGGGTTTGAGAGAGAGAGAGAGAGAGAGTTTATTGTAACCATGTTGAGAGAAGAAACCCTAGAGAAATTGGTTGTGGGTAAGGGAAAAAAAAGACTTGCAATTATAGAGGGTTTGTGGAGACATGGCACACAAGGGATGTGGCCAAAGAGGAGATGCACCATGGGCTAGTGATATGGCTATTATTGAAATGATAATAGGAAAATTTATGACAAGGTTAGAAGCAATAGAGGCAACACATAAAAGAGGAGTACATGTTGAAGATTTTAGTAATGATGATGAAGAACAAGTGGTAGAAGGAGGAGATGAAGAAAATGAAGCAATTGAAGGTGAAGTAGACCAAAGAGAAGAAATATTTTTTAGAGTAATATCCAAAATTGATAGAAAATATAGATTGGATCCTCCCTGCTATAATAAAAATTCAAACCCTAAAGAACTTATAGACTATATATAAAAAATGGAGAAGTATTTTGACTTTAAAGGAATGAAGATGATAGGAAAGTTAAATTTCCTTGCATAAAATTGAAGGAACACACATCCCTATGGTGGGAACATATGTAAACAAAGTGAAAAAAAGAGGCAAAGATAATATTAATACATGAGATAGAATGGTGACCAAGTTGAAGGCCAAATTCATGCCAAAAAATTATAACCTAAGTTTGTTTAGAAAGTTACAAAATATAAAATAAAAAGAATTCAGTGTAAATTAACGTACATTAGAGTTCTACAGATTGAGTATTAGTGCAAGAAATGTTGATGATGATGTTGAAAAAGTGTCAAGGTATATAAATGGTTTACAATTATCTACTCAAGATGAAATTAGCATGGTTAAATTGCATTCTATAGAATTAGCATACCAGTATGCCTTGAAGGAAGAGGAGAAACTAGCTAGGAAATATCTGAGTAACTTAAAAGGTAGCGGAAGGTTCTCATGTGAAAGAGGAAAGTCAAGTGGTAGAAGAGGATACCAAGGCAAACAAGAAGCCAACACCTCCCAGATAAGTTCCTACACTTAGGAAGAGGAGGTTTTCCTAGAGACAAAGTTGATTACTCAAGAGGATGAGGAAACTTTGGTAGAGGAAGAGGAAGAGGATTTAGTGGTACCTTTTACCAATGTGGAGAAACTAGGCATAGGGAATTTGAATGTCCTCAAATATAATCCAGCAATAGTAAAGGCAAAGAGGCCAAAATTTATGTGGCTCAATTAGAAGATGAAAGTGTAGCTCCACCCAAGTGCGAAGAAGTTCTAAAGGATGGAGAGTCCTTAATGTTAAGAAGAATTATGATGAAACAAAAAAGGAGAAAGAAGAACCAACACAAAGTATGTGGGGCCCCACCTATAAATGGGCACATGATAGATTCATATGTTAATATATTCTTATTAGAAATTTAATGATTGTTATTTAGTTGTAAGGTTAAGAAAAAAGGGGGAGAGAGTTAAAATTACAATGAAATTTTCTATAAAAATGTGGGAATATGTGGAAAGAAATCCCTAAACTAAGGATTAGAAAAAAATGTCATAATGTGAAACTCCCTTCTAATAGTGGATAGATTAATAAGGCCTTTGTTGGTAATAGTGCTTTGTCTAAACTTGAAAATGTTGAATGTGAAGTTATTAGGATTGGTTTTTCCTTTGAACCCATACTTGAAGGAATACCAATAAATTTAACCACAACATATAGTAAGAAATATATGGATATTGATTATTATCTTTAATGGAAGGCTTGTCCTAGTCTTTCTTTGACTAGTTTAGATATTTTAATTGGAATAGTATGTTAGAAGAGTATTTGCAAAAGGGATTCTAGTAAGAGAGTTAGACCCTATCTTGACTATAACCTTGAGGAGACAATAAATATGTGGGATGGTGATAACATCGTCCTTTGGCCTTGGCATGTATAAAGGAGAGCCATAAAAAGAAAGAGGTAAAGCTCCATTCTATCTTTAAAAATGTTTGTAGAGGAAAAGGAGGTTCTTGTAGCTAACACTCCCTCCCTTTATTATTTTTTATGAAGACTATAGTTTGTAACCTTAGAGGTCTAGATACTTATGAAATATGCTTTTCTATTATAACAAGTTATACAAAGTCAAATTTGATTTAGATGCTATATTTTTACAAGAAGTAAAGGGTGAAGCCACAATAGTGGTTTACAATTGAAGTGAGGAAGGAAAAATCACAAAAAATGAATGCATGGCAAAAAACTTGATTTTAGGGGTTCGTACGAACCTATTGGTTCGACCGAACCCATTAAGGGTTCGCTAGAACCTGGGTTCGGTCGAACCCTTTAAATTATTTCCCACCAAAAAAGCCAACAAAACCCCTTATAGAAGGGGGGTTCGAATGAACCCCTAGGGGTTCGCTCGAACCCCCCTTATTCCTCATCCCCCCCTTGAAACACAAAAAAACCTAGATTTTGACACTTCAGAGCTCGGGTTGAGGATGAAAATGGAGGAATCTTCACAAACCCACTTGGATCAAGTAGTCCTCCAGCTATCAATGAATATAATTTTAATATGTTTTATTATTTTTATTTTATTTTTTTTAGATTTATTAAACATGGGTTTTTCATCGAAAATGAAGGTCTTTGTTCAAGACATGTGGAAAAATAGCATATTATCAAAAAAAATTAAAAAATATGAGTGCACTAGATATTGAAGTCCTGATTCAACAAAAAGAAAAATTTAAATTTGATATATACAAAAAAGTTGCTATTATACCGGTTGCGCTATGTATGAATTGTAATTGACTTGAGAAACTTGATTAAAGAAAAATATTCAATAAAAATTATTGTCAACCAAGTGGAAGCTCTAGATATCGGAGTTAAAAATCTAAATTCGAAAGAATTAGAATTGTATCCTTCATGGAAAAAGTTATGTGTTATACGGTGTGCGTCACTTTTTAAAAATGCTATTTTTTGAAAAAACCGGTTTTTGTGGGAGATGGAAAAAGAAGTGTAATCTGATTCCAAAAAATTTGAAAAAAATATTTTTAAAATCTACAAAAAAAATGTGACGAGACTCTAGTTTGCATCATCTTCAAATTCTTCACGGTTTAGCCGCTATAAGTGCCCAAATGTGAAGATTTAGTTAAAAATAATAATTTCAGTGTCCAGTTTGGCCAAAAATTGTAAACCACTATTGTGGGATCACCCTAAAGTCTATAAGTTTTTATTTGGATAATGTCTTTAAAATTATTTGGCATGATTCTATTTGTATATATTTTGATCATAAAAAATGGAAAAGGGGATAATTTTATTTTGATCATTATATTTTTGACAAGGATTCCCTCATTATTCTAGCATTATTTGGTTCAAACTGAATGTTAAGGATAATGTATTTGGTTTGTGCTCCTAATGACTCTAAAGATAGGTCCAATATGTTGTTATACATGTGCTCTAGTTTGACTAGGATCCCTTGGACAATTGATGGTGATATTAATATATTTGAAGGTAGAGAGGAAAAATAAAATAAAATTGGGAGGTTTAAAGTTTTCTTGGAAATAAAATTAACTATTCTTTTGGTTAGTATAAAAATGAAATTAGATTTGTTTGAATCTATAAGTGGAAATAACAAAAAGAGATAGTTCTAATGTTTGGTATTCATGGTCAAAAATATATAAAGGAAACATAAAAGTAATTTTTGAAAATTTGATAGGTTTTATTTTGATAAAATATTCATCAATTTATCTTCTATCTATTAACAATAATATACTAAATATATATCCTAATCCACTTTTTGATGATAGTCATGTGATTTGTTGTTTTGGTTTTGACTAGATTCCATTAATCAAAATAAACATAGAATACTTTTATTGATGTTGAGGTAAGACTACAAAATGAATTGAGTATGGCATAGGGAATAGTGGGAGGATTGGTCTTGCATTTATGGAGAAATGGCACATTTTGCATGCATATTTGTCAGGGCGGTGAATTTTCCGTCGGTGAATTTTTCATAGTGATTAATTACTGGGGATAAATTTTTCATTGATAAATTGCTGACGGTGAATTTGCCTGTTTCTAAAGCCTCTTCAACAAATCCCTATTTCACATATCCTATAAATCATGCCCAGAATTTCTCTTCGGCATCACGAACCGCATGGCACAATTGATGCAAAATTTTGAGGTAAGTCACTTGTCACGGTTTCAGCGAGTTTGTTCTTTTTCTTTTCTTTAGGAAACGGTATGTGGCTGAATGATTTTATTTCATTCCTAAAACAATTCTATTTTTTTTACCTGTTAGATGGAAGCGCTGGTTATATGGTTCTATTTATTGAACATGTGAATAACCTGCAATCATTGCATTCCATAAAACACCATTCTTTGATTCATTCTGTCAAACAGTTCGCGTGCCATATCTGTGCGTTCATATTTCTGCATAGATGTTTACCCGAGCATTTGCGACTACATTAGCTAGCTACCCAAAATCCCCTTCCCATTATTATTTCATTGATCTCCATGCGTTGTTTTCCCAAGCGCCCATTCTGGCGTAGGTAGCCAGGACGCTGACAAAAGCTAAGGGAGTTCGTCTTACATCTGGCAATTGCATTTGCTTGAAAATTTCTTAAGCCCTTTCAACAAATTCGTATTGTGCATATCCTGCAATTAATGTATTCCATGAGGTAATCTGTCGAACAATTCATGTGCCTTGTCTATGCCTCCACTTTTTGCGTGCATGTCTACTGGGCATCCACAATCTTTATGTTTTTTAATGGGATGCTGGTAAACGTTGCGAGGCTTTACACCTGCCGATTGCATTTGCTTGGAAATTTCTAAAGCCTGCAAACAAATCCATTTTTGTGCTTCTCCTGTAATCTTTGCATTCCATGAGATCACATTTCTATGAGGCATTCTGTCAAACAGTTCATGTGCCTTGTTATGCTTCCACATTTCTCAGACAAACCCATTTGGGGACCCGTAATGTTAAGCTCTAATAAAATCTTCTCCGCCCCTCCTTGTTCTAAATCTTTACGCCTGCCAAAATTATTTTTATGTTTGAACGCTTCCTATGTCCAGTCAAACAAATATGACCTTAGTAATTTTCTTTTCTTCTATTTTCTTTCCAGGAAGAGAATATGCATGTGGATAAGACTAAAGTGATTGTTTAGAATCTATTTGGTTTAGGAATTTCTAGAGCATAATTTTTATGTGATAGGGCTGTAATCTCCTCTTTCTCAGCTATTCTGTAGATGATTAAAACTCATTGTCATGTATACTAAACAATGGGGATAATTGATATAAACTTTTTTTTAGCGGAGTCACGTGAAAAAAGTTTACAGTGCACTGCAGTTTATAGGGGGACGGATACTCAACTGATCCCTATAATCTTAAAAAAAGAAAGAAAGAAAAGATGATATGAACTTTTTTCTCTATGTTTGATGTTGACAAGGTTTGAGATCTCTATACTAACTACTCTTTATGTTTCGTGTTACTTATGAATTTATGAGGACCATATGCATTTGGTTTTTGATATTTTGTTCTTTGGGTTTACGTTTGTATGAGAAAACTCTATTTTTACTTCCTTAAATAAGATATACTTTAGGTGTTCCTTATTGCTCCTAGTATATGTACTTTTAACTCCAATTGACCTGTGCATTTCAACTGCTATAAAAATAAAATAAAATTCAATTACATGCAGCACAAATAGGTGCAGTTATTTTTGCTTTGTGCTAAGAAAAGTGATGTTATTTAATAATAATAAAAAGAGATGGACATTCTTAAGTAAGAGGATTATTGAATCCAAGGCATTGTTGAAATCTCAGTTTTCTAGCTTTGATTCTTAGAGTTGCGATTAAATAAATATTTTTCTATGTAGGAAAGAAGACCTTGAGTTTTCTTTGTGTTAGATAAAATTTAGGAGTGATGGTAGAAGAGCATAGTAGTTGTATTGACATTGGCTTTTTTTTTCTTTACACTAACTTTGGAATCCATCTTTAGGAAGAATATATGATGCCAAAATATTGGAAAGTTATGATATTCAATAAATATTAATTATGAAGAAAGGGAGTTTTGCGTTAGTTTCAAATGTTACTTCCCTATATATATATATATATATATATATATCAAATGTATATTTACATGACTGTATACCCATGATATTTCATTATGGTTCAATTAATAATAAACATAAAAAGCTATATCATATATGTATATCTATATTATATACATATCTCAATGTGCAATAGATATTATGACTATTATTAGTGACATTAGATTCGATGTTAGAATTGATAATAATATTAAGGGATAATATTATTATTAGTGTTATATTGTATTCTTGAGTAAAAACATATTAATCACAACAAAATACCAAATTAAAAAAAATAGAAATGAATTTGACGTTTGAATATGAAACATAAAGTGTTAAAAGAAATATTTTCTACTAAGGTAAAGCCAATACCACTGTGACAATAGATGTTCAGATCCATAGGTCAAAGAAAAAATCATCACATTGTCATTCTGACATGATTTCTAGCCTTCAGGGTAATAATATAAATTTAGAAGTAAATGTTATGCTAGAATCCATATAATTCATCATAGTTATACTAATACCTATGGGAACCACTTCTATAATGTTCAAAAGTGTTTATAGTGGCTGCAAAGTGTAGGCTTGTGCACTGTCTAGTCATGAAACTATTTTCTTTGAGAAGGGAAATAACCCTCACAAATTTATATAGGAAAAAACCATGTAAAAGTGTGATAAATATACTGAAGGTTTTATTGAAAACCTTGTGAAGTTATTAGTAAAATAATGGAACTAAGGATCCATCCTATAGCCTTTGGCTTGATCAAGGTACAAGTTTTCTAAAATAACCCGAGTCTTGTGATAATAAATGATTATGTAGAATTAAAATATTTATATATAACCTAGTTCACAATTCATGTTTGACACAATGCATTATGATTGGGACACATAAAGCCCTACATAATATTGGTTAGGTAGTACCCTTTTACATTGTGCTTCTATTATAAAAAGAGTGGTAGAGAGGTTATGGTGGTGATGTGTCAAAATCATTGTGAAACCCTAGTAATGTGTGGCTTAATTGTGGTGTTAAGGTTGGCTAAGTATTCTTGTTTATGGGACTTGATTATGTGATACAACCTTAGATTTTAGTTACATTTTTTGAATAATGCAAAAGAATAGTTTGAAAAAAAATAAGAGTAATGTTTAGATTGTAAGAGGGATGAAATGAATATTCAGTCGATCGGTTAATCATATGAAAGTGAAATTTAGTTTGTTCCAGCTATCTTGTTTAAAACCTTTGGGAAATTTCTAGTGATGTGTTAGAAACACTAATGATTTAGTTGTTGGTATTTTACCTTGTGGAATTTTCTTTGTGTTCCAATATGAGTATTATGTTTGTGCTTCATATTTCCCTAGTATGTCTTTAACTAAGTATCCTCATTGGCTTCACATAAGTGGGTGGCAACCGATTGCGAAACTTTTTGGGGTAATGGACCTTATAAAGGGTTGTGTACCCACTTTTAACTTGTATGTACTTTGTAGGGGTCACATGATGCTTTAAGTAGAGGATCGAGTTTAGTGTGTAGCAGTCTTGTTGTGTATGATTGGGATTGAGGTAGAGTCTTCTTTTGAAAAATAGAGGATATTCCCTCATGTTTGTCAAAGCTTGTGGGGACACAAACTCAAGTTGTCGAACTACGGTGCCTCTGTGAAATATATACGTAGGAAAGGCCATCAAACGATGAGCACCTGAGGCATTAGGTCTAGCCCTTAGGATTGTTCTTCTGAGTCTTGTTTGGAATTGTCTCTCTCTTATGATGTCGTAAACTATATTTGATTTTTTATAGCTTACCTTGGTGATCATGTAATAATTACCCATTGATCTTATGTGTGCACCAAGTCTTGTAGATCTTGCAGATATAGGAATTGAGAGTGAGGAGACTACGACGCGATGGAACACAAGAGGTGCTTGAGTAGGTAAGAGGTATGTTAAGCTGACTCATAATAAGTATATGTTATTGTTAAAGATAGGAACTCATTTCTTTCCTTGCTCCTAACCAGAGAGTTTATTGACTATAGCTGTAAGTAGTAAATCATGTTGTTATTGTCTTTTTTCAATTTTTTTTTTTTTACAAAATTAGTTTAGTTGTTCAGATTTGTTAGGTTGTTTAGTTTGTAAAATGTGGGCATGACAAAGGAGAAATTTATTTAGGACTAGATGTAAGTTTAGAGGTAAATGTTGCAAAGTCATCATAGATAATGGAATTAATAAAAAAATGTGTCAAAGGAAATGTTGGATAAGTTATAGTTGAAGAGGATGAAGTATACCAATCCCTACAAGGTTTCTAGGCTACAAAAGGGACACCAATTATTGGTAAGTGAACAACATCTAGTGAATTTTCATATTGGTAGTTATAAGGATGAAATAATGTGTGATGGTATGTCAATGGATGCATTCCACATTTTATTAGGTAGACCTTGGCAATATGATAGGAAATCCATTCATGATGGTAAGACTAAATTTTATAAGATAAAGAAGAATGGGAAAGAGCATACCTTGAATCCCATGAAGGATAAAGATGAGGAAGTTGAAAATAATCCCAAGGTTTGTTTGGTGACTAGGAAAAAATTCTTGAAGGATTTAGAAAAGGAGAAGGCATGTTATGCTTTCGTTCCCAAGCCTATAGAGGCTAGGACAATAGAGAGGACAACAAAGAAGAAGGAATAAGTACCCATGAAGGTACAAGATATTTTTGATGAATTTTCAAATATTTTGATGAAAGAGTTACCTAATGGATTATTGCCAATGAGGAGCATAAGCCATTGTATGTATTTGATACCAAGGGATAATTTTCCAAACAAGACACGATATAGAATGACCCCAATGGAGAATGAGGAGTAAATGTAGATAAGTGCATGAGTTGTTGGATAAGGGTATAATCAAATATAGTTTAAGTCTATGTGTTGTACCTACAATACTGACACTAAAGAAGGATGGAGAATGGTGGATGTGTAAAGATTCAAGACCCATAAACAATATAACTATCAAATAAAAATATCCTTTTCCTTGGATTGATGACATGATGGATTGTTTGAGTGGATCCAAGTACTTCACCAAGATAGATTTGAAGAGTGGATACCATTAGATAAGGATTCAAGAAGGAGATGAATGGAAGAATTTCAAGATGAAGCATGGTTTGTAAGAGTGGTTGGTGATTTAGGTTAAAAATGCCCCAAGTACCTTCATGTGGCTGATGAATGAGGTACAAAAACCTTTTATTAAAAAAATTGTAATCATGTATTTAGATGATATTATGATTTTTAATAAAATAAAGGAGCATTTGATGCATATTAAGGTGATTTTACAAAGGTTAAAATAAAATAAAAAATATTATAAACTTGAAGAAACATAGTTTTATGAAGAAGGAACTAATGTATGTAGGTTTTGTGGTATTTGAAGAAGGGTTGAAGATGGACCCATAAAATGTCAAGGCAATAGTGGATTGGCCTTCACCTAAGAGCATGTTTGAAGCCAAAAATTTTCATGACTTGGTGAACTTCTACAAGAATTTCATAAGGAACTTTAGTGGGATATGTGCACCTGTCATAGAGACCATGAAAGGTGGTAGTAAAGAGTTCAGCTGAATAGCTACAATAGAGAAAAAAATTCAATTGTTGAAGAATAAGGTAACAAAACAACCAGTGTTGGCATCATCAAATTTTAGCAAAGTGTTTAAAGTTGGCTATGATTTTAGTGGTAGTTCAATGATGAGAGTTTAAATCAAGAAGGAAGACCCATTTCATTCTTCAATGAGAAGTTAAATGAAGCAAAGAGGAAGTACATAGTATATGACCAAGAATTCTATGCTATAGTACAAGCCTTGAAGAAATGGAGACACTATTTGTTGCCTAAGAAATTTTTAGTATACGTAGACTACCATTCCTTGAAATTCATCAAAAACCAAGGTAAATTGAACCAAATAAATATGAAATGGATGGAGTTCTTATAGAGTTATTATTTTTTCTTGAAACATAGAAGTGGTAGTACAAACAAGATAGCAAATGTACTTAGAAAAAGATGTTTATTGATTAATACATTAAGAGTCAATGTTGTTGGATTTGATATAATGAAGGAAATGTATTTAGATTATCTTAATTTTAATGAAGCATAGATAGCTAGTAAGAGTCTGGTGGAAAAGGACAAGATTCCATAGTTGGGAGAACTTCATTCAAGATGGCTTATTGTTCAAGGGAAATATATTTTGTGTACCTAGGGGTTCAATGAGAGATAACCTAATAAGAGAAAAACATAGTGGAGGTATGATTGGACATTTTGGTGTGGATAAAATAGTAGCATTATTAAATGCATGATACTATTAGCCTAGAATGAATGCAAATTTGAAGAAGATAGTGCAAGGTTATATAATTTTCTAACATGTAAAGGGAGTAAGGTAGAATATGAGACTTTATTAGTCATTGTCTATACTAGATAGATTGTGGGAGAACTTCAACATGGAAATTTTTTTTGATATTTCCTTAGACACAAAGAGGTAATGGTTTTTTTTTTTTTAGTGGATAGATTTTTAAAGATGGTTCATTTCATACCATTTCAGAAAAGTAATGGTTCTTCCCACATAGCTAATTTATTTTTCAAGGAGGTAGTTAGGCTGCATGTATTTCCTAAGAGTATTGTCTCAAATAGGGACACTCAATTTGTTGGCCATTTTTTGCATACATTGTGGAAGAGGTTAGGAATGGAGTTAGGATTCCCTAAAGTGATGGGCATACTAAAATTCTAAATAGAATTTTCAGAAACTTGTTGAGGTGTTTCATAGGTGATAAACCAAACTAGTGGGACTTCACATCAACTTAGGCATAGTTTTCCTATAATAATTTTGTGAATAGGAATGTGTATAAAATTTATTATTTTTGTTTATGGACATAGCCCAAGGGGTTTTGATGAGTTGAGGGATAGTTCATATATGAGTAGGAAAAGTGTTGTGGTAGAAAAAATTACTAAATGCATTCATGAGTTGCATAAGAAAGTGAAGGAGAATTTGGAGAAGAGTTCCATTGATTACAAGGAGTATGTTTTTTATTAAATAAGTATCAAACTAGGGTGTTGAACCCTTTACAATAAAAAATCCCCAAGGGTAGATCAAAACAAACCTTCCACATGCCACTTATATCATATGAGCAATCCTACAAACAACCCACATCAAGAGTGAGTTGAACTTTGAGTTGAACTTACACCCACAACTTGAGTATGATTCTGGGAAGAGGAAGAAGACCAACATTTCCTCCATCTACAATCAACATACCAAGCTATATCATTATCCAAATTCCCATTGCAAGGGAAGTAAGAGGGGAAACCATTAGAGGGCTTGTCAACACCCAAAGAGAGAGAAGTATGATGAAAAGGTAAAAGGTGGTTATCCACCTCATGGGACTAGAGCTGAACAATAGGAAAATCAGGTTGAAAGCATGGAGAAAATCCCTCAAAGACTCTTTCAATGCATGTAGTATAACAAGGCAATAGGTGGCCTTCCACCACATGAGGATTTTGGAGTTGAGCCTAAGTTAGATCTAAATAAGGATGTGAACAAGGTGATTCACCAATAGGTCCTACAAGGCATGATAAGGCCACACTAGAAGCTAGGGACTTGTCATAATCTTGTGAGGAGTCATTTGATGGAGAAACAGGAGCCTACATAGTCAATTGATCACCATTAGCATTCCTCCACCAATTAGTACCTCCTAAATGTGGAGTGAGAGTGGAAAATCCACAACCAAATGACCAATAGAGAAGCAATGATGGTATCTACAAGGGAGGCCCTCATAATCAAGTGATTGATTCCAATGCCTATCCCCAACCATCAAAACCACATCCCCATGAAGAAGCTTGGGGATATCAATATTCACCAATATGTGAGCAAAGGTAGAATGTCCCAAGTAGGAATTGCAATAATTAACCTTCAAGAAGTGACCAATAGAGTTTATAATTGAATCATAACAAGAAATCTCTTGTAATTCCCCACCGCGCAAACCCCAAAGGACATCTAAATTAACAAAATTACAACACAATTTTATTTTATTTTGTTTTAAAGTAAAACATAACATAAGATATACATTACATACCATACATGAAATACAATTATACATATACAATATCAATTACGTCCTCTGGGGTACACATGACTTCATTACTAGACATAAACCCATACCATAACAATAATTAATGAATCCCGAGCTTACATTATAAAAACCAAATAATAGGATAAGTGAACAATTTGCATACATCCATCATAATACTACAATGAGAAACCATCCATATATGAACACATGATATAGTCAAGAATATCCACACATTTCATTGATCAACTCAGAATGTACAAATACATTAATATGAAATTACATCGTTTTCAAGATTACGTGTGCACATCAGTGCTTCTCGACACATAGTGGGAATGATACATCAAAACAAGAGTAATACAAAAATAATCATAGTACAACTGAACTACGATGAAGCTTTGGATCAACTACCTCAGTACCAGCTCTGTGTTTCACGATCACCATCTAGGAATCCAATGGGGTGCAATGTATGTTCCACCTGACCACGTGGACCTGAAGGCCCACCCCCCGTGCTAGGAGATAACAAGAAATCCCTATGACAAAGAACAGTCAAGCGGAAAGGCAACAAGACTCAACAAACAAGGGTAACAATAAACATAATTAACATCAACATCAAATGACAACTTACAAGATAACTACTTCCAGAGGTACACAAAGGCAATACAAGGGGTACTATAGGAGAGTGTCATCGCACGACCCTATCATGGGTTATCTTGGCTACCTCTCAACAAGTGTCGGCCCCCATCTATGGTTATCCTGGCTACCTCTCACTAGGCGTCGACCCCATAGGGCGACACATGCAGGACCAATAGCCTCTCATGAGGACTAGGTAGTGATCATGTCGACCATGGCCTTCTCAGCCCACCCTTAGTCTACGAAAGCACTAACGACATGGGAGAGGTATCCTACTTATCTTAGTTAGTGTGATCCTACCTGAACCCACTAGTTCATTATATTAGGTTTTCACTTATTAAACAAACTCTTCCATGGGTTATCTAGGCTACCCCTTTGTGTGCCAGCCCCCATGAAGAGCCACTCTCCCTAGTAACACCGAAACACCAATCTAATGACATCAAGGGGTGTACGAAAACATAAATAGCACTAAAACCATAAAACCCAAGTGCATAAACGAGGCATGAACCCTCTCGCTCAAATCCATATCAAAAGGAAAGAAAACCATGATAAAAGGTAACACCCACAAGAGCACAAAACCAAAAATGCAATCAAATGCAACACACAGGTCTAACCATGAAATGCCGACATTAAACAGTTTTCCCCACTTCCTCTGGAAGTCTACTGAATGAGCTACCCTTGACTCCCAATAGAGAATATCTTGATGCTAAGGGTTCCCACAAGACTAAATACAAAATTTCTTCCAATCGGAAATAATGCAAAGGAAAAGTGAAATCAATCATGGAAACGTAAAAAAAAAATCTTTTAATCTTCCATCACATTCCATGTAACAAATTTTAAAGAGAGTCTACAATAATTGCTACATCTATATATACAACCATTAATCAATATGCAAATTCTAACACATATTTAAATATATTTTCAAATCCTTAAAATTTAATAAATAAAACTTCACATCCATGATAATAATTTTAAAGAATCCTTTTGAATGATCAATTACATTCGTACTTTCACGTCTAGATTGAATTCATTAACTTAAATTAACTCTATAGACATTAAATTACACATAACAACTTATCTTTAATTATAACCCAATATATATATATATATATATATATACATAAACACACATTTCAACACACACCAAATTTCTCTTAAATATAATTAATGATATACCAATATATTTACATATATATATATATCATCAGAGATGCTTATATGTATATACATATATTATATATATATACAAATACATATAAATATATTTATTTAGAAATACCAACTATTATTAACAATGTTAAATAAATCTAAATTTAAAATGTTACTGTAAAAAAAAAAATCAAATATACTTATTGGCTGTCTTTTGACAACATAAAGAAAACATACGAAACAAGAGTAATACTAACAACCAAAGATATAAATATATGTTTATTTACATGTACAAATGCCTTAAAGCAAAACGCATCAACTGCAACTACCAAGCATAGCCAAAATGAGGGAATTACAGAGCTCTACATGATAACAAAACAACATAGAATAATAACCCAAATGCAAGTATATATGCATCAATACAATTCAACATTGAAACCTATACATGGCGCTAGAATGCCCTACAGCTTTTGGCAGCCTTTAAAGAAAAAAAGGCAAGCTAAAATACAAATGAAGAGGACAAACCATTCGCTGGGCGCAAGAGAGAGTGTGCAGAACCAAAACACTCGATGGACCAAAACAAAAACCATGCCGATCAAGAAAAACATAAAGGATGAAACAACATGGAGAGGGAAAAGGGCATGATTTACAGTCAAGTAAGGAATAGATAAGGATTTTACATCGATGGCATCATAAACATGTAATAACATCAGTTTCTAGACGTTGCCCCAACAAGGTTCAACATTTGGTTGGGGATCATAATATCAAACCAAAAATTAGATAAAAGAAATGCCAGCCAAAAGGATGAATTGAAAAATGTTATTTGACTTCTCAAAATAATTGAAAGGAAAGCATACGAGGATAAAATTTTATCAGATCCATAAAGAAACTAAACTAGCAAGGAGAGGGAAGAAGCGTGGCCTGGAACAAGCTAATAGACCCTCCTATCAAAAGCCTATGAGTATATGCCTACATGCAACACTTTGAACTTCTATAAAAATCGATGACAGGACTAATTGAAACATCAAATGGTCTCAACAATATGAGATAATCGGTACATAGTTCACAACCTAAAGGGAATGATTATGCAACAGGAATATGTCGATTTTCAAGCAGTCATTATGCATGAAATGTTAGAATTAAGAGGCATCTACACATCGAATATCAAGCATCAAATTTGTAGTCAATGAATGCAACGAAAACAAGACTATCGAACCCCATAAAAGCAACAATCAAAGGCAAAATAGATGGCTAGGAGAAGATAAATTGATGCCCAACAACCAATTAGATCTATTGAAAATAAAATACATACAATGAAAACAATGACCAACTTGGATTCGACGTTTGCAAATGGAGACAACATGCGCAGGAGATCTCTCCTTCACAGTCCTCGAATTCGTTCTCCGGGAAAAACCAAATCCAAAAAAAACCAAATATGTACTTTTATTCTTTTAAAATGACTCAAGAAATAAAATAATTTGAAAAGATGACTTCTTGATGAAAACCCTGAAAGTAATTTCCCCCAATTTTAATTCCCAGCAAAATATCTTTCTTTTTCGAAAATAAAAACAAATGATAAATCATTAAAACCACAAAAAATGACAAGTTTCCCTCTCGTTTGTAATTCCAAACAACGCATGCACTTGCATGCAAAAATATTTCTGCTTTAATTTTCTTTTTAATTACTTTTTATGATTTAACATTATCTCCAAGATTCCATTTTAAAGTCCCATTTAATAATTTATCTTAAACAACATTATTCGTAATATTTAAATTTAAAATAAACATTATTTATAAATGCAATTAATGTTCCATTAATATATTCACCATTTAATAAAGTAATAATATAAATTATCAAATCATTATAACTTACGCATTAATTTAATGATTAATTAACATCATTCACTTAATAATTTAATTTGATACTTTAATTAAATCAACATAATACTTACGACGTCGTTAAATGAAACCAATTAATTGAACAAAAAATTAATAAACTTAACACAAATAACTAACAACTACATTAAATATTTAAAACTACATTAATTAAACCATTAAAATGAATGACTCAAAATGGGATGATACCAAATGAGAACGGGGTAGCAAACAGACTGCATCGTCAACACAATGATGGGGTGATGGACTAGGACGGGGGACTTCCTTGTCAATCTCTAGTTTCCACATCATACCCATTGGGCTTATAGGGCATGCTCAAATCTGACAATGCAGGCGGAGTTGATGCCTGATACTTGCATCTTGCATCAAACCAAACATCAAGCAACATATATATATATAATCACAAGAACACCGTGAGAGGAAGTCGCAACATAGCAAGGTGCTCACGAACGAGGGATTCTACACTGTCCTCTCACGAAACTCCAAATAGTAAACACATCAACAAAAATATCATAAAGCAGTTACTAATCAATTTACATAACAACATAGTACTACATCCAGATGATAAACATAGCCAGTTAAATCCAAACACCATGTATTAACATAAAACAAACATTCGAAATGAGTATCATAAGCATCCAAGTCCACTAAACTGTCAACCAATCAAATCAAACTAGTGAACAATCACCAACATAGTCTCAAGGTAGACAACATGACATGAAAAGGTATCAAAATAGTGACAAAAACATGAGAGGCATTACATCCTCCCCCCCTAGAACAAGGCTCACTCCTGGAATCCAGAGAACAAATAAGGAAAAGACTCTCTAATGCGAGATGTATCCTCCCATGTCGTTGAAGTCTCATCATTAGGGTCCCATTGGACCCACACCTGTTCAATTTCTCTACCCCTGAGAGCGAGCCTCCTGTGCTGAAGAACAACCACGAGCTTGAGTGCCAACTTCCCATCCTCTACCTGTAATGCATTCCAATCAAGTACATGAGATACATCTAGATAATAAGGCCTAAGTACAGAAATGTGAAGCACATCATATATGTGCGCTAGAATGGGCGACAACGCTAGGCGATAAGCGATGGGACCAATTCTCTCCAACACCTCAAACTATCCCACAAAACGAGGTGCAAGCTTAGAGCCCTTCCCATAATGGATTGGAATCTTTTACGGGTGCACTCATTTGAAAACCCGATCTCCAATTGAAAATTAACGGTTGACCATATGTGAATCTGCATACTTCTTTTCCCTATCCCGAGCTACTACCAAGTGCTCTCTGATGTGAGCTACCTACTACTCCATGTCCTAAAGCATTTTTGGTCCAAGGAGAACTTCTTCCTCAAGATAGTCCCAACTCAATGGGGTTCGACAAGGTTGGCCATATAATGCCTGAAAGGGAGCCATACCAATCAAGTTATGATACTCGTTGTAAGCAAACTCTACCAAATGCAAATAGTCCTCCCAACATGACTGCTAATCCATCATGCACATTTGGAGCATGTCCTTAAGAACCTAGTTGATTCTCTTAGTCTGACCATCTATTTCCAGATGGTATGCAGAACTGAAGTTCAGCTTGGTCCCCAAGGCACGCTGCAAGGATGTCCACAATGTAGAAGTGAACACTAGATCTCTATCAGAAATAATCCTTCATGGAACTCCATGCAGTCGAACAATGTTTTCCATGAATATTCTGGCTACTACTGAAGCAGTATAAGATGATCGAATAGGAGAAAAGTGTGCCACCTTGGTCAACCTATCAACAATGACCATGATAGCATCATGCCGATGAGAAGTCATAGGAAAACCAACAATAAAGTCCATCGATATGATATCCCATTACCACTCTAGAACAAGATGAGGCTGTAAAATCCCTATAGGATGCTGGTGTTCTGCCTTAACACTCCAGAACTAGATGAGGTTCTAAAAGGCCTATAGGATGCTGGTGTTCCGCCTTAAATCTTTGACATTCCAAACATCTTGTCACAAATTCTACAATATCTCTCTTCATTCCAACCCAAAAATATAGTAAATAGAGGTCTACATACATCTTCTTGACTCCCAGATGAGAAAAATAGGGATCCCGATGTGCCTCAGTCATGATTAGGGTACGAAGACCCTTTGCAGAAGGTACATACATATGACCCAAATACCACAAAATTCCATCTGATTCCAGTGAATAACCAACAAACTTTCCTTCCAAAGCTCTATCTGACTAAATTTTTGACTTCACTTCTTGATACTAGCTATCTGTGGGATGTGTTGTGAGGATCTGGCTCCTCAAGTCCACACCAAGAGTCACTGTAGATAACTCATGTCTCTGCTAACTCAGAGCATCCGCCACTACGTTTTCCTTGCCCTAGATGTACGTAACCTCAAAATCATATTCACAAACAAATTCCATCCATATCCTCTTCTTGACATTCAAGTTTGGTTGTGTAAATATATACTACAAGCTGAGATGATTGTTGTGTAGCTTGAATCGATGCCCCAATAAAAAGTGCCTCCATCTCACAAGGGCATGAACAACAACGACTAACTCCAAATCATGTGTGGGGTAATTCAGCTCATGATCCTTGAGTTTGTGGTACTCATATGCAATCACACGACCTTCTTGCATCAAAATGGCTCCTAAGCCTTCCAAGGAAGCATCTCTACACACCACGAAATCCCCAGTGGGATCAAGAACTACGAGGATGGGTGCGCTAGCCAACTTCTCCTTAAGGGTCTGAAAAGTTGATTGGCACTGCTCTGACCAAACAAACTTCTTCCCTTTCCTCTGAAGAGAAGTGATCGGATGTGCAATCCTCAAAAAGCCCTAAACGAATCGTCGATAGTAGCCCGCCAAACCCATAAAATTGTGAATCTCGGGAACATTCGTGGGTGCAGACTAATCAACGATGGATTGAATCTTTGAAGGATCCACAATGATACCTTCTCCAAATATAACTTGACCCAAGTATTTCACTTCAGTTTTAAAGAACTCACGCTTTGCCAGATTAGCATACAACTAATTATCTCTCAAGCACTGCAGCACTTGTCTCAAATGTTCCTCATGCTCCTCCATAGTTTTCGAGTAGATCAGGATATCATCGAGGAACACAAGAACAAATCTATCCAATTAGCTTCAAAAGAGTCCATTCATCAGACTCATGAAAACTGACGATGCATTCGTCAACCCGAATGACATAACAATGAATTCATAATGCCTGTAACTATTGCAAAATATAGTTTTGTGTATGTTAGCTTCGGCTATCCGCAATTGATGGTATCCCAACTTAAGATCAATCTTTGAGAATACCTTTGCCCCCTTTATCTGATCAAATAGATCGTCAATTCTTGACAAAGGTTATCGGTTCTTCACCATCACTTTGTTTAGCTTTCTGTAATCAATGCACAAATGGAGGGAACCATCCTTCTTCATGAATATCACTGGTGCTCCCCAAGGGGAAACACTAGGATGAATGAACCATTTTTCTAATAACTCCTCCAATTGCAAATAGAGCTCCTGAAGTTCCTATGTTGTCATCTGATATGGAGCCCGAGATATAGGTTCAGCTTCAAGTACAAGATCAATTCTGAAGTCAATGTCATGCTTTGGTGGTATCCCAAAAATTTCACTCAGAAATACATATGAGAACTCCTTAAGGAGAGGATAGTCATCTTGTGACACCTCTTGACTCTCTCCCAAATCCAAGTCATTGACAAACACAAAAAATAATCGAAAACCCTGACGGAAACACCTCTTCAATTGCATAGCAGAAATCATCTGTAATGAGATAGATCTTTGTATGCCAACAATCTCAACCTCATTACCCAAATCATCTATACATCACACAACTTTGCGGTGACAATCTATCATTTCTTGGTGAACACTCAACCAATCCATACCTAAAACCACATCATAGGATCCAAAAGGTAGGATTTAGAGGTCCACCATAGTCACAAGTGACCCAATTTTCAAACTACATCCCTGAACAAGCAACTCTACTGCTACCTTTGCCCTGGAGGCCAATTCGAACTGCCACTTCACACCTTGCCTTGCTGCCACTAGTCTACAACGCTGTACTACTGAAGGAGAAATAAAAAAATTTGATGCACTAGAATCATGGAGAATAGAAATACTAGTTTCTTGTAACACACCTAATTTCTCAACCATGGTGCCATGATGATCAGCTTGATAGTTGTCAACCACTGCGAAGACTTGGTGTGATCTTCTCACATCGCCCACCGTCAGCTCAAAAGCGGTTGGCCTCTGACTAAAACCTGTAGTGTTCCTCTACGGATATTGTCTAGCAATATTCCCCTATTGACTGCAGGAGAAACAACCTATGCCCCAGCCAAAACCTCTGCACCAGACGGTGCATTCGAGTGCTGAAAACTGCCCTGACTGGGTGTCAACTGTGTACTCTATGCAGGTTGCTCAAAACGGTCCTACCAAGCTTGTTGTCAATTCTGATTCTTTTTTAATCCAGATGCAAGTGCATTACCAATCTGAACACCTGTGTGGCCTCCTAAAGCAATGGCTAAGTTTTCCTCCACTAGATGAGCCTTCTTAATAGCTACCTCCATTGTCTTCGGCTCAAAGACACATACTCCTCCAATGATTTGGGCATTCAAGCCCCTGAAAAAAGTGTTATACTAGCATCACCTCATCATTGCTGATTCCCACATACTGCTTGAGCTCATAGAACCGACGCTCGTACTTCTCAACGGACATAAACTTAACACAAAAAACTAACAACTACATCAAATAATTAAAACAACATTAATTAAACCATTAAAATGAACAACTCAAAATGGGACGATACTAAATGGGAATGGGGTAAGAAACATACCACATCGTCAACACAATGACGGGGTGACAGACTAGGACAGGGGACTTCCTTGTCAATCTCTAGTTTCCACATCATACCCATTGGGCTTATAGTGCACGCTCAAACCTGACATTGCAAGCAGAGTCGATGCCCGGTACCTGCATCTTGCATCAAACCAAATGTCAAGCAACACACACACACACACATATATATCCAATCACAAGCACACTGTGAGAGGAAGTTGTAGTGTAGCAGGGTGTTTGCGAACGAGTGATGCTACACCGTCCTCTCACCAGACTCCAAATAGTAAACACATTAGCACAAATATCATAAAGTAGTTACTAATCAATTTGCATAACAACATAGTACTATATCCAGATGATAAAAATATCCAGTTAAATCCAAACACCATGTATCAACATAACACAAATCTCTGAAATGAGTATCATAAGCATCCAAGTCCACTAAAATATCAACCAACCAAATCAAACTAGTGAACAATCACCAACATATTCTCAAGGTACACAACATGATATGAAAAAGTATCAAAATAGTGACAACAACATGAGAGGCATTACATCCTCCCCCCTAGAACTAGGCTTACTTTTGGAAGCCAAAGAAAAAATAAGGAAAATAATCTCTAATGCAAGATGCATCCTCCCATGTCGCCGAAGTCTCATCATTAGGGTCCTATTGGAACCGTACCTGTTCAATTTCTCAATCCCTAAGAACAAGCTTCTTGTGCTGAAGAACAACCACAGGCTTGAGTTCCTGCTGCCCATCCTCTACTTGTAATGCATTCCAATCAAGTACATGAGACACAGTTGGATAATAAGGCCTAAGTACAGAAATGTGAAACACATCATCTATGTGTGCTAGACTGGGCAGCAACGCTAGGCGATAAGCAATAGGGCCAATTCTCTCCAACACCTCAAATGGTCCCACAAAATGAGGTGCGAGCTTAGAGCCCTTCCCATAACGGATTGGACTCTTTCAAGGGTGCACTTGTAGGAAAACCAAATCATCTCCAACTGCAAATTGGTGGTTGACCCTATTCGCATTTGCATACTTCTTTTGCCTATCCTGAGTTGCTACCAATTGCTCTCTGATGCAAGCTACCTACTACTCCATGTCCTGAAGCATTTCAGGTCCAAGGAGAATTATATCCTCAAGATGGTCTCAAATCAATGGGGTTCAACAAGGTCGGCCATATAATTCCTAAAAGGGAGCCATACCAATCGTGCTATGATACCCATTGTTGTAAGAAAATTCTACCAAATGCAAATAGTCCTCCAAACGTGACTGTTGACTCATCATGTACATTCAAAGAATGTCCTCAAGAACCTGGTTGACTCTCTCGGTCAGACCATCTGTTTCTGGATGGTATGCAGAACTGAAGTTCAGTTGGGTCCCCAAGGAATACTGCAAGGATGTCCACAATGTAGAAGTGAACACCCAATCTCTGTCAAAAATAATCCTTTGTGGAATTCCCTGCAGCCGAACAATGTCTTCCATGAATATTCAGGCTACCGCTAAAGCAGTATAAGATGATTGGATGAGAGAAAAGTTAGCCACCTTGGTCAACCTATCAATATTCACCATGATAGCATCGTGCCGACGAGAAGTCATAGGAAAACCAACAATAAATTCCATCGATATGCTATCCCATTTCCACTCTGGAACAAGATGAGGTTGTAAAAGGCCTGCATGATGTTGATGTTCTGCCTTAACTCTCTGACATTCCAAACATCTCACCACAAATTCTGCAATATCTCTCTTCATTCCAGCCCAAAAATACAACGAATAGAGGTCTACATACATCTTCTTGACTCCCGGATTAGAAAAATAGGGAGCCCAATGTGCCTCAGTCATGATTAGGGTACGAAGACCCTCTATAGAAGGTACATACATACGACCCAAATAATGCAAAAGTCCATCCGATTCCAGTGAATAACTAGCAAACTTTCCCTCCAAAGCTCTATCTGACTCAATTTCTGACTTCACTTCCTAATACCAACTATTTGTGGGAAGTGCTACGAGGATCTGGCTCCTCAAGTCCACGCCAAGAGTCACTGCAGATAACTCATGTCTCTATCGACTCAAAGCATCCACCACTACATTTTCCTTGCCTTGGATGTACTTAACGTCAAAATCATATTCACAAAGAAATTCCATCCATCTCCTCTACCTAGCATTCAAGTTCAGCTACGATGATCGTTGTGTAGCTCGAACTGATGCCCCAATAAAAAGTGCCTCCATCTCACAAGGGCGTGAACAACAACGAATAACTCCAAATTGTGCATGGTGGAATTCAGCTCATGATCCTTGAGTTTGCAGGACTCATATGCAATCACATGTCCTTATTGCATCAAAACAACTCCTAAGCCTCCCAAGGAAGCATCTCTACACACCATGAAATCCCCAGTGGGATCAAGAACTGCGAGGATAGGTGCACTAGTCAACTTCTCCTTAAGGGTCTGAAAAGTTTACTGGCACTTCTTTGACCAAACAAACTTCTTCCCTATCCTCTTAAGAGAAGTGTCGGGATGTGCAATCCTTGAAAAGCCCTGAATGAACAATCGATAGTAGCCTGCCAAACCCATAAAACTGTGAATCTTAGGAACATTCATGGGTGTAGGCCAATCAACAATGGCTTGAATCTTTGAAGGATCCACAACAATACCTTTTGCAGAGATAATGTGACCCAAGTATTTCACTTCAGTCTTAAAGAACTCACACTTCGCCAAATTAGCATACAACTGATTGTCTCTCAAGCACTGCAACACCTATCTCAAGTGTTCCTCTTGCTCCTCCATAGTTTTTGAGTAGATCAGGATTTCATCAAGGAACATGAGAACAAATCTATCCAAGTAGGGTCAGAAGACTCCATTCATCAGACTCATGAAAACTGATGGTGCATTTGTCAATCCAAATGGCATAACAATGAATTCATAATGCTCATAACGAGTGTGTAATGCAGTTTTGTCAATCTTTGAGAATACCTTTGCCCCCTTTATCTGATCAAATAGATCATCAATTATCAGAAAAGGGTATCGGTTCTTCACCATCACTTTGTTTAGTTGTCTGTAATCAATGCACAAACAGAGGGAACCATCCTTCTTCTTCATGAATATCACTAGTTCTCCCCAAGGGGAAACACTAGGACGAATGAACCCTTTTGCTAATAACTCCTCCAATTGCAAATGAAGCTCCTAAAGTTCTTGTGTTGTCATCTGATATGGAGCCCAAGATATAGGTTCAGCTTCAGGTACAAGATCAATTCTGAAGTCAATGTCACGCTTTGGTGGAATCCTTAGAATTTCACTCGGAAATACATCTGAGAACTCCTTAAGGAGAGGATAGTCATCCAGTGACACCTCTTGACTCTCTCCCAAATCCAAGTCATTGACCAACAAAGAAAACAACTGACAACCCTAATGGAAACACCTCTTCAATTGCATAGCATAAATCATCCGTAATGAGATAGGTCTCTGTATTCCAACAATCAAACTACAACCTTGAACAAGGGACTCTATTGCTACCTTTGCCCCAGAGGCCAATTCGACCTACCACTTAATGCCTTGCCTTACTGCCACTAGTCTACAATGCTCTACTACTGAAGGAGAAATAAACGAATCTGATGCACCAGAATCAAGGAGAATAGAAATACTAGTGCCTTGTAACACACCTGATGTATCAACCATGGTGCCTTGATTATCAGCTTAATGGTTGTCAACCACCGCGAAGACTTGGTGTGATTTTCCCACATCGCCCACCATTGATTCAGAAATGGCTGGTCTTTGACTAAAACCTGTAGTGTTCCTCTGTGGACATTGTATAGAAATACACCCTTGTTGACTGCAAGAGAAATAGCCTGTGCCACAGCCAAAACCTCTACCACTAGACAGTGCATTCGACTTCTGAAATCTGCCCTAACTAGGTGCCGACTATGTACTCTGTGCAGGCTGCTCAAAATGGCCCTACTGAGCTCGTTGCCAATTCTGATTCTTTTTGGCCTGAGATCTACCACTCTACTGAGACTAAGTATTTTTGTGCTTAGGCTACGACTGTTTCTGCTGTTGTTGACCACCCTTAGAGGGCACATGATGACTCCTAGAAGAGCCTATAGCTTGAGGCTTCCCACCTCGAGAACCAAATCCAAATGTAGGTGTACTGCCAATCTGAACACTCGTGTGGCCTCCTACAGCCATGGCTAAGTTTTCCTCCACCAGACGAGCCTTCTCAATAGCTACCTACATCGTCTTTGGCTCGAAGACCTGTACTCCTCCACTAATTTGGGCATTCAAGCCACTGACAAAGTGTTGTACTAGAATCACCTCATCATTGCCGATTCACACATATTGCTTGAGCTCATAGAACCTGCACTCGTACTTCTCAATAGACATTTCCATTTGTCTCAACTGGTGGAATTCATCTGCCCAACATTGTCTCTAGTGGTCTGAAAGGAAACAAACCCTAAATCTCTCCATGAATAGCTCCCAAGTCACAACACTAATGTCTAGATGCAATTTATACTCTTCTAGTCCCCACCAAGTGGATGCAAAGCCTATGAGGTGCAGGATGGCACACCTAGCCTTAGTATTGCTACCATAGGGATGCATAGCAAAGCACTGATACAGATCAATCATCCATGTTTCTACCTCCAGTCCTCCACCAGTACCTTCAAATGTGGGAGGTCATGCTCTCAACAGGTCTCTCATGTGACCCACCACTACGACATCCTGCTCTGCTGCTAATTCTCTTTGCCTTGGTGATCTCTCTCTTTTCCTCTCCACCTGCTGCTCCCCGTCCTACCTAGAGCCTCCTCTAACAACTATCATAACTGCAATCCATCAAGCCCTAGTTGCTTTAGATTTTGACCTCCACCTCCTAGATTGTTTTGGGAACTCTAACATTCCTCACATTCTAAACCATGGGAATTCAGAGACGATGAAATCTGGTGATTGGATCTGCGACCACCACCTCGGCCCCTTCCATGGCCATGACCCCTACCCCGAGGCATGTTCCTATGCCACAAAAGAGGGGAACATGTGAGATCAAGAGTTCAACACAAAGGTTAACCTAATGGGCTCAACTAACCTAGAGTACCTAGTGTTTACAAACTTGGCTCTGATACCAAGTTGTAATGCGCCGCCACGCAAACCCAAAGGACATTTAAACAAATGAAATTACAACACATTTTTTTTTTAAAAAGTAAAACATAACATAAGATATGCATTACATACCATACATGAAACACAATTATACATATACAATATCAATTACGTCCTTTGGGGTACACGTGACTACATTACTAGACATAAACATATACCATAATGATAATTAATAAATCCTGATATTCCATTATAAAAGCCAAATAATTGGATAAGTGAACAATGTGCATACATCCATCATAATGCTACAATGGGAAACCATCCATATATGAACACATGATATAGTCAAGAATATCCACACATTTCATTGATCAACTCAAAATGTACAAATACATCAATATTATATTACATCATTTTCAAGATTACATGTGCACATTAGTGCTTCCCGACACATAGTGGGAATGATACATTAAAACAAGAGTAATACAGAAATAATCATAGTACAATTGAACTACGGTGAAGCTCTATATCAACCGCCTCAGTACTAGCTCTACGCTTCTCGAACGCCATCTAGGAACTCAATGGGGTGAAAATCACATTCCACTTGACCACGTGGACCTGAAGGCCCACCCCCCATGCTAGGAGATGATAAGAAAGCCCCACGACAAAGAACAGTCAAGCAGAAAGGAAACAAGACTCAACAAACAAGGGTAACAATAAACATAATTAACATGAACATCAAATGACAACTTACAAGATAACTGCTTCCAGAGGTACACAAAGGCAATACAAGGGGTACTATAAGAGAGTGTCATCACACATCCCTATCATGGGTTATCCTGGCTGCCTCTCAACTGGCGCTGGCCCCCATCTATGGTTATCCTGGCTACCTCTCACTAGGCGCCGACCCCATAGGGTGACACATACAAAACCACTAGCCTCTCGTGAGGATGAGGTAGTGATCATGTCGACCATGGCCTTCTCATCCCACCCGTAGTCTGCAAAAGCACTAACATGGGCAAGGTATCATACTTATCTTAGTTAGTGTGATCCTACCCAAACCCACTAGTTTATTATATTAGGTTTTCACTTATTAAACAAACTCTTCCATGGGTTATCTAGGCTTCCCCTTTGTGTGACAACCCCCATGAAGATCCACTCTCCCTAGTAACACAAAAACACCAATCTAATGACATCAAGGGGTGTACCAAAACATAAACAACACTAAAACCATAAAACCAAAGTGCATAAGTGAGGCGTGAACCCTCTCGCTCAAAGCCATATCAAAAGGAAAGAAAACCATGATAAAAGGTAACACCCACAAGAGCATGAAACCAGAAACACAATCAAATGCAACACAAAGGTCTAACCATGAAATGCTAACATTAAACAATATTCCCCATTGCCTCTGGAAGTCTACTGAACGAGCTGTTAGCTCTCAAAAATGCAGGTAGAGGTACCTCAAGAGGCTGCCAATCTCTTGATATGTTTTAGGGTAATAGACAAGGTTTGAATGACTTAAACCTTCTACTCTTCAGGTGCTGCTGGACCTAGGCGGGTGTACCTATATGAATTGGGCAGACTTGACTTATGATCTTCTCTCTTGTAGTGATTTGTCCACAATGGCAGATGGCAGTGGAAAAATAAAATAAAATTTGGTATAAATTGTATACCAATATTCAAAGCTAAATGCTAATATGCTCAATTAACAGATGTAAAGAAACTAAATGAATCTAAATGGTGAAATGTAGAGACTAGTGCCTTATTGGGTATGCGGAGTCAAATGAAATAGCAATGGGCAATCTCTTTCTGGAAAACACTCAAATTGTTTGGCATATGTTTTGTTTATACCTTGTATAAACATGCAAGACTATGACTACCAAGTTCTTCTTTAATAATCTAGACGAATTTCCTTGATTACTATGATCAACCAAAAGGATTTAATATTTTCTTGAAAGAACTAGTCAATTAACCACACAGATACAACGAATGTGTACTGATAAACTAAATATAAAATTGTTATATCAATTTAAACAACCAGAAAGCATCAATCTTGGAGACAACTTAGTAATACTTTCAATAAATTCAATAGACAATTGACACCAGAAAATGAGTTGCGACATCAACTGATTCTCATTAAAAACTCCATTTTGAAAACATGCATCATGGTCTCTATTCTGTGAAATTTCTTTTATCCAACTATATATTCTCTACCTTATCTACTCTAATCTATCTCCTCTCATCTTTCTTACAATTGAGAATGAACATTTATACATTGGCCACTGAAGAGACACAACACTTCACATTCACTTGTCAGGAACCAACTGTTCGCATTCGGGCTTTTGTTAATCATCTCAGAGACAATCGCTGAGACGTCCCGTAGTTATGCCGAAGGCAAATGTATCGCCGAAAGTCATCCTTCTGTCCATCGCTGTGAAGTCATGTCATCCTATCGACAGTTTGATGTCCCATCGAGGAATATCCTTTCATCTCATTTGCTTCACCGTGACCTCCTGTAGTTATATCAAAGCCCCAAGTCCTGCCGACAAGTATCCTTTGATCTTTGTGTTTCACTGTGACCTCTATGATGTCAGGAAGACAGTTTACAGATAATACTTTTTCTCACTGAGATGTGTTCCTTTTGTCTCACGTGGGTCGCTGTAACATTCTGTTGTCAGGGATATGTCTCATAGGCACCTTATGTTTCACCAAGAAATCTCCTTAATGTATGTTCCGGTCGCCAAGACATAACCATTCTCTCACCGACGAAACAATATATTGGTGTGACATTCAGATCGGAAAGACTATATAAATTCACACCGAAGACCCTTTGATAGAATTCCCCTGTGCATGTCGGCAAGACCGGAGGTACTCGCTGAGACCTCATTCCGAATACCCCTTAGTCTTACCGAGAAGTATATCCTCATCACTAGTCGGCAAGACACATCAAACCTTGCCAAGACCTCATATCACATTCCTATAGTCTGGCCGAAATGTTTACTTGGACCCCGATAGTTGGTAAGACAATAAAACTTCACCAAGACCTTATCCCGAATACTCTTAGCTTGGCCAATAAATATCCACGTGCATTGGTCGGTGAGACATGCCCCATTCGGTGAGACCACACACTGAATACAATTTGTTTGGCCGAAGTGCGTCCATGTGCGCTAGTTGATGAGACATAATGAGTTTCGCCAAGACTTCACCCCAAAGAAAATCTCTCACCGATGAGCTCCTTTCGTCGCCGATCGGTGAGACAATAAGAACTCACCAAGACCATACTCTAAAGAAGACTCCTCTTGCCGATGGGAAACCTTTAGTCGCCGAAACAATGAAAATTTCCTGCCGAATGGTGCCTGCATGTGAGTTCCAATCGCTGTGACATCAAAAACGTCTTGCCGATAGGCAACACAGACGTATATCGACAAAAATGTATTATGGGTCAGGGAAACCTTGACAATCTCATGTCGATATGGATCACAAAGTGAAATACTTAGACCTAGATGGATTTCATGGGGAAAATATGGGAAAAATGTGAGCAAAATATTATGAAGAAAGGCCCTGAGCATATGGTGAGGACTCGATTGGAAACTTAGGGATATGAAAATCTTGTGAGATTATTCAGAAATTTACATTTCTAATAGTGGCTCCTTCTGGGGATGAATGATTGTAAGATCATTGCAAGGATCCAGATCTCAGGTTGAGCATACCAGACACAAAATGAGCAAAATGGGAATGGAAAGAATGTAAAATCGAGATGGAGATGAAAAAAACCCTAAACTACTGTACATGGAAAATTATTTTGAAAGAAGGAAAATCAGGATTGTCCATGTACTGGCAAGTCCTACTCCTTTGTGTTACAACTTCATCAATTTTGAACCATTACAGTCTAAAACTCAAACCAAAAATGATGGCTCAAGTCCATCCAAAAGAAAGGCCCATACTTTCCTCTGTCAAACACCTGGTTTTGCCTTGAGTTCATCAGATTCTTCTTGAAGATATTCATGCAACCTTCCCTGTCACTGTTACTGAAAGTTTTTAGAGAATCATCATGCTTAGCTTGGCCCAAATTCCCTTCATCATTCTGTAATTCAAATTCTCCATCATCATGGGACAAATTTATGTTATCTTCAACATACAAAGTACATGCATGTTCAATGCAGAATTTCTCATTATCTTTCTCACTGTTACGTATTATGAAACACTCTCCCAGCTGTATCAAAAATTCACCATCAAAGTGCTCTTCTTGAGAACAAATTTTTTTTTCATATTAATACTGTCTGAAACAAACAAATCTAAAACCTTCTACACCTCTTCGGTATCACCATTCGGAAATAACACTAGATTATGACTCATATCTTTAATATCATGCATGTATGAACCAATCAATGCTAGAATTCTATCATCCTTGGTATGAAAATAGATGTCTTCTCCACATGAGTTAGAAATTTCAAAATCACATACCTCATCATGAATGGACACAAGTTTTTGATCAACTTCAAAGTTTTCTCCATCATTTTGAGAAATGCACTGGGAGTCATATGAATCATTACACAAAGAACTTTCACTGTCAAGACAAATGTAAACTGGACACAAAACTTCAGAATCATCCTTGTGTACACATCTCTGATATTCAAGAGTTAGCAAATCAGAAATTTTCTCATTACTGAGTGAATATGTCTCTTCTTCCATATCTTCTATTATTTCTCCTTCTTCTTGATCTCCACAAAAGTTGGAAATATCTCCTTGTTGTAAATCAAGATTCACATGATTGCCCTCAAACTCTTCCTCATTATGACATGATACACAATCCCCTTCCATTTCATTTTCCAATTCATCAACATGGCAATTTTCAAGATCATTGTAGTTATTCTCTTCACATGTTGACATACTCTCCTCTTCATCATCAAATGTATCATGGTTCTCATCTATAGTAGGAAGTGTTACTTGCTCATTGTCAAATGGATCCGCATTCTCCATTGCTTCTTCTTCTTGATTATCACAAGAACTGCAAGAATCACCTTGCTGTAAATTTAAATAATCACAATCAGAATATTCATTAGATCCCTCATAACACATACCGCTTTCCCTGTCATAATTTGTTATGCAAGAGAGATCTCTTGTATCTTCATCTTCATCATGTAGGCTATCATATGAGTCATTCTAACTTGCGCCTGTCTCATCTTCTATTGGATGCATCATCTAATCAATGTCTCTGTCTTCAACAATGATGTTACCATTGTCTTCATACTTTTTCCTCTGCATGTCATCAATAAATTTATTCACTAGATCAAAGGTACGCTGCTTTTCTGGCCAATAAACTGACTCAGGCTCCCATGTTCTTACAAACTGCTCAACAAACATGGCCCTTGTAGGTCTACAATGAGAAGGTATTTGCATTCAAATTTTTGACATTCTGTTGTATAGAGGAGTTATACCTTCTCCTTCATGTCTCCTTATGTTGAGAAATGCATCCAAAGGGGAAATTCTACATCCTGATTTTGTGATGGAGTCCTGGCTTTGAGTATATACATCCTCATCCTCTTCTTCTTCAAATTGTTGATTATGGCACACATATTGCTGCACATTCTGATCAATGTCTCTATCTTCATCAATGATGTCACAATTATCTTCATATCTTTTCCTGTCTACAATGTCTGTCCAATCATCTAGTTGATCAAGAGAAACTAGTATCCATGATTCATGCCAATAAATTGGGTTTGGTTCATACACTTTCATGAACTGTTGAATGATCTCAGACCTACTAGGTGGGAATTTAACAGGTATTTTCCTACAAATATCTGTCATTTTGTAGAGAAAAGAACGCCTAGATTCTCCTCTATATCTCCTTATGCCAAGAAAGGCATCCAAAAGATTTTTGAAATATTCATCATCTCTAGATTGTTGGCTCTGATACGTACTTTGTTACAGATTCTGACTGACATATCCAAGTGGGCTGGAGTTGTGTTGTATTTGACATTGATCACATTGAAAATCTTGATAACTCACCAATCTTTGTCCAGGAGAGACAAGATAAGCATTTAGTTGTTTCAGCTGCTGCGGTGAATAAGCGTTATGTTGTGCATGATATGCATCACCTCCATTGTAAAAACTTCCAATTGTATCATGAGGTGCTTGTTGAATCCAAGAACCACTTGCATTTGTGTATTCATTCTTGTCCAATTGCAGATTTTTCTTTTTCAATTCTTCAATTCCTCTTATCAACTGCTGCTTTTCAAAATAATTTTTTGTTCCATACACAAATTCCATTCTTCATCAAATTTTTCTAGAATCGCCACCTACTTTTCCAAAAAGTAGGAAAATGATTCTTTTGAAATAACTATTTTTGATCTTTTCCCCAGCATAATCACGTTTTCTGAAACTTCTCAAATTACAAATTTTTCTTCAATGACTCTATATGATGGTCTTCAATCGGATATTTTGATATAATCCCCATCAGAGTCGCCAATTTTTTAGCTCTCAAAAACGTAGGTAGAGGTACCTCAAGAGGCTGCCAATCTCTTGATACGTTTTAGGGTAACATACAAGGTTTGAATGACTTAAACCTTCTACTCTTCAGGTGCTGCTGGACCTAGGCGGGTGTACCTCTATGAATTGGGTAGACTTGACTTATGATCTTCTCTCTTGTAGTGATTTTTCCACGATGGCAAATGGAAGTGGACAAATAAAATCAAATTTGGTATAAATTGTATACCAATATTCAAAGCTAAATCCTAATATGCTCAGTTAACAGATGTAAAGAAAATAAATGAATCTAAATGGTGAAATGCAGAGACTAGTGCCTTATTGGGTATGCAGAGTCAAATGAAATAGCAATGGGCAATCTCTTTATGGAAAACACTCAAATTTTTTGGCATATGTTTTGTTTATAACTTGTATAAACATGCAAGACTGTGACTACCAAGTTCTTTAATAATCCAGATGAATTTTCCTGATTACTGTGATCAACCAAAATGATTTAATCTTTTCTTGAAAGAACCAATCAATTAACCACACAGATACAACGAATGTGTACTGATAAACTAAATATAAACTTGTTATATCAATTTAAACAACTAGAAAGCATCAATCTTGGAGACAACTTAGTAATACTTTCAATAAATTCAACAGACAATTGACACTAGAAAATGAGCTACGACATCAACTGATTCTCATTAAAAACTCCATTTTGAAAACATGCATCATGGTCTCTGTTCTGTGAATTTTATTTTTATCCAACTATACATTCTCTACCTTATCTACTCTAATCTATCTCCTCTCATATTTCTTAAAATTGAGAATGAACATTTATACATTGGCCGCCAAAGAGACACAACGCTTCACATTCACTTGTCAGAAACCAACTGTTCACATTCAGGCTTTTGTTAATCATCTCTGAGACATCCTGTAGTTATGCCGAAGGCAAATTTATCACCGAAAGTCATCCTTTTGTCCATCGCTGTGAAGTCATGTCATCCTATGAATAGTTTGATGTCCCACTAAGGAATATCCTTTCGTCTCATTTGCTTCGTCGTGACCTCCTACAGTTATATCGAAGCCCCAAGTCCTGTCGACATGTATCCTTTGATCTTTGTGTTTCGTTGTGACCTCTGTGATGTCGGGAAGATGTTTTATAGATAATACTTTGTCTCGCCGAGATGTGTTCCTTTTGTCTCACGTGGGTCGCTGTAACATTCTGTTGTCAGGGAGATGTCTCATAGGCACCTTATGTTTCACTGAGAAATCTCCTTAATGTATGTTTCGGTCGCCAAGACATAACCATTCTCTCACCGACGAAACAATATATCGGCGTGACATTCAGATTGGCAAGACTGTATAACTTCACACTGAAGACCCTTTGTTAGGATTCCCCTACGCATGTCGGCGAGACCGGAGGTACTTGCCGAGACCTCATTCTGAATACCCCTTAGTCTTACCGAGAAGTATATCCTCATCACCGGTCGGCAAGACACATCAAACCTCGCCAAGACCTCATATCACATTCCTTTAGTCTAGCCGAAATGTTTGCTTGGACCCCGATAGTCGGTAAGACAATAAAACTTCACCAAGACCTTATCCTGAATACTCTTAGCTTCGCCGATAAATATCCACGTGCATTGATCGGTGAGACACGCCCCATTCGGTGAGACCACATACCGAATACAATTTGTTTGGCCGAAGTGCGTCCATGTGCACTAGTCAATGAGACATTATGAGTTTCACCGAGAATTCACCCCGAAGAAAATATCTCACCAATGAGCTCCTTCCATCGCCGGTCGGTGAGACAATAAGAACTTGCCAAGACCATACTTCGAAGAAGACTCCTCTTGCCGATGGGAAACCTTTAGTCACCAGAACAATGAAAATGTCCTGCCGAATGGTGCCTGCATGTGAGTTCCAATCGCTATGACATCAAAAACGTCTTGCCGATAGGCAACACAGACGTATATCGACAAAAATGTATTATGGGTCAGAGAAACCTTAACAATCTCATGCCGATATGGATCACAAAGTGAAATACTTAGACCTAGATGGATTTCATGGGGAAAATATGGGCAAAATGTGAGCAAAATATTATGAAGAAAGGCCCTAAGCATATGGTGAGGACTCGATTGGAAACTTAGGGATATGAAAATCTTGTGAGATTATTCAGAAATTTACAGTTCTAACACGAGCTACCCTTGACTCCCAATAGAGAATATCTTGATGATAAGGGTTCCCACAAGACTAAATACAAAATTCCTTCCAATTAGAAATAATGCATAGGAAAAGTGAAATCAATCATGGAAACGTAAAATCAATATTTTAATCTTCCATCACATTCCATGTAAAATTTTTTAAAGAGAGTCTACAATAATTGTAATATCTATATATACGACCATTAATCAATATGCAAATTCTAACACATTTAAATATATGCTCAAATCCTTGAAATTTAATAAATAAAACTTCACATCCATGATAATAATTTTAAAGAATCCTTTTGAATGATCAATTACATTCTTACTTTCACATCTAGATCAAATTCATTAAATTAAATTAACTCTATAGACATTTAATTACACATAACAACTTATCTTTAATTATATATATATATATATTTAAACATACATTTCAACACACACCAAATTTCTCTTAAATATAATTAATATTATACCTATATATAGATATATATATCATCAGAGATACTTATATGTATATACATATAAATATATTTATTTAGAAATACCAACTGTTATTAACAATGCTAAATAAATCTAAATTTAAAATGTTATTGTAAAGAAAAAAAATTCAAATATACTTATTGGCTATCTTTTGACAGCATAAAGAAAACATACGAAACCAAAGTAATACTAATAACCAAGGATATGAATATATGTTTATTTACATGTATAAATTCCTTAAAGCAAAACAAATCAATTGCAACTACCAGGCGTAGCCAAAATAAGGGAATTATAGAGATCTACATGATAACAAAATAGCATAGAATAATAACCCAAACACAAGTATATATACATTAATACAATTCAACATCGAAACCTATACATGGCACTGGAACGCTCTACATCTTTTCATAGCCTTTAAAGAAACAAAGAAAAGCTAAAATACAAATGAAGAGGACAAACCATTCACTGGGTGTAAGAGAAAGTGTGTAGAACAAAAACACCCGATGGACCAAAATAGAAACCATGTCGATCAAGAAAAACGTAAAGGCTGAAACAACATGTAGAGAGAAAAGGGCGCGATTTATATTCAAGCAAGGAATGCAACGAAAACAAGACTACCGAACCCCATAAAAGCAACAATCAAAAGCAAAATAGATGGCTGAGAGGAGATAAATTGATGCCTAGCAACCAATTGGATCTATTGAAATTGAAATGCATACAATAAAAACAACGACCAACTTGGATTCAACTTTTGCAAATGGAGAGGACGTGCACAGGCGATCTCTCCTTCGGAGTCCTCGAATACATTCTCCAGAAAGACCAACTCCAAAAAAAACCAAATATGTACTTTTATTCTTTTAAAATGACTCAGAAAGAAAATAATTTGCAGAGACAACTACTTGATGAAAAATAGAAAGTAATTTCCCCCAATTTCAATTCCCAGCAAAATATCTTTCTTTTTCGAAAAAAAAAAAACAAATGATAAATCATTAAAACTACAAAAAATGACAAGTTTCCCTCTTGTTTGCAATTCCAAACAACGCATGCACTTGCATGCAAAAATATTTCCGCTTTAATTTTATTTTTAATTACTTTTTATGATTTAACACTATCTCCAAGATTCCATTTAAAATTCCCATTTAATAATTTATCTTA
The DNA here is from genome assembly GCA_007258455.2 of Sequoia sempervirens. Lineage (NCBI taxonomy): Eukaryota > Viridiplantae > Streptophyta > Pinopsida > Cupressales > Cupressaceae > Sequoia > Sequoia sempervirens. Next base: position 1,194,866,513 of record VDFB02271358.1, on the reverse strand, counting down.
AACGACATTATCCGTAATATTTAAATTTAAAATAAACATTATTTATAAATGCAATTAATGTTCCATTAATATATTCACCATTAATAAAGTAATAATATAAATTATCAAATCATTATAACTTACACATTAATTTAATAATTAATTAACATCATTCACTTAATAATTTAATTTGATACTTTAATTAAATCAACATAATGCTTACAACGTTAAATTAAACTAGTTAATTGAATGACAATTAATAAACTTAACACAAAGAACTAAATACTACATCAAATAATTAAAACAACATTGATTAAACTTTTAAAATGAACAACTCAAAAAGGGATGATACCAAATGGGAACGGGTTAGCAAATGGACCATATCGTCAACACAATGATGGGGTGATGGACTAGGACGAGGGACTTCCTTGTCAATCTCTAGTTTCCATAGATCATACCCATTAGGATTATAGGGCATGCTCAAACCTGATAGTGCAGGCGAAGTTGAGTCCCAGTACCTGCATCCTACATCAAACCAAACATCAAGCAACATATATATATATATATATATATATATATATATATATATATATATATCCAATCACAAGTACATCGTGAGAGGAATTTGCAGCGTAGCAAGGTGCTCGCAAATGAGCGATGCTACAACATCCTCTCACCAGACTCCAAATAGTAAACACATCAACACAAATATCTTAAAGCAATTACTAATCAATTTACATAACAACATAGTACTACATCTAGATGATAAACATAGCCAGTTAAATCCAAACACCATGTATCAACATAACACAAACATATGAAATGAGTATCATAAGCATCCAATTCCACTAAACTGTCAACCAACCAAATCAAACTGGTGAACAATCACTAACATAGTCTCAACGTACACAACATGACATGAAAAAGTATCAAAATAGTGACAACAACACGAGAGGCATTACACCTCTCAAAACTAAAGGGGGAGATTTGGGAGCCTAACCCACACCAAATGCATATTGAGTGGCTCGAGAAGGGAGTGAAAGGAGGTTGAACAAGGTTTAAATGAGAGATAATGCTCTCCCCAAACCCACAACCGACCCAACACCAAGTTTATATCTTTAGAAGAAGCAAATGAAGCAATAAAAAACCCTTAGCACAAGGGAAGAGCCTGATCTTGCTAGCCACAAGAGGCCACCAAGAATTCAATACCCAATTGTGTAGGTCAGGAAGATAGGTCTAAATGTTAGAGAATATGTACACTAAACCTCTACATTGATAGAAATCCATATTTTCTACCACAAACCACCACTAGGGATGATTTGGCACAAGGAATAGGAAAAGGTTTTAGAGACTTCTCCTGCAATGGGTGAGAAAGAACAAACCTAGCCACTTCAGAAAAGTTATGTTCATTGATAGCAAGTGTCATAGGAATAACAAGAGAGGAAACCCTAGGCACAAGCATGGGTGAAATTCTTGGGACACCAGGGTCGACTAGGTCACCAAGTAGAGGCTGAGCCAAACCACCAAGGATGGTAGGGACAACACCTTCCAATGGGTCTCCAAGAGTCCTTGCATCCAAGGGTGCAATAGTGGTGGTGTCTACAACATCTTGGATGAGTGAACAATAGGGAAGATTGGATGGGAGAGAGGCATGCATTTCAAAATTTGGATAATTTTAATTGCAAGGAGCATGTTGATATGCATAGAAGACTATAATATTTTTAGGTGGGTGATATGGTAATGGCACATGTGAGGAAAGAGAGGTTTCCACAAGGAACATACAAGAAATTGAAATGAAAGAAGATAGGCCCATGTATAGTCTTGAGGGTTTTTCATCCAATGCTTATAAACTATAACTTCCAATAGGGAAAGACATGTCTCCCATCTAAAATGTTGATGATCTATACACATTTCATGAAGGGGAGACAAGTACACAAGGGTATCCACATACAAATTTGCAAGATGCACAAGAATGGATACATCAGTTTCTTGAAAATAAATTTGAAGACCTAGACAAGGTGATTGGTTCCTAAGTGGCTAAGAGAACCCAACCAAAAGACTATATGGATTACATGGTTCATTAGAAGGACAAACCTAGAAATGAAACCTATTGGATGAATGATTCAAATTTAGCTAAGGAATTAGAGATCTTGACTTGGAAAAATGTTCATGAGTTACAAACTCATGGAATATTTCATTTGCGTGATATGTCTGATGCAGGAGCATCCAGGTCCACAAGTAATCTTACATAATTTATGTTTAGTTTTTCTGGTTTTTGGTAGTGTTAGTTTTGGTTATTTTCTTAAAGACAATTTTTAGAAATAATTTGGGAAATCTAATGATATCATCTTGTAGAGGAGCTTAATGGGTATTATAGGTCTAATTCGATGAAGAGTGGAAAAAATGGTTTTAAGTTATGGCTTTGTGGGATTGCGGTATGTTACTAGTTGCAAACTTTCAAGTTACTATTGAACCTACCTTATGAAAACATTTGGTCTACTTTGGACCTATGAAAAAATTTATTACTAAACCATCTATTTTCAACAAATTACAATATATTTGACTGATTATGATGTGATTTCCTATTCAACCAGTACCAATAGGTTTGTCTACATTCACAAAAATATCTTAGCCAAGTGAATCAAACACTTTTTGATTCAACCAAAAAAAAATTAGCCAATTCCAATTACTTCCTTCACACAACCTATTTCAATGGATTCTATTGCATTTATGAAATCTTCAGAGTCGTATATCCTTTGGGAATTATTTTTTTCATTTTCCTCTTGCAAGAATTCCTAACCATTTGGATTTTGTGGGGTTTTCATGACCCAAAGATTGACAAGTTTATTAAATCAATTTAGATGACATCAACATGATGTTAGCCAACTTAAGAGGATGATGATGTCACCATGTACAGGTTACAAATTTTTACCAACCAACTAAACTTGAAGCAATATTTCTTGTGTGAACTAGTCATTTGTAGGTTTTTCATTTTTGGGTTTCCAGCTTGTTGTTGCACTTGTGTACTTCTAACTTATTACTACCCTTTGGCCTTTCTAAAATAAATTGATGGTTGTAATGGAAAAGATAAAATCCAATCCGAATTCCTAGTCATCAATGGATAAAATGAAGATCACACATTGGGGAATCTTTAGTGATCTATGGAAGGGTGATAAAGATCAAGAAATAATCTAATTGTACTCCTATGTTAGATTTTTTCTACCAAACATTAGGGTTTGAATTCAATTATTTTTTAAACATTATTTTTGTTAATGATTATTGTATTTAGATGCAATATTGGGTTATTCAATAGGAAACCCTAATCCTGATTGAATCAGTTGGAAATATATTCTATAGTATTTTGTAAGGAAATTATTTACATAATTCTAGGAGTACATGATTCATGCATATGTGTCACTACTTTTATTCATTTTCCTATCAAAATTTGACATGTTTTTCATATTAGTCTCTTGAGAGACTTTGTCTAACCAAAATATCTCAAAAGGTCTAAGAAGCATGGGTGCAATAATGAAACCTACTTTATTGTTTACCTACCCAACCTAACATATTGGTACAATTATCTCTTACCCACAAATTTTTTGATAGAAAATTGATCTCTTAATACCCTAATATTTCCTAACATTTTGGTATAATTTGGCATACATAAACATTGAACAAGTATGTAATAAGTTAGCATAAATTAAAATGAAATGATAAATATATATTTCATATGATTGTCATTATGCTTCTTTTTTATTAATTCTTTCTAATTAGGGTATTCATAGAGAAATATATAGTAACTTCTTTCATGGAAAAATGGTCACATGTCATTCTAAGGGAATTCTATATCTAACTATGATTGTTGTCATGACAATCAAGATTGTTGTCATGAAAATCAAGATTGTTGTCATGTATTGAGGTGGGAAACTACATATGACCTTTCTACCAAGAAAAACAAGTATATAACAAGGAATCAATCTATAACATTTAATTCTTTATAACTCAACCATTCTAAAGTGATTATACATTCAAATTTAAGTTTAAAAGTAAGAATACATGCACACAAGGAATACATTATATTTTATATCAATGTACACATATAAATATTTAGTATAATGATACACATGCAAAAATTACATATATGCTAACTCAAATTGATGGATGCAAAGTTGAATGCACTAACAAGTCAAACCATAAATTTGATTAATTATTTCAATGATAAATAAATAAGTTAAAATAGTAAATAGAACTTATCTACTACATTTTAGAACTTTGAAATTAACATCTAAATCATTATAATAAACTATAAGTTCTATAAGTTAACAATTAAAGTAAAATTTAATTCAATTACCTAAACCCTTTATTGTTGTTCTGAGATTCATTATTCAAATGATGGTCTCTTAGGATGACCAAGAGTCCTAGTGAAGCATGATGATAGAGGTGTCACATTGCTCAATTTTGGAATATACTATAATAGTAAAATAAAATTGAAATAAATTATTATATAACTATTAACAAAAAAATAAATTCATACAATTAAAAGATTTATAAGTGTAAATAAATAATCTAGACTACTAAACAGATATGTATCTACTACAAACCAAACATATACCACCAATGGGGCCTCTTGAATTAATTGAGAAGGACTAATCATGGGTGAACAAACTAAGATTTCATGTATGAAAAATGACTAGAATATAAGACTATATGTATAGATATAATCATAATAAATTTAAAATTAAGATCTAGATTATTGTAATCAACTATAATTTCTCTAAACTATCAATTAAAGTAAAATGTATTTCAATTGTGTCTACTCTTTATTGTTTTTTAGAGTTTTTCTATGAATTATGGCCCCTTAGGATGATCAAGAGGTCTACTAAAGTATTTTGGAAAAGGTACCACCTCATTCGTATTTTTAATAGGATACAAAAGTAAAATAACATCAAGATATAAATTAATACATAATTACTCACAAAAATGAAATCATATAATAAAAAAGGTTGGACATGTAGAAAAATATATACTATTAGTTTTGTGCCAAATTGAATGCTAGAAAGAGTACCATGTTGAAATTATCTAAGCTTCTCCTCTACCATCAATAGGTATCCCACTTAGATAAAGTAGCTTACTAATCTTTATTCATATTAAATTCAAGTGAAATACATCATGAAATAACTTTAAATCTTATCTAAAATAAAGATTGGCCTTGCTCCTCTTCTACTCTAACCCTTGATTCCCCTAATTGTGTTCTTAGCTATGATGCCCAAGATTGTGCTCTAAACCTCATTTCTTTAGCTTGTAAAGGTGACATATGAGGAACACCATATTCAAATGTATTAGAGGGTGGCTCACTAGTCTCTCCAAGAGGACCTAAGCATAATTTATTTCACATAATGCAATGATGAGGCACACAAACATGTGTGGACAAGGAGGGTCCAATAATATCAATCAATCCACTAGGACCACCAATATAATTTGCGGTTTTTCTAGATAAGAAGTTTGTGTAATCAAATACCCAGTCAAAGAGTGCATGACAAAGAGGATCTAATGTGTTGCATCTGCAACAATGGATAGATGGTGAATTGGAGGTAAAAAAGGGATAGGAGGAGGGGGAATAAATGGGCATTGCACTTGTCACATTTCCATAGGTCTATCTTGAGACATTCATTTACCTACTTCTTGGAAATCTCTAAAATCAAAATAAATCACACGGTGACCTAAAATAAATTCTACATATAGTTTGCAGAGGAAATATAAAGGCACATCAAGATTTTTGTTGGATGGTTTATCAAAAAACATCCACCAATGATCACAAAAATTATTTGTGATAGTTTGATGTGTACATAATTTGATTGAAAAATTAGTCTTATGTATATCAACATGCAATCCAAATTTATGATTGAAAATTTTTGCACTAACATATATTTGGTAATATCTAAGTCTTTCACTTGGTCATATGATAAGTTAGTATAATGTTATTCCCTCTTGACTTCTCATCATTGTTGAAATGAATCATGTTGGCTTGTGAGGGTTCAAATATGGGTGATAATTCCCTTTAAGGTGGATGCCATTGAATTCAATCAAGTGTGGAAACGATAAAATTACATAATATTATTCAATTCATTAAAAAATATCAAATTGTTCTTGAAATGTCAGAGGGTTTGATGGAGGAGGGTTCAATGAGGGAGGGTTTAAGTTTTGAGCTTGCTCATCAATATTACCTATTTCAGATTTAAAACATACAAATTTACAATTTAAAACTAATGCTTGGAATCAAAAAATGAAAACACTTAATCATATAAATAAATTTTATTTAGTTTCAAAAAAACTTAAAAAGAAAAAAGTAAAAAAGTACCTATAGATAGTTGTTGATGTAAAGAGAAATTTTGGCTCTCAGAAATATAGTATACATTTTGCCTTATCTGATATTCCTTCCTCTCTATCATTTTTCCCAACGTGTTTTATAAACTTGCATGTTGCATAATATAAATCTTTTTTGGGAGACTCGGGAAAAGAAAAAAGGATAGTCATTTTGTTATAATATTTTTTTTCAATAACATATACTCATGTTGTTAAAATGGATATCCACATTATAACAAAATGAATAACCATTAGAAAAAAAAAAATCTATTAATGATAGGTATCCATTTTAGTTTGGTATTACCAAACCAAAATCAACTTTTGTAGTCTAAAATTTTTAAGGTCAAATGTGAAAAATTCTAAAAATGCATAAGATGACCTAAAATTTTCTTCTTTTTTTTTTTTCCAAATTGAAAAGAATTGTCTAAAGAATGTGCATGCATAATTCATTTTCCAAAAAAATATTTTAATAAAAAGTTATTAAAATACTTTAAAAACCCTTGATATTTCAAGTTTATGGACCAGTTTCATCTAAAATTATTTGAAAAATAGAAAAAATAATTCAATTGTAAAAAAATTACATATTTGGAATCTACACAGTGTCATCTAAAATGAGTTTTAATTTCATAAAAAAATCTACAAAAAAGGTCTTCAAACGTATGTCCAAAGTCACTCTTTTCTTGTGGCATTGACATGAATTTCAAGTTGCAAGTCAAACTAGGTCCAAAGCTTAGGTTCGGGTCTCCAAGCCTTTTCTCAAATTGAAAAAAAAAAGCACAAACCCAACCAAAAATTCAAATTTTTAAAAATGGGATCCTGCTTTAGGAATATGATCTTGTTTCCTAAATGAGATCCCTTTTTTTATTTAATAATATGAATGTTGGAAAATGAAACATGATCTAATTTAGGATACAGGATCTCATTCACTACGAGATCTCATTTAATAAATGAGAAACCATTTCATAAATGGGATCTCGAGTTCCTTTTTGACCATTTTTTAATTTTTACTGCTAAAAAGTTACTATCAATTTTGCAACTTGATAATGTATAGTCGACATCGACTACTTCTCCCATTTTTATTGAATTTTGTTTTCTAAAGGCTCTTGAACTTGCAATTTGATTTGAATTTTGAAAGGAGGCATCATTAGGACAATTTTGGAGTGGAATTGTGTTCATTTTCTACTCATTTGAAGGAGGAACAAAGAAGGAAGACTTTTACTATTGACATTCATTTGTACTTTAAATTTTTTTAATGATAATAATAGGAAAGATAAGAAGGTATTGACCCCTGAATAATTTCAAGCAAAGAGAGAGGAATCAAAAAGAGAAAGAGATAGAAGAATGTGGATTCAATCAATGAATAATGCTAAAGCATCTAGTTCCATGACTAATGAAGATAGAAACATTGAAGGGACCATGGATGTAGATGATGCAAATTTACAAGAGGTGAATGTGGAATATAATACAATTATAGAAACTAATCCTGGTATGTCTTCAAATCCACCTTTCAATGCTATGGAGAATGTGACAATAGGCACGAATATAGGTACATCTTCAAATCCACCTTTGAATGATTTTTTTTATATTCAATAGAGTTTAAAAAATAACATGAATGAACAACATCAGTGGCTGTTAGTGCGTTGGTTTACATACAGGGCCACTACTTAAGCCCAATTTATAGCTGCTATCTTTCTACCTTGGACACATTTTTCCTTTGAATGATTTGGAAAATTTGATTGTAGAATATTTATGTAAGATGGATTTAACAATGATGAGATTGATTATATTCATAGAGATAATGAATTTAAACCTTTTTTTGTTGAAAATGAAAATAAAAATCATTTTTTTGTTGAAAATTAAAATGAAAATCATTTTGTTGTTGAAAATGAAAATGAAAATCCTTTTGTTGTTGAAAATGAAAATGAAAATCCTTTTATTGAAAATGAAAATGAAAATTGTTTTGTTGATGAAAATGAAAATGAAAATCCTTTTGAAGTTGAAAATAAAAATGAAAATTCTTTTGATGTTGAAAATGAAAATATTTTTAAAAAAATTGAAAGTATTGTTTTGGATAATCTTCCTGGTAAGATTTCTTGGAGACAAATAAGAATGCATGCCAATAGATTATATAAATAATTTTTTTTATCGTAAAAAACTACCATTTCAATGTCAACTCATGATGCAATTGATGAGAATGTGGAAAATGAAAAAAGTAATGAAAAATTTAGGCATTTTTGTTAAACCAAGAAGAAAAGATGAATCACTTAAACATGTTATATCTACTGTTGCTAGTGTCATTGAGTCTATTGGGAAGAATAGTCAATCTAAAGATAAGAATGTGACACAATGAGCTATAACAACCGTTATAGTTAATAAAACAACTTTGAATAAAAGAATGTTAAGCAATATTAGTGAAATTCTAAAAATACATCCTAAATCATTGGTAAGAGCAGGAAAGAGAAGAGAAAGTATAGAAAATGATCTAATCAACCAATGTTGGAATCTTAGTGGTCGACTCCCAAGGTCTGACATGAAATTGAATATTGAAATCAAATCTTTGGTTGAAAAATATTGGCATGATAATACTAGGGTATCATCTAATGCTAGAGATGTTTTGAAATTAAGAGTGGGGTCCAAAATTTGTGATCCTCATCCAAAAAACCTATTAGACACAACTCAAACTGAATTTTATTAAAAATTTTGTGATAATTCAGTGTTACCTGGTAATATTAGACTGAGTCAAAGATCTTTTGAAAAATGTAAACCTTGGTATGTGAAAATTAGTAAGCAACAAATCTCTTGTTGTAAAATGCATGTGCAATTTTATTATTATTATTATTATTATTATTATTATTATTATTATGTTTTTCTATATATATGTTGCACTTTAATGCATACTAACATGATTATGTAGGAATGCAATATTAATATGGCCACTTGAAACAATCAAGGATTTTATAACAATTTTGTTTTGTGAAAGATCTAATGGGCAATTACTTTATTTAAGTTCATGTATTTATGGACAATGCACTATTTGTGGCAATATTTCATTCTTAGGAGTTTGTATGCATGAAAGTGTTGAAAATGATTTTGGACAACAATTAGTGGATGTTAAAAGATTTAAGAATGTTGATTATTCTTTAAAAGATAGAAAAATTGGAAAGTGTTGTGATTTAATTACAAAAAAAATTAGTGTACATGCATTCATATCATAATGTAAGAGTGTGATTGTGCCAAAATATTTCAAGAACTCTCAACATGCTTGATGGCTTGATGGAAAATTTTGCACATGTAGAAACATATTTCCAGTTGGAACTATACTATTAGTGGTTTATATTGCAAAAAACTACTCTTGCTTTGCAAGAGGAAATCCAATCACAATATTACAATTAAGTGCAAGTGGCTATGTTTGTTCATATTGTATAGAGGCATGTATATGATAACACAAAGGATGACAATTTTTTTGAGGGAGTATCATTTCTATTTGAGTGACAACCGATTATAGTCATCATAGTTTTTTCAATACTATTTCAATATATTTTATACAAATTGAAGAGAAAGAGGAATCCAGATGATAGAGCATCTCATATGGTTAGATAATTGTATGAGATAATTCAATAATTTTCAAGTGTTTTATTGGTTAAGTAGGGTTCATAAGGAACATAATGTCCAACATATGTGGAGTTTTTTTGAAGCTAGACATGGTAAAGGAGAACATGATGGAGCCGATGCATGTGTTAAAATAATTCTTGCTAGAAAGCAATTGAAATTTGAGGATGTAGTAAAATTTAAAGATTCGCGTCCGATTATGGATTGGTGAAATATAAAACTATCTACAAGATCGGGTGAGCACTCTACAATTCATTAATTTTTTGGCCAGTTGAAGAAGAGAACATTCTACCTAGACTTGATTGCATGAAAATCAATGGATCTACTAAATGGAATTCATTTAAGAGTTTGAATGCAAGCACATGGACAAGGGAGCTTGCATTTTTTTGTCATTTTTTTTATTTCAGGAGATTGGGAAGGATGTGAGAATACAAAATGGGTTGAAAAGTGGAAGTAAAGATTGTTGAAACTTGTACAAACACATGATCAATATGAAACAACAATTGAAGACAATGATCAAGTGTTTGCATCGAATGACTATGACCATGTTTCATACCTTGTACAAGAAGGTAATTTAATTCAATTTATTTTATTTTATTTAACTTTGTTACTATTTTGTAATATATATTTAGTTATATATGAATGCATGTATGTAGATTGGTCAAATTATATGTCCACACACAAGTTATTGAATAAAATTTTGTTTACAGGACATGTGTATGTTGTAGTTGCACCTAAGGAGGGTTAGCTCATTGTGTGGAGACTAAACATAATTTAATATCACCTCAAGAAGATTATGATCGTTATCATTATCCAATAGGTTTGGTGGTGGTTGTTGGGTCTTGGCTATGGAAATACCTAACAAGGAAGAATGGTTTGCCTACATTCAAAGATTATGAAACACATAAGAAGATTATACACTACTCACATTTGGTGGTGGAAAAAAATATAAAACTTGTGAGGTATCATGGAAGACCTACAAATAAAGAGCTATGGAAAATTTATATGGAAGATCATGAGACAATCATAGATGCATTGCAAAAAAGAGAGGATGCAAATGGTACAATAGAATAAGTAAATATATGCATGGAGTTTTATAAATTTAAATACATGTTTTAATGATATATTGATATTGCTTATGTAAATATTTAAAATTGATTTATTTTCCTTTTGTATCCTTAAGCCATCATCACAAATTCATCACATACTTTGGGACAAAAAAGAGAGGATGTAGATTCAACCTACAACATGAAATACTTGTAAATATAGGTAAGTATATATATAGTTTTATATATTTAAATACACATGTTTTGATGATATATATTGATATTGCTTATGCAAATAGTTAAAATTGATTTATTATCCTCATGTATCATTAAGCCATCATCACATTCATCACATACTTTGAGACAAAAAAGAGAGGATACATATTCATCCTACAACATGAAATACTTGTAAATACTAGTAAGTATATATACAGTTTTATATATTTAAAGACACATGTTTTGATGATATATATTGATATTGCTTATGTAGATAGTTAAAATTGATTAATTGTCCTCATGATTCCTTAATCCATCATCACATTCATCACATACTTTGAGACAAAAAAGAGAGGATACAGATTCAACCTAGACAACATGGAATACTTATAAATATAGGTAAGTATATATATAGTTTTATATATTTAAATACATGTTTTGATGATATATTGATATTTCTTATGTTAATAGTTTTTTATTAGATAACTAGGGATTTTGAAAGGGCCCTAATCCATTTTACAAAGAAAAAGATATATCGTTCAACACAACAAACAACAAAACTATCCCAAAAAAACAAGACCCGAACAACAAATAGAGACAACAAAAAGAAACAACACAATGTCTCCTCACCCCGAGCAACATAGAACATTCATCAACCAAGCATCTTGGAGAAAATACAAGTAACCTTAACCATCTACCACTAATATAATCTGAACCAAAATATTGTTAACCTAGAGACTATTAGTAGGTAGGAAAAACCAGCCATGAAAACCCAGACAACACAAAACCAAATTAATAGAGATAAAAGTATATAGTAAAAGTTTAGGCATAAATGCCAATAAAATTTTAAAACACTACTCTAAGGAACCAAAATTAACAAAATTGCAGAGAGGCAGCCATAACAAAGACCTAGGTCCTAACCAAATAAAAAGGAAATTAGAAGTCCTCTATAAGACTCCAATTCTTCTCAAGATCTTTCACTATTTCTTCCATACTGTCCTTTATCTCCATCGTCCCAGACTAGTCAGCTTCATCCCTCCTTCCTTTTTTCATTTTCTGATTTTTAATCTTTCCCTTTTCATGATTTTGTCCATAACTCAACATATATTCTTGATGACTTCTCAATTGTATGGAACCTGTTGGAATTGTCAATTTTCTCCATCATTCTTTCAATTTGCTCCATCCTCTCCATGAGCTTTTAAATCTTTGTTGTTTCAATTTCTTTCTCTTTCAAACTCTTTGAGTTAAGAGGGGTTTTGGTTTGTCTTCTTCTGATTCTTGGCCGGTGTCCTCCATATCTTTAGACTCTGAGGCATCGTCATTCTTTGATAAGCCCAAGGTTGTTAGGGAAATATTCCTCCTTAGAGGAGACCTCTTTCTCCTTTGTAACCACTTTTTTCCCTTTTTAATTCTCACACTCAGGAGGGGCTGCAATCACCTTTTCAGCAAAATTTTGCTTTTCTTACCTATCTCTGACCCTTTGGAAGCTACTAAAGCTAGACAGGTTGACCTATGACCACCAAGGGGTAAGACCACTATCAAGGATAATGTCTATATCATCTAAAATTGTAATGGTAGGGGTATTAGGGCTTGGCTCTTTTATCACCACCTTCCTTTTCTTTATAATTCCAAAAGAAAGGGGAGTAGTACTATGTTTTTTTAGGGTGATTTTTAGGAGGTCTATCCAAGAGGGGTACTCATTCTTGGGGGGGATTCTTATGCTTTTTTGTTATAATTTATTTGTCTAGAGTGGGGTTGGATTTTGAGCAGTTCAATTTGAACAAAGCTTTTTGGAGAATGGGGAATCTCAAGAAAATTGGGAACTAAATTCTTCTACGAGGTGGTGGCAAGAACATATTTGAAAATTTCCCTAATTAAACCTTGATGTAAATGAGGGTCTGGCCCATTAACCAGACTCTGCTGAAGCGATGAAAGGAGAAAGAAGGGCATGTTAATTTTCTCAATGTGGTGAATATGGTTCAAGATTGGAAAATGATACACATGAACAGATTGAAATCTACCCTCGAGAGTGAAATATTTTATGACAAAGAAACTTACATTATAGTATGGGATCGGGATATTCAACCTTGAATAGCCATTTTGGAACCTCCAAGATTTTTCCTTGGCCTCAAAAATCTTATTGGGGTAGGCTTGGTAGTTCCCTATTCTTTTCTTGGCTATTTTCTTTCCTTCATATTTAAGACCAGTGGCTCAAGCTATTAGTTTTGTGTCAATAGTGAAATGAATCTCACCCAAGTTTATCTCTCCATCCCTCCAAGAATTCAAAAATTTGTAACTAAGTTCTTCACTATAACACTCCATTGCTTCAAAGTACAGAGTGAATCTTGTGCGTTCGAAGAGACTCAACAACTCAACATTCTATCTTAGAGAGTCACAATCACTTGGCTTTGTTCTCTTTCTGGGACCTCCCATTATCTCTTCATTGGTTAAAGTGTCTTTGCATAGGATCAAGTAGTCCTCCTTTAGACCTTTCTCATCTAAAACTAAAATCACTGACAGTGTGAAGTTTCTAGCATTGAGGGTAACACTAGAGCTTTGCATTTGGAATGGTGATGGTTCAAACCAACTGGCTATGATTTTAAGTAATTTAGACTAATCACAAGGGGATAAAACATTCCTTTCATTCCATCCTTTATTGGGAATGACAACACCTCGGCCATTAAGGAGCATAATTAAGCCTTCGAGATAACACACAAAGCTATCATCTTTGGTTGATATGGAAATGCCATGTTGCCAATTCTTCGAAATATTTTTGATGAAGATGTGGGCGGGTAGAATCATGATTCAAAATTTTTTAAACTACTTTCCTTCATTAACCAAGCACAAGGATTTTATTAGATTTTTCTTTTTGTCTTGTTAGCCTTGTATTTCAAAAAAAAAAATCATACTAGAACAATCATTAGGGACCTGCATTTCCCTATCCTCCATTATGCCCACCACTATTATCAGAAAAATAATAATTAATAAATTAATTTTATCTTGATAACTCTTTGATCCCTCCATCAACTCTAATTACTATCATTCCCAATAGGATTATTTAAAGGACCATTTTTTTCTTTTAATATAATCTTTTTAGTAGGACTTGATAGTTTTCAATAATCCCAATACATCCACTATGCTTGTCTTAGACTAGTATTTTCCATGGCGTTAGCAGGAATATTTCCTTCCCTATACACATGATCAATTTTATACTGTTGGAAGGTTTTCAATGTTCTTTTAAAATCATCCAAAATATCTTTCAAGTCCCAAGGTACATCAACAATATCATTTAAATAATCAAATAATCAATTTAGAGTCTCCTTCAATAAACACTTTAGTATAACCTTTTTCCTTCATTCAATTAATGCCAACCCACACAACACTAGCCTCAACCATATTGTTTGTAGCAACTCCCAATCCTCTGCCATATCCTTCAACAAAATTACCTTGGTGATTTCTTATTATTCCCCGTGCACCAGCCAATCCTGGGTTGCCCTTTGAGAAACCATCGAAATTGCATTTCATCCAATCCAAGCCCAGAGGTGTCCAAATAGTAGTCTTTCTTTTTATTTGTTCTGTCTAGTTGATATTAGTTAGGTCCTATGAAATTCCCCATAATTTCTTAATTTCCAATTCATTGTAAGAAGCATTTTCTTGGAAGGAGCATATTTGTTATTATTATTTTCTTGTATTTGTTGTCTTATAGACTTACATATATCTTTACTACTCCTTGTTGTATCCCTAAAGAATCTATTATTTTGTTCCTTCCACAGTCCTCAAGAGAGAAAAGGGGGAACTTGCCTCCATAGATCAATAATGATGTTATGAGAATAGGGATAAAAATTCCAACTTTCTATAAACATCTTTACTAAGTGGGAAAGACCTAGTCTGTTATCAGGTTTGCCATGGAAAATGACCAAACATCTTGATAATAGGAACATTGAAACAACAAGTGCATAAATGTTTCTTTAGATTCATTACATAAGTAGCACTTGTTAACCAAATGAAGACCTTTTTTATTAAGATTAAATATAGAGTAAGAATCTTGCCATGAGCCACTGTCCACCATAAGAAATTAACTTTGGGTATCAAATTCTTATTCCAAACTATTTTCCAATTAAAGCCCCCCTTTGGAATTAGTGGATTTTCCAAAACTTCATAAACAGATTTGACTGAGACTTTTCCCGATGGGATTTTGGTCCATATCCATTCATCTTCCCTATCTTTCAAGAAGAGATCAACTTCACCAACTTGTTGAAGAACAAGATGCGGGCCAACCTCCTAGATATACTATCTACCCCTTCTGAGAGCATCATAAAAATAGTTTTTAAAATTTATCCATTAAGGCCTCAAGTCATCCCAATTGATATAACTTGTGACTTTATTTCCAATAGCTCTTATCATCCTTTTTTAATTTGTTGGAGATTATTATTTGATGATAAGGGAGCACCATTTTTCCAATAATCTTCCCAAAAATTAGTCTTTTGTTTGTTCCCTATTCTCTTTTTCATTCCCAATTTTAGAGTTCCTCTGATCTTGAGAAAATTGTTCTAGAAGAAAGAGCCATAGGTGAGTTCTTCTTCCCATAAGAAGCAGCCTTGGTCCATATTTCTCAAGTATTTTTCTCTTAGAATCAGGACCTAGTCTTTAGCACCTTCCAAAAGGAACCAACCCATTTTTTCCAATAAGGATTTATTGAAAAATTTTAGCCTTCAAATATCCAAACCTCCATCCCCCTTTGAAGTGTAGACCTTATCCCATCCAACAAGAGCCAACCTTTTTTTATCCTCCATTCTAGACCATATAAATCTTCTTTGTATCATTTCTATCTTTTCAACAATATAGGCTAGGAAGTTAAAGAGAGAGAGGTAATAGACAAATATTTTGTAAAGAGTCTTTCGAAAGTTGTGGTTTCCCTGCTTGGCTTAACAACCCACTTTCCACCCTGCCAATTTCTTTTGAATCTTTTCAAGATTGTATTTCCAATAGTTGTTATGAGGTTTTTTGGATATGAGTGAAAGACCAAGGTAAGTAACTAGGAGATCTAATTCCTTGCATCCAATAATGTTCAACACTCTCTCTTTTATTATTTGGGAAGTGTTGAAGAAATAGATCTTTCTTTTGTGGTAATATATAAACTGGCCTGAGACTTTAGCATATTTATTCAGGATTTCTTTTAGTTGTCTAGCTTTAGCAACCAAAGCTTCCCCCAAAAGAATAGTATCATCTACAAATTGTTGATGGGAGGCTAGAGGTAAAGAGGAAGCAACTTTAAACCCCTTTAGCTACTTCATATCAAGTTGTTTTTGAATGTTTCTTTCTAGTACTTCATCCACAATAACAAAAAAATATGGTGAAAGAGGGCTGCATTGTCTTAATCCTCTTCCATAGGAAAATAAACCTTTAGGAACACCATTAAGAAGAACCAATTTTTTTGGATTTGTCACATATGAGGTGATTAAGTTAAGAAATATTCCCTTGAATCCAAGCTTTTTGAGCATAAAAATGAGAAATGACCATGAGACCTGATCATACGCTTTTGAGATGTCAAGTTTCAGGGCCATACATTGTTTCTTTCTTAAATCCATTGAGTGTAACACCTCATGGGTGTAAATAGTTGCATCCAGTATGTGTCTTCCTTGAATAAAGCCTTTTTGGTTAACATTAATCATCTTGTTCAAAACCAACTTTAATATATTGATCATTATCTTTAAAAATATCTTATGGGTGGTATTACATAAAATAATTGGTCTGAAATCATTCATTGATGAAGCTTCTTCAAATTTAGGTATACGCGCAATAAAAGTGGCATTGAGTTGGTTTAGTAATTTTCCTGATCTGAAGAAATATCGAGCAACATTAAAGAGATTAGTTTAAGTGATATCCCAAAAATCCTAAAAAAGCTAGGGGGAAACCATCTGGTCCTAGAGCTTTATAGGCACCAAAGGAGAAAATCACCTTCTTTACTTCTTGGAGAGAAACAACTTTAGATAAATCTTTTATATCCCGCTTTGTGATAACTTGAGGAATAACCTATAGAATGTCATCCAATTCAGCCTCATGCATATTTTGCAAATTTTAAGAAAATGAGACTACCTCATTAATAGTTAAAATTGATTTATTTTTTCTTTTTGTGGAATTCATGTAAATATAGGTAAGTGTATATATAGTTTTATATAAATTTAAATACATGTTTTGATGATATATTGATATTGCTTAAATCATTTTGATATCAAGTGGTGTGAAGAGGCTACATTTTGATGATTCACCATAAGTTTTGGATTTTCTTGAGATGACATAGCCACTTTTTGTAAACATTATTTTGAGTTAGAATATATGCCAAATTTGTATATGTACATAAACAATTACTCTACAATTTTATATATAAAAATTGATATTCGATATATTTTGTTCGTTATGTGCATGTTTTCCTACTTTGAAACTTAAAATTTGAATGTATAATCACTTTGTCATGTATATTAAATTGTTAAGTTTGGTTTCCTTGGGAAACTTCACCAAATTTTGAGAACTTCTTTGATCCCCTTAAGACATCCTATTAGGACATAAATTATATTAACATTGACACTATTTTTGTATAGTATGTGATTGTTATGATGAGTCATCCTGAATTTTAATACTTAATTATATCAAATGTAATTAAACATGAGACATGTACTTTGAATTCTTTGATCCTAAACACATGGAAATAGGGTTCCACCTTTTAGGAGATGGAACTAAGGGGTTAGGACCTATTTCACTCTTAGTTCATTAGGAAACCAAGATCCCTCAACTAAGTGAATCAATTGAGGGAAGGATATATATGAGGGTTTCCTTAGATGCGATTAAAAGAGGGTTCACCACTGAAAGAAGAAAATGAGGTAATATGAAAATCTAACTATGTAACTTGTAATATGAACTCAAAATTAGAATAATAAATTGAGGATGAATAGAGAAGCACCTAGAAGATGAAGATGAATAAGCAAGACCTGAAAAATCTAAAAATTGTTGATCTTGATGTGCATTGGGACTCATAATCCAAACTGGGTGATTTAGTCCCAATTAGGGTTTCTATGTTGAATATGGAATTTGCTACTAGAAAATTGGGATCTACAAAAAACTACTAAAAATAGGTATACTAGGACTCATATACCCAAGGTGGTGATTTAGTCCCAATATTAGGATTTGACTTAAACTTTTGTAGCCTCAAGTGATCTTCTATAACTTTCATCTTGTCCAATCTTTAGGTCTGAAAAGTTTGATTTATGATCTGTAGGCAAGTTTCTGTGAAGATGATAACTTCTTGACAACTTTGACAACTTTCTTCAATTTTGCAACTTTTTCTTCAAAGGATATTTAAGGTCTAAAACACCTAGATCTACAATCACACATGAAGAGAGAAAAATGTTGTTGTGTTAGTGGATAGGGGTTTTCCTTGGTCAAACCCCATTTTGGTAATCAAACCTTGAAATGAAATGAAATAGAATGAAGGAATGATGAATGAATAATATGCAATGTTGAAACTCACCAAACCCTTGAGATAAAGGTTGCAATCTTGTGTGAAATGGCTAGCATGAATGTGGATCTTGACTCTTGATCTTGATACAAAATAATGTCATTGAATTCTTGCTTGAATCATGAAAACCTACATCACAAATGTTAGCTAAAAAACACACATGATGCATGAAGACTTTGACATGAGGCTTGAATCTTAAATTGATACTTGAAATGCTTGATAAATTTCTCTTGAATGCTATTGAATGATCTTGTAATCACTCTTTATCATAAAATTTACTATAGGAGTGCTTCATAAGATTGCTTAGATGAAATAATGTGAAATAAACTTGTATTTATACTTGTTTATGCAAAATTTCCCAAAATTACAACACTACAAGCTGACATCAGATCTAGGAGAATAAAATCCCACCAATAATTGAATTTAAAATAGCTCCAAGCTAAAGTAGGACTCATACACCAATTGGGGCGTATGATCCTAGTAGCCTAAGCTTGGGACACAAATTTCAAGAAATGTTGAGTTCTATGCCATATTCAGGATCAGGCCCCGAAACCTAGGTGGGACCCATACACCCAAGGTGGCGTATGAGTCCCAGATCACTAGATTTGGAACACACAACCTAAAATCATGAATTATGATTGGAAATTTGTAAGTGTTGGGATTATCCTCAAAAAATGCATTAAATAAGACTTGTGGATGCAAAATAGGACCAAATACGTGTTGCAAGTATGAGCGAGTCTAGTGGTGTTGTCATTAATGTTTTCATTGATTTCAAAAAAGTTCAGTATGTTGCAGATGTGTTGGTTTGATGAGTTTCCAAGTGCTTTTGAGAAAATTAATAAAGAAAAGAAGTTAGAGTGATGAAAGTGTTCAGAATGTGCTCCAGTATGTGCTCCACATTTCTCCTATGTTGGTCCTATTCTTGTGCGGATCTGAAGGATTGATAATGGTGATCTCATGGTGATATTTCCTGAGTTTTAGCTTCTGGTTTGATGGTACTTGAAATCTATGTTCACCGGTATGTGAACTATTTTGGTAGAAGTTGGTCTTCTATGGACTGGGAGAAACATTTTTGCTCCGCAGTCCTCTGTTGTTTCATTTTAGATCTTGCGGATCTGGGATATGTCTTGTGAAGGTCTCTTCTATGCTCTGGAAAAGAGGTTTGAAGTTTGGTGATTTGGAAGTCATGTTTCAGTATTTTCAGTGTGAGTTTGTACAGTTCGAACGGACTGGTGAAAGGTGTTTAGTGTTTGAAGTTTGTTGTTTTACTGCAGATGTATCTAGAAGAATCTGAGATGTATTCTCGTGCATAAGGAAGCATGTTGTGGCGTCCATGTGTCATCTTCTTGTTGGGAAGCATGTATATCAATATTCTTTTATGTTTTCATTAGGTTTGGCTGACCTGGTGTTTACACTTCATTTGAAGAATAAAATTTAATTAAGGAATCATGTGCTTGTTTCGAGATGTTATTTTTTATCTCAAAAATATTTTTAATAGTCCACTATCATTCCTTTCCACCGCGGTAATGTTGACTTTCCAACCTAATTTGAATTTATGAAATAAGCTATTTGTGGCCAACCTTGGAGAAAGTTTCTAAGGTTAAGGATGGTATAAAAACAAGTTGAATTGTGAAGATTTGTATGACAGTGTGATGCAAAGTGATGAAAGTGAGCTACAAATCATAAGAGTAGAAGTGTGTGTGTGAGTGAATTGTGACAACAATTCTTCATTGTGTTGAAGGTAGTGAGCTAAAGGTTTCTGCAATTCTGCGGATGTGTATTAATTGTTGTGGTGGATTTGTTGTTCTCTTTTGTATCTGGAGGCAGTGAGCCTCCCTATTGTACAATGAGTCCCTTTTGTAGGAATTAAGCCTTTTTTCTTGGACAGTGAGTCCTCTTTTGGGTAGTGAGCCCTTAGTAGTGATCCTATGTATTCAGTTTTATAATCTTTATATTGTGAGCTAACCCTCACCATGGTTTTTCCCTTATTGGTTTTCCACATAAAAATCCAGTGTTCATTGCGTTGATTTACTTTCTGTTATTTCTGTTTTATGCTCTTACTTAATAAAAAAATAGTGTTGTTGTGGAATTAATAAGTATTGAAGTTTTAAGTTTGAATTATGTGACAACTGATTCACCCCCCTCTTAGTTGTCCTGCACCTATTTAACAATTGGTATCAGAGCTTTGGTTCCTTGGTGTAGAGCTTAACTGCTTAAGGAAGATTTGATGGCGCATAAGTTGGTGATCCCTATGTTCGATGGAACTAACTATAATGACTGGAAGGGACAAATGAAATGATATATTATCTCTCTTGGTTTTAAGACCTAGAAGGCTGTTGAGACAAAGTATACACCCTCGTCTAGTGGTTTTACTACTACAGATGAGATTTCTGCTTATAAAGAAAATGAGAAGGAAAAGTACGCTATTTGCATTGGGTTATCTAAAAATGAGTGAGCTAAAGTTCTTTCTTTGGATACTACACATGAAGTATGGAAGAAGTTGGAAGAAATGTATGAAGGAAATGAAAGAATGAAATTAACAAAGAAGTTGGCAGGAAAGTGCAGATTTGTAAATATGAAAATGGAAGAAGGTGAAGAATTTACAAGTTTCTTTCAGAGGGTTGAACTGACCGCAAATGAAGTTAGAAATCAAGGAGGAAAACTATTAGATGAAGACATAATTGAGAAGATCCTGATCACCCTACTGAACTGCTACAACAATAAGATCTTGGTGATTGAAGAAGTGTATGATCCTAAGAAGTACACATTGGAACAATTGTTCGACACCTTGCAAGCATTTGAGATGAGAAAGTTCCGGAAGGAAGACAAGATGGAAGAAAAGATAGAAATGACATTTAAGGCAATGAAGATTGAGGATGAACTAGATAGCAATGGTGATGATGAGTTGGAAGAAAACTTCACCAAGAAGTTGAAGAAAGGCACCAAAAAGTATAAAGGTATGTTGTGCTTTAAATGTTTTAGTTGTGGTAATATTGGTCATTATTCTTCAAGATATTTGAATAGAGTTGCACATAAGAAGAACAAGGATTATAAGGATAAGGATAGGAAGGATATGAAATATAAGAAGTTGTACTATGTTAAAGAAGAAGCGGAAATTTCTGATGATGAATCTAAGAATGAGGTTGATGATAGTGAATGCTTATTCTTAGCTTTGGAAAGTAAACCTATATCCACTAACCCTGGAAAATGTGTAAGAAAGAAGGCTTCAAAGAATAAGAGAAATAGGATGGAAGTTACTTTGGTTACTGCTTTTCATGCAAGACAAGATGAAGACTACTAGGTAATTGATAGTGGATGTTCAAATCACATGACCAAAGATAAGAGTAAGTTCACTAAACTTGAGAAATATGATGGTGGTTTAGTTATGTTTGGTGATGATTCAGGAGCTAAGATTTTTGGGAAAGGTTCAATTATTTTTTATGGAGTGCATAGTACTGATGATGTATATTATGTGAAGGGTTTGAGGTATAACCTTCTGAGTGTTGGTCAAATGTGTAGCAATGGATTCAAACTTTTGTTTTAGAATAATACTTGTGAAATTAGAAAAGGATCCGAAAATGGAGATATGATTGTTGTTGGAAGAAGAACTCATGGAAACATCTATCAGCTGAAGGGAGTCAATGGTCATTTCCTTGTATCTCAAATAAGTGAAAGTTGGTTATGGCACCAGAGAATAGGACATGTAATTTTTGACAACCTAGTCAAAATCAGTGCAAAGGAGATTGTTCGAGGACTGCCTAGAATCACAAGACCTGCTAATGCTATTTATAGAAGTTGTCAATTGGGGAAAAAAACAAGATGCAACTTTAAGGGAAAAGAGCAGTCTACTACTAGAATGTTGGAGTTAGTTCATACTGATCTCTATAACCCGACTAGAACTAGAAGCCTGAATGGTGACAAATATTTCATATTCCTTATTGATGATTATACTCGAATGACATGGGTTGCTTTTATTAGAGAAAAGACTCAGGATTTGGATAGGTTTAAGGTATTCAAAGAAAGAGTGGAAAATGAAGTAAATTTGAAAATCAAGTGTTTGAGATCTGATAGAGGTGGAGAATTCACTTCTGGTGAATTTAATGCATTCTGTGAACAACATGGCATAAGAAGACAGTTTTCTGCTCCAAGAGCCCCTCAGAAGAATGGAGTAGTTGAAAGGAAAAACATGACTATACAAGAAGCTGCTAGAACCATGATGAAATAATCAAATGTACCAGATGTGTACTGGAGAGAAGCGATACATACTGCTATTTATGTTATTAATAGATTTCAGATCAGACAAAGCAACAAAAAGAATCCTTTTGAGTTATGGACTGGTAAGACTCCTACTATGAAGTATTTCAAGGTATTTGGAAGCAGATGCTACATTAAAAGGGATGATGAAAATATTGGAAAGGTTGATGCTAGATGTGATGAAGGAATCTTTCTTGGATACTCTACTACTAGCAAAGCATACAAATGCTTTAACAAAAGGTTGAGAATGATTATTGAAATGTGCTAATGTGAAAGTTGATGAAGACATATGCAAACCTATTAAGATAAGTAAAGTTGAACCTGATGATCCTATCTATGGACATGTACCTAAGGAAAATAAGGAGAAGGAAGAAGAAGAGAAAGAACAAGTAGTAGAAGAAGAAGAAAATGAATCGGAACCCACTGTTAGGACTCCTAAGTATGTATAGAAGAATCATCCAGAGGATTAGATAATTGGAGATAAAAGTGAAGGTGTGAAGCCATGAAGCAGAGTTGCAACTTAGGTAAATTTGTGTATGCTTTCTAAAATTGAACCCAAATATGTAAGTGAAGCATGTGAAGATGAGATTTGGATGAGAGCTATGAAAGAAGAGTTGCAGTAGATAGAAAAGAATCAAACATGGGAACTAGTCCCTAGGCCTATGAATAAAAATGTGATTGGCTCGAAATGGGTGTTCCAAAATAAGCTAAATGAAAGTGGAGAAGTTGTAAGGAATAAGGAAAGATTGGTATGCAAAGAATATTCACAAGTTGAAGGTATATATTTTGAAGAAACATTTTCCCCTATGGCCAGAATGGAAGTTATGAGGATGTTTTTGGCATTTTCTTCCCACAAGGACTTCAAAGTGTATCAAATGGATGTTAAGTTAGCATTTCTGAATGGTGAATTGGAGGAAGTGTACATGGAGCAACCTAAATGGTTTCAGTTATTTGACAAACCAGACATGGTTTGTAAGTTGAAGAAGGCATTATATGGATTGAAGCAAGCTCCCAGAGCTTGGTATGCAAGACTAGAGAGATACCTGACAAAGCAAGGATTCAACAAAGGTTTTGATGACAACAATCTTTACTTCAAAGTGCAAGGTAACAAAATTTTGATAGTAATTGTATATGTTTATGATATCATCTTTGGGGGAAATGAAGGCATGTGTAAAAAGTTTGCTGTAGAGATGCAGAAAGAATTTGAGATGTCTATGATTGGTGAATTGAATTTCTTCCGTGGTCTACAAGTGAATCAAACTGATAAAGGGATATTCATTTCATAATCTAATTATGTAAAAGAACTATTGAAGAAGTTTGGGATGGATGATTCCAAACCGGTTTGTACTCCTATGGTAACCAGATGTAAACTGAGCAAAGATGATGAATCTGCTAAGACCGGCAAGAGCAAATACAGATCTATGATTGGTGGACTATTGTATCTTACTGCTACTAGACCGGATATTATGCATGAAGTATGTTTAGTTTCCAGATTCCAAGCAGATCCTAAAGAAGCACATGTTACAACTGTAAAGAGGATATTTAGATATCTTAAAGGTACACTGGATTATGGATTATGGTATCCTAAGAGTTATGATTTCACCTTGAGTGCTTATACATATGTTGATTGGGCCGGATGTGTACATGACCAAAAGAGTACCAGTGGTGGTACTTTCTTTCTTGGCGGAATATTAGTTTCATGGTTGAGTAAAAATTAAGACTCAGTTTCTTTATGCACTAAAGAGGCAGATATATTGTTGCAACATACTACTACACACAGGTTTTGTGGATGAAGAAAATTATGAAAGACATTGGAGTGATATGTGATGAGCCTATTTATATTTTCTATGACAAAAAAAGTGCAATAAACATTTCAAAGAACCCAATTACGCATTCAAGAAAAAAACACATATCTATCAAGTATCATTTCTTGAGAGAAAAAGTGTTGGAGAATGAGGTCAAATTAGAGTATGTGACAACAAAGGAACAAATTGCAGACATATTTACTAAGGCTCTTCCAAAGGATGATTTTGAGCATCTTAGGGAGAGGTTGGGGGTCATTTTCCCTCCTAAATAGGTGCACATGAAGGTACATCAATCTAGTGAATTCACAAATTCTTCATTTATCTGGACTGATAGATGGGTCTACTCCGTAGGGGGAGTAGAAAAAGTTTTCATTGTTGTAGTATGAGTGTACTCCTAAGTGGGAGTAATCAGAGTAGTTGATCTTTTCCATTGATTTCAAAGGGGGAGAGAAAGTCACGTGAAAAATAATTGTAGAAGAAGAGAAGGTGTTCTCTCGGGATATTGTGTAATTTTTGTCTTTGATGGTTTTTCACATCATGTGTTGCCATCAATGACAAAGGGGGAGATTGTTGCAAGCATGAGCTAGTCTGGTGGTGTTGTCGTTAATGTTTTCATTGATGTAAAAATAGTTTAGTATGTTGCAGATGTGTTGGTTTGATGAGTTTCCAAGTGCTTTTGAGAAAATTAATAAAGAAGAGAAGCCAGAGTGATGAAAGTGTTCAGAATGTGCTTCGGTATGTGCTCCACATTTCTCCTGTGTTGGTCCTATTCTTGTGTGGATGTTAAGGATTGATAATGGTGATCTCATGGTGATATTTCTCGAGTTTTAGCTTTTGGTTTGATGGTACATGAAAGCTATGTTCACTAGTATGTGAACTGTTCTGGAAGAAGTTGGTCTTCTGTGGACTAGGAGAAATATTTCTGCTTCGCGGTCCTCCACTATTTTGTTTCATATCTTGTAGATTTGGGATATGTCTTGTGAAGGTCTCTTCTATGCTTTGGAAAAGAGGTTTGAAGTTTGGTGATCCATAATTCATGTTTCAATATTTTTAGTGTGAGTTTGTACAGTCTGAATGGACTGGTGAAAGGTGTTTAGTGTTTGAAGTTTGTTGCTTTACTCTAGATGTATCTGGAAGAATCTGAGATGTCTTCTCATACATAAGGAAGCATTTTGTGGCGTTTGTATGTCATCTTCTTGTTGGGAAGCATGCACATTAATATTCTTTTGTGTTTTCATTAGGTTTGGCCAACTTGGTGTTTACACTTCATTCAAAGAATAAAATTTAATTAAGGAAACATGTGGTTGTTTCAAGATGTTATTTTTGATCTCAAAATATTTTTTATTGGTCCACTCTCATTCCTTTCCACCGCAGGAATGTTGAGTTTCCGACCTAATTTGAATTTATGAAATAAGGGATCGTATAAAAGCAAGTCGAATTGTGAAGAGTTGTATGACAATGTGATGCAAAGTGATGAAAGTGAGCCAAAAATCATAAGAGAAAAAGTGTGTGTGTGAGTGAGTTGTGACAACAATTCTTCATTGTGTTGAAGGTAGTGAGCTAAAGGTTTCTACAATCTTGTGGATGTGTGTTAATTGTTGTGGTGGATCTTTTGTTCTCTTTTGTATGTGTAGGCAGTAAGACTCCCTGATGGATAGTGAGTTTGTTTTGTAAGAAGTGAGCCTTTGTTCTTGGACAATGAGTCCTCTTTTGGGCAATGAGCCTCTGTATTCAGTTTTATGATCTTTATATTGTGAGCTAAGCCTCACCGTGATTTTTCCCTTATTGGGTTTTCCATGTAAAAATTCGGTGTTCATTGTGTTGATTTACATTTTGTTATTTGTGTTGCATGCTCTTACTTAATAACAAAATAGTGTGGTTGTGGAATTAATAAGTATTGAAGTTTTAAGTTTGAATTTTTTAACAACCGATTCACCCCCCCTCTTAGTTGTCCTGCGCCTGCTTAACAATAAGGCATAAAGAAGCCCAATTTTAGCAGGGAGGGCCCAAACAAGTGTGAAAATGTAAAGGGACATATTTTTCTACACTAAATTTATCCCCCACTTTAGTGAGAGGAGGAACTTGTTTCAAACTCACACTAAAGTAGACAAAATCACATCAAGAGGGGTCCAAGTGTACCAATGCTAGTGAGATAGGGCGACAATGATCTAGAGGGATGATCAAGCCCCTAGGATCAAGATCCTATGGCGAACCAACATATACACAAAGGAACACACATATGAATAATGTATAAAGAAACAACAAGATACAAGCATGCACTGCCAAAGACATAAAGAAAGAAAAAAGAAAAGGAGGGTGGATCAAGCCTCGACCATTTGTCTAACGCGATGTGGATCAGATCTAAGTTGTTTTTCCAAATACATTTACAAGTAGAATGCAATGTCCACTATGTAAACCAAAAACATGCTCACAAGGGCTAGTGGAACCTCAAGTCATCCACTAGGTGAGCCCCCAAAGACACATATGCACGCAACTGGTATGCACTCACACAGACAAGCAAGTGGCTATGGGAAAGTCATGCCTAAGTTCGAATCCAATACAATAACCATACCAAAGCTATAGCTCCTGATAACTTTGATAAGGTGCCACACAACATGAACAACAAGATCCATGAGGCAAGAAAAACTTCATATGCTAACACCCATGAATAAATAGAATGGCTCCATAGGCATGCAAAGTGTGTTATGCAAGGTGGCCATATAACAGTTATTGTAAATGCAAAAGCAATGTAAGGTACATTCCAAGGAGTTTTTCTTAGTTTATGTAAGGAATTAATTTAGGGAACATCATGCCTAATGTCTCCAAGAGTGGACCAATCGAAGAATAGAAGATTCACAACTTAGGGGATGCAATGTGTCACATCAAGCCACTAAGAGGAATATAATATGCTAAGAGAGGTCACGCTCTTAAGGGTCATCAAACCCAATGTCACCACAAAGAGAAAGATGCATTGCATGAAGTAAGAATACCACACAATGAAAACATGAGTTGTAAAATGCAAAAGAATAATGTCAATGTATGCCCCCGCTTTAAAGAAATTTCTAAACACCATGTTGTGAGCAATTACTTTAAAGAAGAAAATGATAAATGCTAAAAATAAAGAGGACATGAGAGCTTATTTAGAAATCCCTATACCAAGTCATATGTTTCCAAATAAAGCTACATCATGAAAGAGGTTTCCCCCAAAATGAAATCCCAAAATCACATAAGGGATCCATAGATTCAGGGTTAGAATGTCTTTGCTACAATGTTGTTAAAGAGCTTATAACTATCATCGTTACCCAAATACTCTTGGAACAAGAAGAATGACACAATGAGAGTGAAAAAAAAAAAATATTTTGGGTCAACATGGAAGATACCTAAATATATCGACACTTTATGTCATCCCCAAAAGGAAAACACAAGACACAAAAAAGATAAAGGATAATATTTTGGGTCAATATAGAAGAGACCTAAATGTCTCAATTCCTTGCATCATCCCCAAAAGGAAAAAATAATACAAATAAAATATAAAGGACTTATGGCATATAAAAAAATGTAGATACAAATCGAGGAATGTAACAAAGAGAGAGATACATCAAATAGAAGGGTACGAGGAGATCACATTATTCACATGGAATCACAAAAATAACATTAAAAAGAAAGAAAAGGAAAGACTAGTAAGGCACAAGGTGAGTCAACCTATAGTAGGTCATTTGTATCCCAAACTTGTTCATCGTATATGGAAGGTAGACAACTAGCCAAAGGGACAACAACAAGTACAGTACTAGGGTCATCACCAAGTTCAAAAATGATGTTAAAGAGCTTATAACTGTCATCGTTACCCAAATACTCATGGAACAAGAAGAATGACACAATGAGAGTGAAAAAAAAGAAAATCTTTTGGGTCAACATGGAAAAGACCTAAATGTCTCGACACCTTATGTCATCCCCAAAAGGAAAACACAAGACACAAAAAAGATAAAGGATAATATTTTGGGTCAATATGGAAGAGACCTAAATGTCTCAACACCTTGCATCATCCCCAAAAGGAAAATATAAGACAAATAAAATATAAAGGACTTAGGACATATAAAAAAATGTAGATACAAATCGAGGAATTTCATAAAGAGAGAGATACATCAAATAGAATGGTACGAGGATATCACATTATGCACATGCAATCACAAAAATAACATTAAAAAGAAAGAAAAGGCAAGACTAGTAAGGCACAAGGTGAGTCAACCTATAGCAGGTCGTCTACATCCCAATCTTGTTCATCGTATATGGAAGGTAGACAACTAGCCAAAGGGACAACAACGAGTGTAGTACTAGGGTCATCACCAAGCTCAACAATGTTGCTAAAGAGCTTATAACTGTCATTGTTACCCAAATACTCATGGAACAAGAAGAATGACACAATGAGAGTGAAAAAAAAAAGAAAATCTTTTGGGTCAACATGGAAGAGACCTAAATGTCTCAACACCTTACGTCATCCCCAAAAGTAAAACACAAGACACAAAAAAGATAAATGATAATATTTTGGGTCAATATGGAAGAGACCTAAATGTCTCAACACCTTGCATCATCCCCAAAAGGAAAGCACAAGACATAAAATATAAAGGACTTATGACATATAAAAAAATGTAGATACAAATCGAGGAATGTCACAAAGAGATAGATACATCAAATAGAACTATACGAGGAGATCACATTATGCACATGCAATCACAAAAATAACATTAAAAAGAAAGAAAAGGCAAGACTAGTAAGGCACAAGGTGATTCAACCTATAGCAGGTCGTCTGCATCCCAATCTTGTTCATCATATATGGAAGGTAGACAACTAGCCAAAGGGACAACAATGAGTGTAGTACTAGGGTCATCACCAAGTTCAACAATGTTGTTAAAGAGCTTATAACTGTCATCATTACCAAATACTCATGGAACAAGAAGAATGACACAATGAGAGAAAAAAAAGAAAATCTTTTGGGTCAACATGGAAGAAACCTAAATGTATTGACACCTTACGTCATCCCAAAAAGGAAAACACGAGACACAAAAAAGATAAAGGATAATATTTTGGGTCAATATGGAAGAGACCTAAATGTCTCAACACCTTGCATCATCCCCAAAAGGAAAACACAAGACAAATAAAATATAAAGGATTTACGACATATAAAAAATGTAGATACAAATCGAGGAATGTCACTAGTAAGGCACAAGGTGATTCAACCTATAGCAGGTCATTTGCATCCCAATCTTGTTCATCATATATGGAAGGTAGACAACTAGCCAAAGGAACAAAAACGAGTGTAGTACTAGGGTCATCACCAAGTTCAACAATATTCTTAGGAGAATTTCCATTTAAGCTCATGGAAGAGGAAAACAATGTACTCAATTCATTATGCACATCTTCATCAATTTTAACAATCTCATCATCGTCATCCAAGTTAATCACAACGGGAGGTTGAAAGATAATGTCTAAAGAGGGTGCTAGTCCCTATTGTGGTTGTGATATAGGATCTTTTTGTTGCGGCCAAGAGGGAGACTCATCTTGTATTGCTTTAGTTAGGTTTGGATGTTGATTTTCTTTGTTGTTTTCTTCATTTAACCTTCGAGAAATAGCACAAAATTTACACCTATGCTCTCTAGCATTTCTATTTCTTTTGGTACGATTTTGAAATTATTTTTGTGTAGGAGTGGGTTTATCAACTATAGGTTTCTTTTCTTCCTAAGGGGAGGAATGAAAGGAACCATAGGAGGTTGTCCAACCACTTTTTCTTTAGCTTTGTAAACTTGTTTTATTTTAGGAGGCATGACAGGATTTTTTAGGTTGTCTCTTGGTAATTTATAGGAGATAGGAAAAGGATCTATCTTAGGTTGGTCTTGGTTACTTGGAAGGTCTTTTAGTTCAATCATAGCTTCGTCAAGGATAGGAGGCTCAATCATGGGTTGAGGAATGTTTTGAAGGGATAAATTTTCTATGCATTTCTCCTTAAACTTTTGATAAGATTTGAAAAAGAATTCCTCACGAGGTTTAATAGTTTCAATAGGCTTGGGCCAAAAAATCCAATGAGAAATTCCCATAGGAAGAGATGATTAAAGCCACTATGGTGCATATTAAAGATCTCATTTTCAAAGGGAAACTTTAAACATTTATGCACAACCGATAGGATGAATTCCATGGAGCATAGCCATGGATAACCAAGCTTCACATGGGATTGATCCGATGTCGGAATGATGGAGAATGAGACATCTAATTGTTTTGGTCCTATTTTTAAAGGAAGGGTGATCGAAGCCATTGTAGGGTGAGCATAACCATTATGCATTTTTATCCATGCTTTCGGTTTATCATATGTATCTTGATAGAGCTCATGCACAAGTAAGAATTCTTTAGTGATCACATTCTCTCCATAGACGAGATCAATTAATATCCCATTAGTGGGCTTGTCATTAATTCAATTGGCTATGTAAAGATGACCATCAGGTGCCTTTTTTATTATATCTTTAGATGAGTAAGAAATTCAAGAGGCATTTTAGTTCGGCCCTTACGAGGTAGGATTTTGATCAATCCAACCATACTATCAATAGGACTTTCTTCATTAGTATTCATGTTGTCATCATCTGTGTCAAAATTCATCACATCATTCTTCTTAGTTTCACTAGTTTTGACAAATGAAATATTATGATTTGGCATGGGGTTGGTAAATATTTTCAAGTTTTGGTTGGGAGGGTAATAGAATTACTACCTTGATCATTCACACCTCCAATTAGGATACAATTATAATTAATAAGGTCTTGCACTGTGTGTTTAAGATGCTTACAATATTTTGTATTATGTCCATTTTGGTGGTGAAAATGACAATAGGAATTTTCTCTAAATTTTGGAGTTAAAGGCTTATTAGGATCAGGATTTTTAACTGGAGGTAGGGAAATCAACTTCTTCTCTAGAGATTGTAACATGGTGTTATGGAGAGTATCGGGTAAGGGAGTAAATCGTCTAGCTGGATCCCCAAATGTAAAAGGAGTTCTCATCTTTATAGCAGCCACTTGGGTATCAACATGGTGGGTTGGTTGAGGGGGATTTAGTTGAAGAAATCCTTTATTTTGTTTTCTAAAAGGTTGGTAATTGTTTTGATTTGTGGATTCAGACTTTTTAGGATGGCTAGAGGTGGGTTTTGTTTCATGACTACTAACCAAGTTTTGATAATCATGAAGGGCAGTACACAAGTGTACAAAGGAAGGGAATTTCATCATGCCAAGATTATCTTGTATCTTAGTTAATAAGTTCTCAATGAACATCTGTTGAAGGTGAGAATTGAGAATATTTACATCGATTTGGGAATAAAGCATTTGGTAGCATGAAATGAAGTCAATAACTTTTTCATCATCCTTTTGCTTACATCTCATCAAATCAGCTAATGTCATATTAGGGGTCATGTGCACTTGGAAATGGTTAATAAAGGCCTCATCAAGTTCATTTAATGAATGGATTGAGTTATTCAACAATGAGGAAAACCATTCTATAGTGGTATCTTTCAAGGACCTAGGGAAAAGCTTAGCCAGGAGCTTATCCTCAAAGATGAAGTCACTGCATAAGGCGGTATAAGCAGAAACATGGTTAGAAGGATCTCCTTTCCATCCATATTTCTCAAACTTAGGAATCTCTATACCTTATGGTATCAGTATTCTCAATATCTCCAAGGATAAGGGATTGCTTTTGACATAGTATCAAGGTTGGCCATTTTGATTTTGGTTTATGGTGGAAATTTGTTGTTGAAGGGATGAAACATTTTGTAAGAGTTGGTTAAGGATAGCATCATTGGTTGTATTTTGGGATGGAGGTGAATATGGTGGAGGTGTATATGTGTTTGAGGGAGAAGTGAGTGGAATACTAATGGGAGGTTTAGTGGTAGGAGATATGACGTGAGATCCCACGAAGGTACAAGGATTGCTAGTGGAAATACCCAAGGTAGGAATGACATTACTAGTAAGTTGCATCATTATTGTAACTTGAGGGTTGGTATAGGTGGGAATAGAGGCAATGGTTTTGGGAGTAGGAATTTGGGTTCCTCCTTGAGTTTGAGTATTGTTTAAATTTTGAGCACAACTAGTGGTTTGGGTAAGATGTTTTCCAAAAATATGAGCTAAGTTACGCAAGTTCTATTCCTTGTTCACTTTCAATCATACGGTGTATGCTAGATCTGTGGTAGGAATAGCAATGTTGGAAATGTTTTTAGTACTCACTTGATGTTATAGGTTTGATAATTCTTCATGGATTTGTATTATGTTTTCTTGAGGGATACTAGAAACCATTTTTTCAACACTTGTCATAGTACTTGAAGGTGAAGAGTTGTTAAGGGTATGGTCCATACCTAGTGAACTAGTGTCAACACTATGAGTGAAAGAGTTAGATAGCCCAAGATCCATGATGAGTGTGTTATCGTAGGATGACATGAGTCTCAAACTATGTCTCACTATAGAATTAGCAATAGGAAACCAAGTTGTAAAGCTCATGCAAAGGACAATCAATGAATGCAAGATAAATGCAATGAACAAAAGATAAATGATATGCTTTAAGTCCAATTATTATATTTACAAATGAACTTGAAATGAAACTAAATTTAGCTAGATCCAATGAAATGAATGAAATAGAAATTCAACAACAACAAACATAAGCACAAAAATGTAGTTTCAAGCTTGATATAGGAATAAATCACCCAGAGGGGCAAATGAATCCTAGTTAGGGTTTTTAGAAGGTTAAAACAAAAAAAAAACATAACACATAATTCCCAGAAATCAGGTAAAACAACCTATACAAGGACTAAATCGCCTAGGTGGGTGAATGAGTCCCAGATTAGGGTTTTGACACTAAATTCAGCAAATTATGAGTTGTTTTTAAGGTTTCTAGCTTGTATGTTGCAATGACAGATTTCAAATGAAATTTAATGATGCAAGATGCAAAAATGCAACCTATATGCACTTTTCCACTAATACAAGATTTAGGAACCCTAAATGTAATTTAACTAATGCAAGATCTAATGCAAAGTTTACCTATATCTAGGAATAAGATGTTCTCCAAATCAGAAATGCAAGTGTTCAAACGTTGGGTTCACCAAAATGAACTCTCAGAAATAGGGTTCCACCTTTTAGGAGATGGAACTAGGGGATTAGGACCTATTTCACTCTTAGTTCATTAGGAAACCAAGATCCCTCAACTAAGTGACCCAATTGAGGGAAGGATATATATGAGGGTCTCCTTAGGTGTGATTAAAAGGGGGTCACCACTAAGAAAATGCTTAGAAAGAAGGAAATGAGGTAATATGCAAATCTAATTATGTAACCTATATTATGAACTCAAAATCAAAATAATAAATTGAGAATGAATAGAGAAGCACTTGGAAGATGAAGATGACTAAGCAAGACCTAAAAAATATAAAAATTGTTGATCTTGATGTGAATTGGGACTCATATGCTAGACTAGGCGATTTAGTCCCAGTTAGGGTTTCTGTGTTGAATCTAGAATCTGCTACTGGCAATTCAAGATCTACATAAAACTACTGAAAATAGGTATACTGGGACTCATACACCCAAGGTGGTGATTTATTCCCAGTATTAGGGTTTGACTAAAAATTTTGTAGCCTCGAGTTATCTTCTATACCTTTCATCTTGTCCAATCTTCATGTCTGAAAAGACTGATTTCCGATCTATAGGTGAGTTTTCATGAAGATGACAACTTGACAACTTTGACAACTTTTTTCAATTTTGCAACTTTGTAATCAAAGGACCTTCAAGATCTAAAACACCTAGATCTACAATCACACATGAAGAGAGAAAAGTGTTGTGTTAGTGGACAGGGGTTTGTCTTGATCAAACCCTGTTTTGGTAATCAAACATTGAAATAAAATGAAATAGAATGAAGGAATGATGAATGAACAATATGCAATGTTGCAACTCACCAAACCCTTGAGATAAAAGTTTCAATCTTGTGTGAAATGGATAACATGAATGTGGACCTTGGATCTTGATCTTGATATGAAATAATATCTTTGAATGTTGGCTTGAATCATGAAAAACTACATCACAAATGTTAGCTAAAAAACACACATGATGCATGGAGACTTGGACATGAGGCTTGAATCTTAAATTGATGCTTCAAATGCTTGATAACTTTCTCTTGAATGCTCTTGTAATCACTCTTGATCAGAAAATTTCCAATGGGAGTGCTTCATAAGATTGCTTACGTGAAATTATGTGAAATAAGCTTGTATTTATACTTGTTTATGCCAAATTTCCTAAAATTACAACAGTACAAGTTGACATCATATCTATGAGAATATAATCCCACCAAGAATTGAATTCAAAATAGTTCTAAGCTAAATCAGGACTCATACGCCATTTGGGGTGTATGAGTCCCAATAGCCTAAGATTGGGCTACAAATTTCAGGAAATGTTGAGTTCTATGCCATAGTCAGGATTAGGCCCCGAAACACTAGTAGAATTTGGAAAATAAATGACTACGTGACTAAAAATTTTAGTCACAACAACTAAAAATGACTAAATTCTACTAATTTTTTGCAACTCAGCTATACTTGTTTATGCCAAATTTCCTAAAATTACAATAGTACAAGTTGACATCATATCTAGGAGAATATAATCCCACCAAGAATTGAATTCAAAATAGTTCTAAGCTAAACAGGACTCATACGCCAGTTGGGGTGTATGAGTCCCAGTAGCCTAAGATTGGGCCACAAATTTCAAGAAATGTTGAGTTCTATGCCATAGTCAAGATTAGGCCCCGAAACACTAGTAGAATTTGGAAAATAAATGACTACGTGACTAAAAATTTTAGTCACAACAACTAAAAATGACTAAATTCTACTAATTTTTTGCAACTCAGCTATAAATGAGTAGATAAATGACTAATTTGGTCGTCGACTAAAAAATTATTTAGTCATACAAATAAAAATGACTAAATAGTTAGTCACGCAAATACAAATAAGACAAAATTATAAAAAAATATTTTGGGGAATTATTGGTGGGAGTGTATTGCGCTCGATTCATTATTCATTGAATTCCTCATTTCATTAGCTTGGCACCAAGGCATTTTGGGTTATAGCAGCTACTTGCATGGGTAGGAAATCAATGAGTGCTTCCTTGCTTGCAAAAGAATTCACTTGAATTTTTGGACAAAGCAAGGTAGGAAGCTTGAGCTATTATGGAAACTGCAACTTTGCAAAAGGAAGAAGCTTCAGGTTTGCAGTGTTTCTTTCCCTTTTTCTTGGTTTTTCCTTCTCAAAGTTTTCAATGCTTTATCTTTATGTGATTGAGAAGACAAAAACATCATTCTTTCTCATTCATTGCATTGTGTATGGTGGTTTTCTATTTGATAGTTTTCCCTCTTCCATTCACGGGTTAGGTTTTGAAAGAATGCATATTTTTATTTAAAAATGCCTTTAGATCCCTTGGTATGTTGCAATGTAAGAATGCGTATGATAGAGCTATCAAAGCTTTGTAACCTATGAGAGTTGAGTCATTGAGTAGAAAATTGGCATGAAGTTTTGAAACCCTAGATCATGAGACCATGAGGTAGCAAGTTCATGTTTTGACTCCACAGTCCAAATGAAAGGGCACTATCACAGTCAAAATGTGGGACAATCATGAGCATGGATATATTTAGTTAATAGGAATACTATTTGTATGCATATGGGATTGAGAACTTCACTTTGTCACCCATTTGCATTAGGGCACTAGTCTTCTTGCATCTTGTTCTTCCACCACACCACTCCAAAAAATCTAAAGAAAATATCTTATTTACATTTGTTTGCTTGTTACCTTGTATACCTAATTATTACAATATCACATGTGAGCCATTTCTAGAAGAATCTATAGGGGGTTATGCTATGTTTATCTGATTTGTCATGTATGAAGTATACTACTAAACTACATAAATCTTTTGGGATCTTGATTAGTTTCATGACTTGTTACATGAATGGCATTTGATATATGTTGAAAGAGATTCTTGGGTCTTGAATTTGTAAGCCTGCATAGTGAATTTTAGGATAAAACCTTAGGGATTACCCTCCCAGGCTTAGCATTGCTTAAAGCGATGAAGGAATACACTTCCTAAATCAATTCTAGCCTTAGGGCTTTGGAAAAAAAAACTTAAATCACCAACATATGCCATTCCCATCATTTACTATGCTATCTTCTTCACTCAACTTCAGTGTTGACATTCCATGTTTTTTTATATGTGGGATTTCCAAAACAAATGTTATATGATTTTAGCACATTTTTGGTGTCATTATTGATTTTATTTGAATGTATCTCATTGTTGACATAGAGAACACTCTCCACATAGGTTATGAGTGGATCCTTTGAATTTGGTGAGTCTTGTAGACTTGATGAGTCTAACCAGATTCAATAGGTACTTGGTTCATGAGTTCTTGGGCCTTGGTTAGGTTGGCTAAGCTAGGGACTCACCGAGTCTAGATGAGTCCCAGTGAGTCT
This sequence comes from Sequoia sempervirens, assembly GCA_007258455.2. Taxonomy (NCBI): domain Eukaryota; kingdom Viridiplantae; phylum Streptophyta; class Pinopsida; order Cupressales; family Cupressaceae; genus Sequoia; species Sequoia sempervirens. Next base: position 1,194,829,216 of record VDFB02271358.1, on the reverse strand, counting down.
TGTAACTATGACTAATATATGCTAGTTTTATATACACAATAAATTCAACATCCATTTTCAATATAATAATGAAGTCATTATTAATATTCTCTAATATTTGAGATATTCCCAACATGGAAAAGTGACTCTCTACTTCAATAGTACCTAGATAGTCGATATACCTTGTTTTAATATGCATAGTATTATTAACACCTATAGTCTTTAGTTTCAACATATTATTGAGCCATTAATGTTGTTATTTGCTTCCAATTTTCCCAACATCAACAACATTATTATCATTGGCTGCAAATTTTCCATTTATATACTTCATTTTTTATATTTGTTGAATTATAAATATCTAATTTTTGCACAGTTTTGCTATCTTCATAAATATTGTACGCTTCCAACTTATTCCTAGGATTAACAATACTCTCTGCTTTAATTGCAATTGGATAGTCGATACCCCTTGTTTTAATATTCACAACATTGTCAAAAGTTAAAACCAATAATCTCTAATTGCAAGAATAGTCACAAAGCAAAAGTGGAAAAAAACCTATTATGTCATGTTATGTATATCAAAAATGAATTCCTAATTCATACATTCATTTAATCCTTTATAGCTCTGCAACCAACAACTAGATTACCCAGATTTGTTTTTTATTCTACCTCAATTCTAATATTTTAGGCTAACGTTATTACCACACATTGGAAAAAATGAAAAGATATTTATTGTGGATGATTACTCCATAGCAGTGTTTGGTATGGGAAATTTTTGTTAGGTTTTCTTGACTTAATTATGGGAAAACCCTAAAGAAGGCATTGCATAGTCTTTTTCTTGTGTGTGTTCAGTATTTTGAAGTTCATATGATGCATTTTGGTTGAAATATATTCAATGAAATTGTTAATGTGGTCATCTTTATAAAGTTAGTAAATTCTAATTATCTAGTTTTATTGTTTAATCCATATTCGTGCATTTGATGCTCTACTGTGCTACTATAATTTGTCCTTATAACAAATAATGTGCCTTTATTTATAGGTTCTTTTCCAAGCTTAGTTGCAGTAGTTCTGTCAATGCCATAGATACCAATAACTTTTTTATGGACCTAACATTCCTTTTTCAAGAGCATTAACTTTTGGCATACTCATGGAGGATGATCGCAAAAGGTTATCACATTTGAGTTTCACAGATTATAATTAATGGAATAGAGTTTAGAGTTTTCACCCACTTCCCCATATTTAGAGATATTTATGGATGGATATATCATTTGGAGCTTGCATTAAGGAATTGCGTCACTGCATCACTTGAGATCGCCAATTTTCTTATTAGAGAGATTGTATATATACCCCACCATGGGAGTTGAGTCATGAGCATTGGAAATAATTTCCAATTTTAGCCTTAGACGAATAGTTTTTCTGCTCATTTCCATCTTTCCTAAAGTAGCCATTTGAATTTTCTTCCTTTGTAGCATTATTGCTCTCATTTGTTTTTCTTGAATGGAGTGTTGAAGAGGGTCTATAAACTGTCACATCCCTTTGTTCTTTCTTTCCATATTTCATCAATGTGGCATCTTCTATTCCACTCCATAGCCTTCAACACCAAAATGTTTACTCATCCTATCTTGTCATTTCTTATACAAATTCCTTTAATACTAAAATTTTAAGTGATTTATGACCTTTATTCATCATCTCCCCTTTGTTGAGCTATCTACAAATACTATTAGCTTGAAAAAATTTGACCAAGACTTGACAACTTGGAAATTTGACAGGAAGGACAACAAGAATGACATAATTACTAACTACAATGTTGACTGCAAGTGAAGTCCTGTAGTGGTCTTGATTTTGGCACTAACAAGATTTAGAATAGCATTAGTTCACTTAATCTCTTGTTCACTTTTTATATCTACAAGTAGAGTGATTTTCCCTTATGGATTTACTGATGACACCTAAGACCCTTATCCATAGGTATTATCTAACCATGTATCTATGAAAAATATTCTACTTTCTGCTCTATATAATCATAATATTAGAGATATGTTCCAAATTTATGATCACAGTAAAAACTAGAAGTATGCAAGATGATGAATTCTAGCTCATTTCAAAGTCTGCACATTGTAAATTAATAAACGTATAGGGTAAATTTATCATCATGAAATTCTCTGAATGTTTATAACTTCATATATTGAATGTTATCCATACATGAACCCTACATTGCACAAAGTTGAGATGGTATATCAAAATATACATTGGTAACACCTCTATATATAATTCAACATATTTGGGGGAACCACACATTAGCAACTCCCCCATATGACAATTCTATATATATCATTGAAATGAGTTCATTTGTGGTCTTGGTGGTTGTATAATGCCCCTTAGAAACTTGTGTTTACCATCAGTCTTGGTGATCACATACAAATAATCCACCAGCCTTGAAGATTTCCCAACATCCTACAAGGAGTGCAATCTATAGTTCGATCTTCATACTGGTTAAAGAAATCTCTTGATTAGAAAATAATTCATAAAACAAGTAGGATGGATATGAAAGAGTTAATTAGGGAGATGAATTAATGTGCAGTATTGTCAGTGACATATCAAATGTTTCTTATCCATGGTAAGTTTCATAATGTTCATAATCCAATCCTTAACTTGGTAGCTCAATTATTAAAGCCTTTGTTACTTGTTCTACACCATATATTAAAGTATCCACCGCAAGGCCCAACAACAGTCCACCGCAACACCACATGGTTTGTTGTCGGGCCTTGCAATGATGCAAGTGTCGCATTGCCACAAGGACCAACAACAAACTGTGTGGTGTTGCGGTGGACCATTGTTGGGCCTTTTGGGTGATATCACATTTCTTTGAGGCATTTTTTGAAACAGTTAGCTTGCCTTGTCTATGCTTCCACATTTTCATGTATGTTTAGCAAGGCACTTGTAACTACAACATATGACAAAAAAATTCATGTTGTTATGCTTTGATGGATGTCTAGTCATTATTACTAGATATTTGATGTAGTACACATTATTATAGTGCAAGCCTATTTTTTAGATTGTTTCATTTAGCATCACCAATATTCTCCACAAGAATGATTATGCACATGATTTTGATTATTTCATTTAGCATCACCAATATGATTGTATTATTATAGTTCAAGCCTATTTTGTAGATTATTTCATTTAGCTTCAGCTGGATCAGGTACATGGTTTTTATTAGTTACGATTATAGATGTAGATTGTAAGCCTTACCCATATTTTTCGCATTTCACTATTTTTTTAAAATTCATTTTTTGTCACATACCATTTCATAACGAATTTTAGTACAATTTTTGTCTAATAGCTCTCTTAAAATAGAGCGAGAATTTCATTTTCTTCATGCATTACATTTGTTATTAACGATGTATTCATTTTGGAGCAGGTGGAAATTGGAATGCTATACAACATTCAAACATTGTAATACTACTATGATTTTCATATAAACCATTTTAATATATCAATTATCGTTAAGATATTTATGATTTGAAAATCAACATTGAAATATCAAATGTCAATTATCAGTTGTATTCCCAGTGTTGCATTTAACCCTGAAATCCAATCCTAGAACCTTTGAGAAATACCAAGTATAAATTAAAATGAAAACCCTGATTGTGGTAGAATCTGAATTTTAAACCATAATTAGGGATTTTCTTTTAATTTACACCTAATATTTCTTCAAGTTTCCACATTTGCATTCTTCAGATCCATGCTCGAACCTTTCTTTGAAACTTGAGAAATAGTATGTATACATTAAAAGAAAAACCCTTATCATGGTTTAAAATTCATCTTCTAAATAAAATCTATTCAAAGTAAGTTTAAAGAAGCTTTAAAATAACCTAATCCTAAACACACAATGAAATCTTTTAGTATGTCCTTGTTATGTATGGTGCAATATTACTATATTTATCACTGCTATTTTAAAACAAGACATTTAATACTAATTACATTCCTGTGTTTGGAATGTAACATCAAACCTATTAAGATGATTTTGAAATATAGGCCATAAGACAAAGCTACAAAAAAGGAAAGGATTTTGAAGAAGGCACAATCAGAGGCAAAAGGAAAACCCATTGAAGTCAAGAAACCCATTGTTGTGAAATATGGTATCAATCATGTAACCTACCTTATTGAACAAGTATTGCTAGATCCATGATATAAGTATTTTGGAGTTTAGTTTATATCTCTACAAGATCAATTTTAATTTTGGAAATGAAGTGGTGTGAATTTTTATTAAGTAAATCAACAATTTAGTTCATTGTTCATGGTCATGAAATTTTTATTTTTAATTTTTAATTTTCACCAATGATTTCTTTCAGAAAGATTACTAGTGAGGTTGAGAAACAAATAAATTCCATTGAGATTCCTATTTATCTTTTTTCTCATAAAGCTATAATAGCTTTGGTGCTTCAGTAGAATGGAAAGTGTATTGTAAACACTAAAAATTGTCCTAGGCTTGCGATTTCTAAATTCTCTATCATTTCCCCTTTTGTCTTTGCTAATTAAATAATTTTTAATTATTTAATTATTTTCTAAAGTCATGTCTTCTATTAATTAAATAATTTTAATTATTTAATTAATTCATTCCTACTTTTATTTCTTGCTTGATTAATTAAATAAATTTTATTTATTTAATTACGTCACTACTTAAGTCCTTTTCTTTCTAAAATTAAATAAATTCTTATTTATTTAATTTTTGTCCACTTTCCACTATAATTAAATAATTATTATTCATTGGCCTCTTCTCTCATAAATTAAATAAATTTTATTTATTTAATTTGGTCCACTCTCTTGAATTTTGAATTAAATCATTATTTAATGCAAAATGATTCCTTTTCTCACATTCTTCTATAATTAAATAATATCTTTAATTATTTAATTATTCATTGGTCACCTAAATTAAATAATTTTTATTATTTAATTTCTCCTATCACCTCTTTTTCCATGTCAATCTTATCTTCCACATCAAATCTTATCTCTTGACATCTCATTTAATTTCAGCCCTTGATTGAATTATTTTATAATTCAATCTTAGCCCTTCATTTCTTGTCATTGCCCTAATTTTGACCTAACCCTAGTCCATACTACAACTTTCAATTTTGGCCATTGATTGAGACATCTTATTGACATCCAATCTCAACTGTCAATCCAAATTAGACATTTCCTATAAATAAACTCTCTCATAAGCCATTTGGGGGGTTGATTCTTCAAGTATCCTTATGCTGTCAAAATCATTCTTCAATCTTTCATCCATTCCTATTTATTGTCATTCATCTATCATCCCCATGTCAATGTTATGCTATTGAATTGAGCAACCAATATTCCTTCAACAGTCAATCCTTCAAAATCTTGCTTTCTTATGCAGGTGGAGAAGAGCCATGGAGGTCAATCAAGTCTAGTTTGAAAATTGGTTTGCATTTCCTTTGTTTATTTTCATTTTCATTCTAGTTTGTGTTTCATGGTGCTTGATAGGGTTTAATTAATTTGTTGTTTTCAATACATTTAAATCTGAATTTTTCCCTATTTACATTGGTGAACCTGACATATTTTAACACATTTTGAGAAATCTTGGAGTTGGATTGTTTTGTTGCAGGTTTGACATCATTGTGGATAAAGCCCTAGTTTCTAAAGAGTCAACCATAACTTTCAAACGGCTGTGTTTTTTTTCACAAATTTTTTTTTGCAAGTTGGAGACAATGTCTAGAGCTTCCATTCCAAAAATCAGATTTTTCGAAGCTGGTTTGAATTTTTTATAATTTTTTTCTGTTTTTCATGAAAAATTAATTTTGAGAGCAACTTATCGAATTTTTTAGATATGTTTACATTTCTGGAAATCTCTCTAAATTTTAATAGGGTTCTGTTCTTTATCTTTTAAATTTGGATGCAAAATTATCAGCCAAACAACAGATCTTTTAAAATTAGGGTTTTACAAATATTCACTTATATCTCACAAACAGTTGCATATTTTCTCACAAATTTTTTTTTGCAGATTTGGAATGCTGTTAGAAACCTTCAGTCCAAAAATCAGAATTTTTGGACCTGTTTTAAATTTTTTATATTTTTTTTATGATTTTTCATAAAAAATTAATATTGGGCGCAAAGTAGGGAATTTTTCTGACTTCTTTACATTTCTGGAAAGCTCTCCAAAAAATAATAGCAGTCTCTTCTTTGATTTTGTATTTTTCAGATCAATAATGTCTTCAAATAATCAAATCTAATTCGGCTACGTTAAAAATATGTATCTGAAATTGCAATTTTCTAATGAATTTATTTATTTATTTTTCATGGCTGCATTATGATATTATTTCTTTTGATTTTGTAGGTGATCATAAGGAGTTTTAGTGGCAGAAATATCCTTCATACACAACAAATTGGAAAGCGAATAATCAGGTGCACATATTCCATCTTCCATTTCTTAATCTTGTTTGTCACACATTTGGATTTGGGCTCTTAAAAATGAATTTTGTCTTCAATCACATATCAAAATTGGGTCTAAAATTAACCATTGTCTTCCTACACATTTGAATTGGTGTTAAAAAGAACAAATGCTTCTATTGTTTGCATACAAACATTTCATTTCTAAGGGAAATTAATCACTGCGAGTGTGAATCAAGTGTGTGTCCTCCAAAACACCTCACTTAGTTTGCTTTTGTCATACCCTTTTTAGGAGGCCTGCTTGGAGCACACACCCCTCCAAGGGACGACCTCAATCGAGTGTGAATCTAAAGACACACTCATTTGGGAGTTGAAATCTTGTCACTCCAAGCTAAGCCCCAAAGAACTTTATACCTTTGGGAAGTGAAGGTGAAGGGTGGGTTACCCCTTTCTCCCAGCTTATTGGCAAGATTTTTCTTTCAAAATTCTTCCTTAGTCAACCTTGTGCAATCTAGCTTGAGACCTAATTGGCCATACCCCACTTGACTAGTCATAGGGCTTGTTGTTGTGTATTCAAGTGTTTGATTAATCATAGCATTTAATCTTGAAAGAAAAATTTATCATTGTGTTTGGTGTGGGTGTTTATGCATTTTCATGTAAAATCTTGTGTTTGATATTGCCCAAGTCAAACTTCCTATAAAAATTTTCCACATCGTCCAAGTCATCCAATCTTGTCATTCCACATCATATCCTAATCATCATCATCTCTTTAATCCAATCAACATCATTTTAGACCATGACAACATTTGAAGACATAGCACTAGAGCTTATTCACATGCTTCATGAAGCTCAAACAAGCCAATCACCTTTAAAACAACAAATCATTCAAAGAGTCCATGACATTATCCAAAAATTTCAACTTCATAAAAACCAATCACCTCAACTCCAACACCTCCTAGCTCAAGCCAATCAATTCATTTCCACTTGTCAAATCCAACAACCACAACATCATCCCCTATCCATTTATTATCAACAAATGCCACCTCAACCTAATGTGCCACCCCTTTCCACCTCATACCAACCTCATCCTTCATCAACCTATCAAACCTCTTATAGTGTCAACCCTTATCCATATCAATCCACCTTTCAACAACCATTGTCCTATGCAACCCCTTCATCGTCATCACAACAACAAATCATAACACAAGTCGAAACACCATTCCAACCTCAAGACATTCCACCACAATCCTATGTGTTACCTTCATCATCATGCCAACAAAACCCATTTACCTTCCATGTCAATTCCACATCAACATATCCACCCATACCACAACAAGAATATAGGATCCCAAGTCCACCTTGGCAACAAAATCAAGAGCCTTTAAGTCTTAATGCCACCTTTGACAAGGAGAACACCAATCTAGTCCATACACCCTTACCACCATCCAATCAAATGCCTATACCTAAGCCACCATGTCCTAGTCCTAATTCATTGGAATCTCCACCTTCTGATCCATCAAACTCTTCATTACCCCCACCATCATCTAATCCTCCATCAAATCAATGCCTTACATTTAGATATTTAAAACATAAATTGATGGCATTACATAAATCCACCAATCCACCTACAAAGGATGTGACCCAAGGGCTACAAGAAAGGAATCAATTTTCGCCATGTCATTCAACTCATATACTTGAACATACAAAAGAGTCCTCAAACATCATGCCAAGTCCTTCAAGTCAACCATGTCATCCACAACCCCTTGAGCCAATTCAAGATTCTCCCCTCGTAAGTCCAAGTCACCCTTTGTCGTGCTCCTATGTTGTTGACCATCTAGAACATGTTGAGCCCATTCAAGATTCATCCCCTTGCACTTCCATTCAAGCAACCCAAGATGTATGTCAAGAGCCTAATCCTAAGCATGTGGCAACATCAAGCCCTAGTCCTAATCAAGATCAAATCATTGTAATCCAACCTATCCATAATCTATATCTTTTCTATGATCAAGATGATATCCATAGTGATGAAGAGCCTATCCATGAGAAACTTGATCCTATACCAATCCATGAGCAAGATATTCAAAATTCACCTCCACCTAGTCCTATCCATGATCCATCAACATCCACTTCCCTTGATGAGACATATGCCTCCCAAGCACACATAGAAGATCAAACAAATACCATGAATCTAAGTGAACATAATTCTAATCAAGATCCTAATGATCCTCCACCACTCACTATCGACCCCATTGCAAGTCCTCCATCATATCCTATTGGTCTTTCCACCCTCATTCATGAATTTTCCTCCTTAGAACAACAACAACCATTATCTTCCCTTGCGTCATTTTCTCGATCCAATAAGGAACTCATTTCTAGTGTTCCACCTACACCTAGTCCCATTGTCCATTGCATACCCCAAGGAAACCAGTCTCAAGATGTTGGTAATTCCTCCATGCATCCTAATGCCACCTTCCATCATAAATCCTATCATACGCCTAAGACATATGTTGTCATCCCTCCTCCATCATCCTACAAATGTCAAAGGAATGTGACCATATACCTTCCACCATCCACTCTTCCACCATTACTTCCAACTCCTAATATCCCTCCATCCACTTTACCACCATTACTCCCAACACCTAATATCCCTACCATCCAATCCTCTTATCCATTTATCCATAAATACCCTAACATTCCCAATCATGACCAAAAAATGCACACATTGTCTACACATGAAGCTTCCACTCATTCCACCATACCCATGGGATTCAAAAGAAAAAATTTCAATGCCTCTACCTATAAAGTAAAAAATCCTAAGGACCCTAATGACTTAAGACATCAATACAAAATGTCAAAGCCAAGTGCATCCAAAAAGTTATATAAGCCCATGCCTCCAAAAGAAAAGTCTAAAAACAAAATGGTTTGGGTACCTAAGCAAAAAGAAATCAAGTCAAATGAGGCATCTACATCACAAAAATCCCAACCATCCACTTCCATCCAAAATACACATTTCATTCAAAAATCTCAAATTCCTAACACCCACAAGCAAAATAATAGTCATAAAAATACTAAGTCTATGTGGGTACCTAAATCACTAAATCACCCATCTCCTAAGCAAACATCTCCATTGCTTCCTACACCCCATCCACATCAAAAGCTTCAATGTTTATCACAATGTGTGCAACCATTGGTCATGATTCCATTCCCACATACCTCTATCTTTCCATCCCCCACCCATTATCCTACATATCTTCCCCATCACATCCCTATGGTCCATGCTTTTGGCTAAGCCTCCCCATTCATCTTTTTCATAAGTGCCATATAAGTCCTATATCTTCCCTACATAATTTGCATCATAAAACACATCATAATCCATCATCTACCTACTCCATCTCCATTTCATGTCATCCCTTACCAACATCTATGAGCACATTTGACATGGTCCATGCAATGGCATCCATCCCTCATGGGACTATCACCTTTCATGCAACTAGACACTTGAGTCCCTCCTATCCAAAAGTCAAAAAGTAAAAAAAAAGACAAAAAAAAAAAAAATTAAAGTGAAATCCCTTCGTCCAACGGTGAAAACCTGGTAAATAGGTGCCTTGGATAAGTACCATGATGAAAACCTGGCAAACAGACATCATGTGTAGGTTGATCTTCTATGTCACTTACACTTGGGGGCACAATTTCTTATCTATCCAACCTATCATTTTCATGTCATATCATTTTCATCCTACCTACCATCTTTAGCCATCATACATACCTATTATATTGAGTCCATTTATCCACCCTTCTCCTTTTGATCTTGATGAAGATATAGGGGAAAAGTGTTGAAACATTCTTTGGATATCTCTTGACATACCTCATCCCTTCCAAATAGGCATATCATTATCTTATTGTTATAAGCTTTGTCATGAAAAATCCTAAGTCTTGTACCTAGAATGGGGCATGTTATTCCTATGCGACATATTCTTTGGAGATCACATCCTTGCTCTCTTATGCATACATCCATTTCATCCATTAATCCCATTTATCTCCTTGCACCTAGACTTGGTTTTCCCCTTGTCATTGGTATCTAGCACAAAGGCTACCCAAATTTTCATCCATTGACACCTCAAAATATTTCAAAAAAATTCCCAAAAAAAATCATAAAATGTCAAAAATCCAAAAAAATCATAACATGTCAAAAATCCAAAAAAATCCAAAAATGTCAAAAATTCCCAAAAAAAATCATAAAATGTCAAAATCCAAAAAAAATAAAAAATAATAAAATGTCAAGCAATAATCCAAATGCAAGTCAATCCTTAGTCCGCATTAATCAAGTCAATCAATCTTGTCAAATTATCCAATCACATCCTTTGGTCTTGATCATAATCTTGTCATAAACCAATCAATCAAATTCAATCAGTCAAATAGTCAGTCATCCTTGTGTTGATCTAGGGATATGTCTTTCCCCGCAATGACAACACTATCAATCATCATCATCAATCAATCAATCAAAGGTTTATAGCTTGACAGGGGCAATACCTTGTTTGTTTTTGTATCATTTGTGCATGCTTGCTTGCTTGCTTGCTTGTGCATGTTATCATTTTTATCTTGCATTTGCGTCAAGTCTGACTTATTCCAGTTAATATTCATATATTGTATCTAGACAAGGTTGTATTACGCTGGGGCACGAGACACATCATCACCTTGGTCCTTATACCTTGGTGCATCATGTCTAGTGTTACATCAAACATCATGGTTGCTCACTTTCTTGTAGCATAATATATCATTCATCTCCTTCATCTACTTCCTATCTTACATCATGCATCTTGTCCCTCCTTATCATTTCATTTTGAGAGCATACCCATGTTCTTTCAACCCGTCTATCCTCTCGAGGGGGCATCATCATCCCATTCTTATTTCATCATCATCCTATCTTTCGTCATCATCCATTTTCCTCAATACATACCTTAGCTTCTTTGAAATGATGTTACTCAACACAAATCTCATTATCTCGAACATCATCTCAAAGAGGGGAAAAATGTAGACACTAAAAATTGTCCTAGGCTTGCGATTTCTAAATTCTCTATCATTTCCCCTTTTGTCTTTGCTAATTAAATAATTTTTAATTATTTAATTATTTTCTAAAGTCATGTCTTCTATTAATTAAATAATTTTAATTATTTAATTAATTCATTCCTACTTTTATTTCTTGCTTGATTAATTAAATAAATTTTATTTATTTAATTACGTCACTACTTAAGTCCTTTTCTTTCAAAAATTAAATAAATTCTTATTTATTTAATTTTTTTCCACTTTCCACTATAATTAAATAATTATTATTCATTGGCCTCTTCTCTCATAAATTAAATAAATTTTATTTATTTAATTTGGTCCACTCTCTTGAATTTTGAATTAAATCATTATTTAATGCAAAATTATTCCTTTTCTCACATTCTTCTATAATTAAATAATATCTTTAATTATTTAATTATTCATTGGTCAACTAAATTAAATAATTTTTATTATTTAATTTCTCCTATCACCTCTTTTTCCGTGCCAATCTTATCTCTTGACATCTCATTTAATTTCAACCCTTGATTGAATTATTTTATAATTCAATCTTAGCCCTTCATTTCTTGTCATTGCCCTAATTTTGACCTAACCCTAGTCCATACTACAACTTTCAATTTTGGCCATTGATTGAGACATCTTATTGACATCCAATCTCAACTGTCAATCCAAATTAGACATTTCCTATAAATAAACTCTCTCATAAGCCATTTGGGGGGTTGATTCTTCAAGTATCCTTATGTTGTCAAAAACATTCTTCAGTCTTTCATCCATTCCTATCTATTGTCATTCATCTATCATCCCCATGTCAATGTTATGCTATTGAATTGAGCAACCAATATTCCTACAACAGTTAGTCCTTCAAAATCTTGCTTTCTTATGCAGGTGGAGAAGAGCCATGGAGGTCAATCAAGTCTAGTTTGAAAATTGGTTTGCATTTCCTTTGTTTATTTTCATTTTCATTCTAGTTTTTGCTTCATGGTGCTTGATAGGGTTTAATTAATTTGTTGTTTTCAATACATTTAAATCTGAATTTTTCCCTATTTACATGTATAACAAAAATTAGATACACATGTTGAATATTCTGTAAGAATTTTTTTCTTCTAAATGGACTTGGACATGACCTACAATGCATGTATTTGGAGCAACAATGGTGTTTATTTAGATGCTATGTGGTTACTGTGATAATTGGTTCCTATCTTTCCTTGGGTGGTAGAAAACTATTTATTTTTCTAGATTCTTTTTATTCTTGCATTTCACATTCCCAGCTTGGTTTTCTAGTTATATTGTTCTATAAGACTCATTTCATTTTATTATTTCAAGATTCTTATTGTTCTCTTGCTTACTGTATTTGGACTATTTTTTAGGATGGTCTATCATCAAAGGAAGAAAATGAGGACTTGGATCGTGCAATTGCACTATCTCTTTCAGAAGAATTGACAAGACCAAATGGTACATTTGATGATTTCAGAAATGTTAAAGCTTTTATTTTATGATAGGTCTTCTAATTTGAAGAGAGACTAATTTGAGTCATATATACCTTAAGGTTGAAGTATTAAAGTTAGTTATGTATTCAAAATTAGCACACAAGGAGTTTTTCTTGTAGAAGAAAAATACATCCTAAATTGCCAAATAAAAATAATGTGACTTTGGATTTTATTAGCACTTTGCTTCATTTTGAATGTATGATATTTCTATACTAGCATCTTCATAAGTTTTAAGTGAAATTGGTTAAATATTTGGTTTATATCATTTTTTTTATATTTGATATCATCATATTAATAAATAAGAGAGATTTATTGTGACATAGTACATACCTTATTGAAATCTACTTTGGTGGTGAATAATATGCTCAATTTGGACCTCATATTGGCAATGAACTAAGATGGTCTAGCTCCCTGTCTTTCAGTCTCTCATGAAACTCACAACAAAACCCTTAGTTGCTTACTTTATAAGGGAGCTAATTGATTCCTATCAAAACCCTACCCCTTTAGTATCATTTGTGTGGTAGTGTTATAATGCTACATGCTCCTCTCAAGGCTAGCTTTGATACATGCACTTTATTCACCAAACCTATTCAAGAATGCACTTTCATTGTGTATATGCTTGATATGATACTCACTGCATTCACTAACTTACACTCATCATCATTCATTTAATTTGCATAGTCCCATATCCCTGAAATCACCTCATTACAATGTTCTTCAGTGCAACCCTGGTAACCATTGAAAGAAGCATGTCTTCAAGATAAATTGGCATGTGTACCTTTGTTAAATCAACCGATTTCTTACTTCACTTGTCACACATGCACAATAACCAAATCCTAACTGTCATATGTACTAGGTCTAAGATGATATCATAACATGTAACATGAACTAGCTCTAGCTTGTTCAATGATACATCACTGCATTTTGTAATTTGCACTGTCACGACACATTTGAAGGACATGTCTCTGTTGAGTTTAGAGGCACCAGATATCCCAAGTGTATGGAATCAGATCTTCCTTCAAAGTGTTTCCTTTGCATGACATATGATTGTGGCATCTTTATCTCTTTGCTCAATTCAAGGCAAGGAAAGTCCATGCAATGAAAATTAGTAGGAAACAACAATGATGCAATGGTCTTTGCATTAGAGTTGTTGTGAAAATCAAAACATACTCGAAGGTTGTTAACAAATCTAATAGTTGTTCCAGGGGTCATGTTTAACAAACCAAATGCAATTGCTAACTTTTCACTATGTTGGTAGATAAATGATTCTTTTTTCTTCTATTCCATAGCATCAAGTAAAAGTCTTGAATCTAGAAATACCCTAGTGCCTTCATTTTCCAAGCCAATTTCTCCAATTTTGCATAGCTCTCCCATGTTTGTGGATGTGATATGTCTCATGTAGTTTTTTAATTGATTTATCTTTTTGTTGTGTTTGGAATTACTTTTGTAAACTTGCAATATACAATGCGCTTTTATTCTTTCTAAATTGAGACTAATAGTAATTTTATTGGTTGTATTTAGGCATAGCTTCATTCATGGCAGAAAAGGAAACACCCTATTACTCATATCAAATGTCATGTTGCATATAAAGGAGGAAATATTCTAGGGTTATTGGTGTCTGCATTAAAGGAGAGAGCTTCATATACAGGACATGATCAACACTCTCCTTCTTGGATTCTACACGTTAGAGCTTGCTCCAAGAAGATTGTACACATTGTAGAAGTTTTAAGAGATGAAAGGGGCATGTGCTCACATTGAAGGGATCCAAGCATGTGTTTCCATCATTGTAGAATTTTTTTGGAGAAGTTTCTTTCTTGTCATTTATGTGCATTGTAACTCAGATTTTCAGTCTTGTGACTGAAAATAAAAATTGTAATACTCTATTTCTAAGCATTTTTCAAGCAAGATAGATATTTCAAACTTGTGCAAGCTATAAGAACACCTTTCTTTTAATAAAGTTCAATGATTTTTTCTTCTCAATGACTATCTTATTGTGTGCAATTGATGATTGATGTGTATTTTTGTGCTTTATGTTTAAATCCTCAAATATCAATCAATTAAAATGACTAAATATACTACTAATTAACGTCAATTAATAATTAATTTGACTAAATTTACTACCAATTGATAGAAATGAGTGAATAATGAATAAATATGACTAAATATATGACCAATGAAATTAGTGAATAAAAATGACTATGTGATGCCCCCTCAGTTTACTTATGTTTGGATAGCTTCTTGGATTTCATCTAGACTTTATGATGTTGTTTTGCTTGACCTTATGTTACTGCTTGATAGACATTATGAAATTGTTGGATGTTACTCAGACATGGTGATATTTTTATGAGTAGATATTGTGACTGTTTGATGACATTATGATGTTAGTTCGATGATATTGTGGTATTCGATGCTTCTTATTTATATCATGTTTAGCAGATTAGTTGATTGCTTATTTGAGTATCATGGATATGATGTTATGTATTGTTAGATGTATGCATTATCATGTTTTGATGTCAGTTGCTATGTGTTGGTGATGGGGAATAGTGTTGCATCACTCACTTGTGAGCACCCTACGACTCTATGATTTCCCCATCATGGTGTGACTGATTAGTGATTATTTCCTTTATGCACATGTTTGACCCTTCATTTTGCTATAGGTTGCAGGTACAAGGCATAGACTCCATCTGATTATTAGGTCTAAGCATGCCAGAGCCCAATGGAGTTGTTGTTTTGGAGGTTATACTAGGTCCCCCACTTCGAGCCATCATCCTCGTCGAGGATGAATACCTATTGTCATAGTCTGTTTGTAAGTTCAGTTTGAGTCATTTTGAGATGTAGTGATCATTTTACCTTCCGTTTCATCTTGCAGTCTGGTAATGTTTGTGAGTATGTTCTTGGAGTTATGGTTATGTTTTTGCTTGATTTGATTGTTTCAAGATGTTTGGAAGCAATGAAATTCTATGAGCTTTGTTATAATTCAATAAAAGATGGGTTAGGAGTGAAGTATTAATTTAATAAATTATTAATAAGTAATTTACTTATTTATTTTTATAAATTATTTTTTTATGATTTAAATGATGTATTTAAATAAATATGTTAATTCTATAGGAGAAATTAAATTAGTTAATTAAGTATGTGAGAATTATAGGAAATGAATTAGGAATTATAAAATTAATCAAAAATAAATAAAAGAGAGTGATTGTGTTTAGAAGGGAAAAATTACAAGAAAGGAAAATAAATTAACAAATTAAAGGCATATTGTGTGTAAGTTAAGATGGAGTTAAAATTAAAAGAAAGATAAATAAATGGGAATTTTCAAATGGAAGAAACTCTCGGAAAATAAGATAACTAAATAGTGGAGGAGTAATTAAAATGGGAGTGATGTTAACTGGAGAGAGGAATTTTGAGCATTCTCGGGAATTTTTTTGGCAATTTTGTTGTACGAAGTTTCTTAAATTGGTTATCTCTAGATCTTGAAATTTTGGACTGAAAAGTGTGGAGGTTTGGACTTGTGGTTTCTTATTAGGTTGTGGGGATTCAGAGTGTTTGGAGGCTTGGAATTTGAGTTGCTGCAAAGAAATTATGGAGGCTTTTGGCAGAGTTTGTTTGGGGAACCCAGCTCTGACACAAATTGTAGCGTAATCTACCGAAAGATTCCAAGTTCCATTGCTTCTTACCTCTGTATAAATCTTGTATTAAAATGGTAAATTATTGTAATGCCTGAATACTGTGGTTTTAAAGTACTTCTATCAAATGTATGTGTTTTGTTACTTCAATACGCATGCCTTGTGACTCAGCTTTTTTTCTTGAAATGTCTGCAAAATTTGTATCCACTTAATTGCAAACCCTGAAACTTCGTAAATTTCTCTCACTCAATATTTTCATTATTTTGTACCTCTCTTTTACATTTCCCTTAGTTTACATTTGTTGCATCCATTTGATTTGATTGTAGCTAAATATCATATGTAATCCATCATTCACATTTGAGAATCTTGTCTGAAATAGTCAATTTGAGCCTATAGGAGATCATGCATGTTAGAAAGAAATAAAAAGAGTTGAAATAATTCCTATCATCATGTAATAGGAAGGGAAGATAAGAAATAGTGAATCTTAGTTGCGGAGCTTGGTTCGGCTTGTAATATTCTCAATCTTTTCATAGCTTATGGCTTTCTTTTCCCAACACCCTTTTCTTATTTTAACAAATGAATTTAGTAAAAGTAAGTCTGTTAGAATGGGGGTCACCCTTCATTCATGCTTCGCTCTACTAGGAAAACTTTTCTTTAAACCGTTTCTTAGTCTCTTGTATTAACTACTTTTCTTTAATTTGATAGGCGATGGTTGTAGGTAATCTAATTGAATCCCTTATATTCGGTGTCTTTGTGTGGGTTTTTCCCTTTGATAAAAAATTCATTTGTAGTTATCTCATATTAAAAACCGTATACTATTTAAGTTTCTTTCATCCTTCTTGGGTGTCATGCAAGGGGGAAATTTCTTTTAAGTTATGGTTGGCGCTCCTCTAATGTGGCTAGAAAGAGGAATTTGTTATCTTCTGGTATCTCTATAATCTCATTTCATTACCTTAGCCTAAAAGAATCTATTTCAATCTCTTTTCGCCTCTTTCATTCGATAATCTACTTTTGTGGATACATCAAAGGCGTAAATATGAACCAAACTTGAATTAAGTGAAAATAGTTTGAGGTTAGACTCAATACGTGCCCTTGTAGTTGTATTATTGGCGCCTTGGTCATTAATTTGTACCAGTTTTATGTTTGGGAATTTGAAACTTTATCCTTTGTATTTTGCATTCAAGAAGAATCTGATTGCATTGCAAACTCTCTGTGATAGTGCCGACATATCCTCATCCCCAAGGAGAACTGTAGGTTACTCTAAGAAATCATCGATATTATTTCTAGTTACATGGTTATCTTCAAATTTATCTTTGTTGGAATTTCATGTGAATGTATCTCTCTTATCTGGTGTCAGTTTTTACATGGTTATCTTTAGATTTTCCTTTGTAATTAGCACACCTTATTTTGGCATTGTAACTTTTGTGATCTGGGAGTCCCACCGACTGATGGCCATTTACTTGTAACCTCATGTATTTTAGGTTATGCTGGGAGTTACGCCCAGACAATGGTTGGTATGAGATGTAACCATAGGAAAAAAAGTAATGATAGTTGTAAGAAATCAATTCAAATCATTGCACGAGTTGATACAGATAATTATATAAATATATATATGTGTGTGTATTTATGTATAATCATTTATAAAGTATAAACTGTTGTTATTGTGGTTGTAATTTCTGTATTATATATTCTTAATAGAGTCTTTTTAATATTACCATAATGTATGAGTATATATATAGACATATATATATATATGTGTGTGTATATGTAATTATAGTTTTATATATATGCGCACACACACACACACACACACACACATATATATATATATGTAAATAAATAAATAGATGAATCTTTATGAGTATACATATGTCCCTATTGATTTTCTATTGTGGTTGCAATACAACTGGGAGAGAAACTATTTGATTAAATGAATTGATGTATTTAGCAATAAATAAACAAATTTGGTGTACTAGGAAGAGAATGTTAGTTGACTTAATATTTTTTGTAAGATTACAATGATTACCATGCAACCTGCTTAGACACCATAATCTGTTGACATTTGAGTAAATAAGTTGGTAATGATAGTGGTTTATGGTCCATTGATTATGTCTTTTAGTGGGATGAATCTTGAGTCATCCAAAGGCTAGGATTATTTATTCTTTTGATGGATTTATTTGTTTATCTTGTTATGGGAAAACATTGTCATGATTATGTATATAATGCCTATTTTTCTTGCACATTTAATTTTCCTTTGTGAATGGTCTTATGGAACTTGTGAGTAGGAAGGATGATGCCTCACTTTGAGATTTTTTTTGGGTTTTGAAATGTGCAAGTGGGTATGTTTTCTTTTTCAGTGATTTTTCTATTGTTAGTAGGGGTGGTGGCTTCCAATGGGGGCCGACGCACAAAGGGGCGCTTGGATAACCCATGTGGAAGTTTGTAAACAAGTGATAACATAAAAATAATCTAGGGGGAATGGGTAGTGATAATATTAAACAAGATAAGATAGTACCTCACTTAGCCTCAAGCGATCGTATAGGCTTGAGGTGAGACGGGAAGTCCTGGATTGGAAAATTGACTACCTTGTCTCCATGAGAGGTAAGTTGATTCTACATAGTTGGCATGAGGGGCCAGAGATCAGTAGAGGCTACTAGGATAACCCAGGATGGGGGAGGAGGCCTAGGAAGATCTACCTGGATAACCTATGACCGACTATGTGATGACACTTCCCCTACGACAACCTTGAGTTCCCTTGCTTGTTGTTTTACCTTGGATGATATGTGCCTCTAGAAGTATAGTCATTGTTGTTTGTTTTTTTTGTTCTTCTTGTGCTTGTGACATATGTCAGCCTTGTGATGTCTTAGTCCTATCTATCTATTATGGTGGGGCCCTTTGTTACCTCCTAGCACAGGGGGAGAACCTTTGGGTTCACATGGTTGGGTGGAACATGTTACATTCTCCATTGGGTTCCCTTCTCTTGCTCATGTCGTGGTGGCTTCACTCAATCTGAAGACTACTGCACTACATCTTCTTTTGAGATTTGTGATCTTTGTACTGTATATCTATCATGTATCATGTATCATATGTTGAGCACTCCTCATTTTTATTAAGGAAGTATTACTGTACAAATTGTAATTGAAAAAAAACTGAATTGATGTATCTCATGTATGTGGAGAATAATGTATTCAATGATATTGTACATGTTAATTGAAATGAATGTGATCAGTTAATCTTTTATGTTTATAGTATGGTTGTATCTCATGGTTCATTTGATTATTTGTGATGATTAAATGTGATGCTTAATGATGATTAGCATTTGGTTATTACTAAGTTATATGGTTTTGTAAATTTGGATAATGGGAAATAAGTAATGCATCCGTGCACCCTAGAGGATGTAGGATAGTAATTAAGATTATGTTCAATTTCAATCATGCAACATTCCACTTTTTTTAAAAATAAAATGTGTCTTTTTTTTAGTTATTTAGGTTTTGTCCTCTAGGGTTCTTGGCGGGGCATTACACATGGTATCAGAGCCAGGTTTAAACACTGGGTGCTCTGGGTATATCATTAAGCCCATTAAGTTGTCTTAGATGTTTAGTTTGAAGTTTAATTTTTTCCCTTGTTGACCTCGTCTAATATCCTGAACTTGTTTTGGTGGTGTCTGTGTAGGATTATGCCTAGGAGGTGGGGTAGAGGTCGATGGTGAGGCTGAGGTCATGGTGGTGGCCATGGGGCAATCATTAGGATTCACCTCCAAAAATTTCTCATGAGTCAGACCGTGAGGAAAATTAGAGTTTGCAGAACAATAAGGGAGGTGTAGGACAAAATCTGGGTCAGCTAGGGTTGGAGGGCACATAGTTGTGCCAATTACTAGAGGAGGTTCTTGCTTGGCTTGGTCTAAGGCAGGAAGGTGAGTAGTTAGTGATTTGGGAGAGAGAGAGAGATCTCCCAAGAGGAGGGAATTAGCTATTGAGTAGGATGCCATTTTAGCTGGTCATATGAGGGACCTTATTTGTGCACGTCTTCTGACATTTGATGGGACACGCAGTGGATTAGAGGCAGAGACTTGACTTATCTATTTGAACCGATGTTTTTCTATGCACCCATATGGTAGTAATACTAAGGCCAAATGCTCCATTATGCATCTCCGAGGGTTTTCTTCCACATGGTGGCATCTTAAGGAGAAAAAGCTCCATCTGGATATAGACTCAGTATCATGGGAGAGGTTCCTTGAGCGATTCAAAGCCTGATTCTTGTCTGACCATTGGCAGAAGCGTCAAGTAGATGATTTTCATGAGTTGACACAAATGGCAATGCTAGTAAACAATATGAGTGGAGATTCTATGAACTAAAGCAATATGCTGGCATTGGAGATGATGAGGGAATGTTAGTACAATACTTTATCAGGGGCTTAAATGCTTGCATCAGTGGTGGTGTTCAGGTGTTCGAGCTGAAAACCATGGAGGTAGCAGTGGAGAAGGCTCAGATTGTTGAGGAGAATCTAGCTATGGCTTTAGGTGGACAGATGGGGGTCCAGATTGGCAATGCACCTCCAGTAGGTTTCAGTTCTTGTGGTGGTCAGTCACAGTCAACAGGTCCATCTAGGATTCAGCAGGCACCCTCTAAGGGTGGCCAACAACAACAGCAACAACCCTCTCAGTCTAAACATAAGAACTCACATTCTCGTCAGGATGATAGATCTCATACTAGGAGAGAAAGGAATTGGAGGTGAATTAAGCGTTATCACTCAGATCAACCAGCCCAGAGTTTGTAGTCTATAGTTAACAGGGGTAGTGTTCAGCAGTCTAGTGCACCTCCGGGTAGTAGAGGTTTTGGCAGAGGTACAGGGTGCTTCTCATGTGGACAGCAGGGTCATATTGCTCATCAGTGTCCTCATAAGGGAACTTCTAGATTTACTCAGAGACCAGTGGCTTCAGAGCTGACTGTAGGGGATGCAGGTAGATAACACAGGGTTTTTTCTACAGTTGATAATCACCAAGCTAAGCACTAGGGTATGGTGGTTGATACTTCAGGTGTGTTACAGGGTAGTAGATTTTTTGTTCTCTTTGATTCAGGTACTTCAGACCCCTTTATTTCTCCTTCTGTAGTAGAGCGATGTGGACTAGTGGCAGTGAAGCAGGACGATAGGTGGCAGGTTGAGTTAGCTTCTAGTGCTAAGGTCCCAATTGAGTCTCTTGTCCTTGGTTGTAGTTTGAGGATTGGATCTCTTGACACCACGATTGATCTATGTATCATTCCTCTTGATTCTTATGATATTGTATTAGGCATGGATTGGTTAGAGGCCCATAGAGCAGTCATAGATTGTCATCGCAAGTCAGTGAAGTGTGTTTATGATTCTGGCAGTGAGGTTGAGGTAGTTGGGATTCAAAGACCTATTTCTTTGAGGGTGATCTTAGCTATGCAGTTGAGGAGGTGTATGCGATAGGGTTGTCAGTTATTTGCAGTGACAATCAATGATTTGGAGTTAGGAGAGGGACAAGAGGAGGTGTCACTTGATAGTCATCCCATTCTTAGACAATACGCTGACGTTTTTCCTAGTGAGATTTTAGGGATACCATCTAAGTGTGACATTGACTTTAAGATTGATCTTGTACCTAGAGTTGAGCCCATTTCATGAGCTCCTTACCAGATGACCACTCAAGAGCTTAAGGAGCTCTGATTGCAACTTGAGGAGTTGTTAGAGAATGGATTTATTCATGCTAGTGTCTCTCCTTGGGGAGCACTAGTGATTTTTGTGAAGAAGGATAGGTCACTTCGATTGTGCATAGATTACTGACAGTTGAACAAGGTGACAATAAGGAACAAATATCCATTGTTGAGGATAGATGACCTATTTGATCAGATCAAGGGTGCTAAGCTATTCTTAAATATTGATCTTAAATCAAGTTATCACCAGCTGCGCGTATTTGAGGCAGATATACATAAGACCACATTTCATACTCGATACGGACACTACGAGTTCACAATGGTGTTGTTTGAGTTAACGAATGCACCCTCGGTATTCATGAGTTTGATGAATGGTGTGTTTCGCACCTACCTTGACCAACTTTTCTTGGTGTTTCTAGACGATATATTGATCTATTCCAGGACCATGGAGGAGCATGAGGATCACTTGAGATAGGTACTAAAGTGTTTAAGGGAGAATCGGCTATATGCTAATGTGTCAAAGTGTGAGTTCTTCAAGACAGAGGTGAAATATCTAGGACATGTTATCTCTAGTGGGGGCATTGTCATGGATCCTTCAAAGATCCAAGCTATCATTGATTGGCCTATACCTACTAATGTAGCAGAGGTTCACAATTTCATGGGGTTGGCAGGTTACTACCAACAGTTTGTACAAGGGTTTTCGAGGATAGCACACCCCATTACTTCTCTTCAGAGGAAAGGGAATAAATTTGTTTGGTTAGAGCAGTGCGAGGCAAGTTTTCTGACTCTTAAGGAGATATTGACCAGTGCTCCTATCTTAGTTGTTCCTAATCCTTTTGGGGATTTTGTAGTGTACAAA
This sequence comes from Sequoia sempervirens, assembly GCA_007258455.2. Lineage (NCBI taxonomy): Eukaryota > Viridiplantae > Streptophyta > Pinopsida > Cupressales > Cupressaceae > Sequoia > Sequoia sempervirens. Next base: position 1,194,806,129 of record VDFB02271358.1, on the reverse strand, counting down.
TTCTTCCTTGGAGGGTATACGAGCTTTGTTAATGTAGGAGGGACGTGTGATTGCTTATGAGTCTCTCAAACTCAAGGATCATGAACTGAATTACCCTACACATGATCTTGAGTTAGCTGTTGTGGTACATGCTTTGACGAGATGGAGGAACTTCCTTTTGGGGCATAGATTTGAGCTACACATTGATCACCATAGTTTGTAGTATATCTTTACACAACCTAATTTGAATGCCAGGCAGAGACGATGGATGGAGTTCCTTTGTGAATATGATTTTGAGGTGAAATTCATCCAGGGAAAGGAGAATGTGGTCGTGGATGCACTTAGTAGATGAAGACATGAGTTATCGATAGTGACTCTCAGTGTGGATTTGAGGACTCATACTTTTAGCACTTCCTTCTGATGGTTGGTATCAGGATGTGAGGCCTGAGGTGGAGTCAGGCAGAGCTTTAGAGGATAGATTTGTAGGATATTCCCTTGAGTTAGATGGTCTATTGAGGCATATGGGTCATATTCATGTACCATCCACTAGAGATCTTCGCTATTTGATCATGTCAGAGGCACATCGGGCACCGTATTCAGCTCATCTTGGTGTCAAAAAGATGCACGCCGATCTTCGACAGCTATACTTTTGGGCCGGTATGAGGAGAGATATTGTTGATTTTGTGTCGAGGTGTCTGAAGTTTCAAAGAGTGGAGGAAGAACACCAACATCCTACAGGACTTTTGTAGCCTCATTTGGTTCTGGAGTGGAAATGGGACATTATCTCATTAGATTTTATAGTTGGTTTTAATATTTCTTCTCATCAACATGATGCCATTATGGTCACTATGGATAGGTTGACGAAAGTGGCACACTTCTCTCCTGTCTATTCCTCTTACAATGCTTCATTAGTGGCCAAAGTTTTCATGGATGACATTGTCAAATTACACGGTATTCCTCATCGGATCATTTCATATAGAGATGCATTATTTACTTCAGCTCTGTGGATGTCCCTACAACATGCATTAGGGACTCAATTGAACTTTAGTTCAACTTATCACCCAAAGACAGATGGGTAAACTGAGAGGGTCAACCAAATCCTTGAGGACATGCTTCAGATGTACGTCATGGATCAACAGACACAATGGGAGGACTACCTATATCTGGTAGAATTTGCATACAATAACAACTATCATAGTTCCATTGGCATGCATCCCTTCCAGGTGATATATGGTCATCTGTGTCGGACCCCATTGAGTTGGGACCATTCAGAGGATAGGGTTCTTCTTGGTCCAGAGATGCTTCAGGAGATGGAGAAGCAGGTGGTTTGCATTAGAGAGTATTTAGTAGCAGCTCATGATGGACAAAATAAATATGTCGATGCTCACATGGTGGATCATCAATTCTCAGTGGGTGATCAGGTATTCCTATGCATGTGTCTGCGAAAGAGTCTGATCCATTACAGGAAGGGCTCTAAGCTCGCACCACATTTTGTTTGAACTTTTGAGATCTTGGAGAGGATTGGTCCTATTGCGTACCGTCTTGCTTTGTCACTTAGTCTCTCGTGCATACATGATGTATTTCATGTTTCAGTACTTAAACCATATTATCCTAATATATCTCATGTCCTCGATTGGAATGCATTATAGGTAGAGGATGGGGAGCTGGCTTTGGAGGCCATAGGCGTGATTCAACACAAGAGACTCACACTCAGGGGACAAGACATTGAGCAGGTTAGGGTCCAGTGGGATCCAAACTACAAGTCTTCGACTACTTGGGAGGATGCTTCTAGGATGAGAGAATTTTATCCGTATATGTTTATAGGCTTCCAGGAGTAAGCCTGGTCCTAGGGGGGACGATGTGATGCCCCCTCAATTTACTTATGTTTGGACAACTTCTTGGATTTCATCTAGACTTTATGATGTTTTGCTTGACCTTATGTTACTGCTTGATAGACATTATGACACTATTGGATGTTACTCAAACATGGTGATATTTTTATGAGTAGCTATTATGACTGTTTGATGACATTATGATGTTAGTTCAATGATATTGTGGTATTTGATGCTTCTTATTTATATCATGTTTAACAGATTAGTTGATTGCTTATTTGAGTATCATGGATATGATGTCATGCATTGTTAGATGTATGTGTTATCATGTTTTGATGTCAATTGTTATGTGTTGGTGATGGGGAACAGTGTCACATCACTCACTTGCGAGCACCTTGCGTCTCTGTGATTTTCCCATCACGGTGTGACTGATTATTTCCTTTATGCACATGTTTGATCCTTTGTTTTGCTATAGGATATAGGTACAAGGCATCAAATCCACCTGATTATCAAGTTTGAGCATGCCAGAGCCCAATGGGGTTGTTGTTTCAGAGGTTACACTGGGTCCCCCACTTTGAGCCATCGTCCTCAAAGAGGATGAATACCTGTTGTCATAGTTTGTCTGTAAGGTCAATTTGAGTCATTTTGAGATGTAGTGATTGTTTTACCTTCCATTTCATCTTGCAGTCTCGTAATGTTTGTGAGTATGTTCTTGGAGTTATGGTTATGTTTGTGCTTGATTTGATTTTTTTGAGATGTTTTGAAGCAATGAAATTCTATGAGCTTTGGTATAATTCAATAAAAGATGGGTTAGGAGTGAAGTATTAATTTAATAAATTATTAATAAGTAATTTACTTAGTTTTTTAATAAATTATTTTTTTATGATTTAAATGAAGTATTTAAATAAATATGTTAATTCTATGGGAGAAATTAAATTGGTTAATTAAGTATGTGAGAATTACAGGAAATGAATTAGGAATTATAAAATTAATTTAAAAAGAGAGAGTGATTGTGTTTAGAAGGGAAAAATTACAAGAAAGGAAAATAAATTAACAAATTAAAGGCATATTGTGTGTAAGTTAAGGGGTA
>VDFB02271358.1:1194628427-1194800263 GCA_007258455.2 Sequoia sempervirens | reverse complement strand
GGGTTGATGGTATAGGGGTTAAGGGTAGAGGGTAGATGATAGGAACATGGTTGGTTGGAACTCTCACCGTTCCAGGCTCTGAGTCCTTACCTTGAGAACTCCTAAGGGATCTGTTTCACCCTGACCTATAAGCACTATTCCTGATAATAGAACTCTTGGTCTTACTGTCCAACCCTACTATCTTCTTCAATGCCTTAACCAAGCAACTCTTGGTGCTCTTCCTCTCTTACTCTTCCTAGCCTTTAATCCTTCTAAAGACTAATTAACCTCCATTTGCTCCCTAACTTGTTTGCAGAGGTGTGGTATATCTCCATGGCTTCAAAACTATCTTGGGAAGATTCTTGTTCAACCTTCATTCACTACTTCTCTATCGCTGTCACAAAACCTTGGTCTAGGGTTTGGGCAGGGCTACTAGCTTTGAGCCCCTTTTAGGCCTCCTTGCACAAATAAAATAGTTAGAACTCCTCCCCTCTATGAGATTGTACCAAATTCCCTTTTGACACCCTGGCTCAAATTCCAAGCTCTGACATATTTTTGGGGTTTAGGACCTTTACAAGCCGTACACAGGCTTAAGTCAGAATTTGCAAGAAACTAGGGTTTCTAAGTCCTTTTCCTGGACTGTTTTCCTTTTTCAGCCTCCAGATGATCAGTCAAGGGTTCTATCTTCCTGATCAATCTTTGTGAAGGTTCCTGCATCCACCACACTCTTTAGAAGATAATAATTTCACACCCCTGCTACGTTAGGGTTTTGTTTTTTTTACTCTCTTTCCTTGCCGAGCTTCCAAGCTTGCCTAGGAACAGCCTTCAAGCATGCTTCCTAAACTATTTTTGACTCTTATATTTACATTATATACAAGAATGGAGTTTAGCCTTGTTTCCACTGCACCCATACTTCTTGGTACAGACATAAAACAATCTAAAACTCCATTTTTCTGAGATTTACCAGTCAAAATAGCAAAGTAGAGAAAAACACAGTATTTACAAAATGGAAGAAAGTGATGGAAAAACTATCTAAATGTGCCAAAAAAAAACTTCCAAAGGCTTCACTATATGCTCAAAAAACCTACAAAATGCCTCTTTTAATTTATTTTGCAACAGTCACGCAAACAAGAACAAGAAAATAATATTTGCACACCAAAATCACTGTATTTTTATTATATGCATATAACTTCAACCGCTCCAAATGCTTCCAACCCACAAACAGGTCAAGAATTGACTTTAAATAATCTTGGAAATAGTTAGGTTTCCTTCTTCGAGCACAAGAACGACCAAAACATTGAGTGTTGGAAAACACAATGTGTTTTACAACCTTGGTCTAGTGCTTAGGAAAACAACCAAAACATAGGCTTCCTAAACTTTTATTCAACTTTACCACTTCTAACCTAAGGATAAAAGGGCCTCAACCATAAATAAGATGGTTCTCAAGACCTTACATAACACAACAAAATGAACAGGAACCAAAAGCTTCAAATAAAGCATAAACCTTGCCAGGTGCTCCAACTTTGCTAGGTGCTCCTGCACCAGTAGAGGGGAGAGAGATATGAGTGAGTGAGTGAGAGAGAGGGAGTTGAGAGAGGAATATGGTATAGGGGTTGAGAGACGAGGGAGAGACGAGAGAGAGAGAGAGAGAGGGAGTGGGAGAGAGATAAAGGGTATAAGGCTAAGGGTGCAGAGGGCAGACGGGGAGAGAGACAGGAACTAGGGCTCTAAGGTAGAGGGCATAGGGGTTGCTGGCAGAGGGTAGAGTGAGAGATATATAGGAGTGGAGTGAGAGAGAGAGAGGAGCTGAGAGGGAGAGGGGGTAGGAGGAGTGGGAGAGAGATAGAGGGTAGGAGGATAGAGGGTAAATTGGTTAAGGGTAGAGTGGCAGATGGGGAGAGAGACAGAATCAGGGCCTAAGGGCCGAGGACACAGGGTTTAAGGGTAGAGGGCAGAGGACGAGAGATAGAAGGAGTGAGCGAGTGAGAGAGAGGGAAAGGGCATAGGCTGAGAGACCCAGGAGAGATAGCGGCATATGGGCCAAGGGTATAGGGCAGGATGGGAAGAGAGATAGAACTAGGGCTTGGAGGGCTGAGGGCATAGGGGCTAAGGGTGAGGGTAGAGGAGAGAGATAGGAGTGAGTGAGAGAGAGAGAGGAGCTGGAGAGAGGAGAGGGGCAGAGGAGGAGAGAGATAGAGGGCATGGGCGGCTAAGGTAGAGGGTAGATGGGGGAGAGAGATAAAACTAGGCTTAAGGCTGAGAGTATAGGGCTATGGCAGAGGGCAGAGGAGAGAGATAGGAGGATTGAGTGAGAAAGAGGAAGCTGAGAGAGTGGAGAGGGTAGGGAGGGAGAGGACCTGAGAGAGAGAGAGAGAGGGAGGGAGTGGGAGGAGAGATAGAGGTTAGAGGATAGAGGGTATAAGGGTTAAGGGTAGAGGGTAGATGGGGAGAGATAGAATTAGGGTTTGAGGGTTGAGGGTATAGGGGTTAAGGATAGAGGGTAGAGGGGAGAGAGATTAAATGAGTGAGTGAGTGAGAGGGAGTTGAGAGAGGGAGAGGGTATATGGGTTGAGAGATGAGGGAGAGAGTCAAGAGAGAGAGAGGGAGGGAGTGGGAGAGAGATAGAGGGTAGAGGATAGAGGGTATAAGGGATAAGGGTGGAGGGTAGATGGGAGAGAGACAAAATTAGGGTTTAAGGGTTGAGGGTATAGGGGTTAAGGGTAGAGGGTAGAGGGGAGAGATTGAAGGAGCGAATGAGTGAGAGATAGGGAGTTGAGAGAGGGAGAGGGTATAGGGGTTGAGAGACGAGGGAGAGACTTGAGAGAGAGAGATGGAGGGAGTAAGAGAGAGATAGAGGGTAGAGGATAGAGGGTATAAGGGTTAAGGGTAGACGGTAGAGGGGAGAGAGATAGAATTAGGGTATATAGGGTATAGACAAAGACAGAAAATAAATATGTTAAAAAACTTTCTCATAACGCGAGCATGTTTTGAAGTAGAGATATGGCCATTTTAGGAAGAAATAATGCGCTCGCATTATAACACGAGCGTGTTTTGTGTTGCACTAAAAATGGTAAGAAAACTCAATATACCCATGATCTCAAGGCCCACATTCTGCATATTCTTCTGGTTTTGTGTGTGCTTTGACAAAAAGTAGCTTTTTGATGATGTTAAGTGTGCATGCATTTTTTTCACATTCCACCACCTTTTTCATGATAATTCTACCACCTTTGCATGAAATAGCAGGGTTTTCACATTGAAAGACATATAATATCAATTCAAGTTTGAATTCCATTGAAAACTAATATACGATTGAAGTTTGGAGGGGAACAAGCTTTTGAAAAAGTCAAATTGTTGAGGAGTTTGAAGAAAGAAGAAGCTAAGGCTACATAATTGGGTTGAACTCCTCCATTTGAAACTCTAGTTTCTTAGGTATGTGAAGTCTTTACACATTTTCTTTCATTCTATTATGGCTTGCTTTCATTTTTGTTATTTTGCATATTCCATGTTGATCATTGTTTGTTTGTCATTATAACCTTAGGTTTTCAATGCACATTTTAAATTACACAATTCTATACACATTCCAATTACATTTTTAAAACACATCTCTTTGAGGCATTTTGTTATTTAACAATTGACTTACCTTGTGTATGCTTCCACATTTTGTATACACATATATATGACATATGTTTTAAGGAAGTAAAATAAAACATCATTTCTCAATCCTTTATTATGGATGTGCATACCACTCTCTAAAGCTTTCATTGAGGTATTTTTTCAAACAATTATACCAAGCATCTCATTTCCTTGTCTATGCTACCAAATTTTCCATACATGTCTCTAAAAAATTGGAATATACTCCTCCCACATTAATAGATCTTAGAAACTATTTTGGTTTTCATCTCTATTTCTAAATTTACCTCATCACTAAACCTACCTCATCAATTTTATTTGTGATATATTTTAAAATTTTCCTTGATTTGTCTACCTACAAAGGATTTTAACCCTTCTCTCCACTGTTAGAAGACTCTTTATTGAAGGCTAAGTTAGCAACATGGGGAAAGGTGCAGCCTATCTTGCAATCATGGCTCAAAATGGAAGCATGGACAAAGCATTTAAACTGTGATGCAACTAGGGGAGGTCCTGCAACACAACTAAACACAAAAAAATCAACCAACAACAACAATTCACAAGACACAATTCTCAAAACTCTTCACTTTTCACCAAATCAACACTCTTCCTTGTACCATTGCCAACTCATTCAATCGGGTATTTCTTCTCGATAAGATTCTTTCAGACCAAAACTTGAACCATTTTAAGGACCCTTCAGGGTACACAATCACATGCCAACAAAGCACTATTGGTTATTTGTAACAACTTTCTCAAATCAGGATTTTTACACTAACTAAGCCTCAAATTAGGAATTTTAGCAAATAAACTTATCTTGAAACTTGACCAAAACCTCCAAACACATGTGGGCAGAAATTTATATGTATTCAAACCAAATAACTCACAATTAGTTCTCAAAAATTCATCCACCAAGATCCCAAAACCAAAAACCCTCTTTTTAAGCCAAATAACCTAGGGCTTATTGGAAAATACATTCCCAACCTTATCAAAACATGCCACCACCTCAAACAGGTCTAAAATGGTATGAAAAAACTCAATTCAACAAGAAACAATGCTTCCCTAACACAATAATCACTTTAGCATTTCAAAACCTCTCAAATTCACATGGAAAACACCAAATTTCACTCTAGGGCTTCTTGCCCAACTCAACTCTTGACCTCCCCTGTACACACTCAAAATTCCCACACCTTTTTAGTGATGTTGCAAACCCATTCTTCAAGTTAGAGTGGCCACAATGAGAGGAATGGGTCAATACGCCATTTTAAATGACTTTCAAACCTTAAAACTATGTTCAGGCCAGTCTCAGAAATGGTTGACATGGTAGGGGCAGTGTATGCCTCATAGAAATGGGGTGTCATAGTGATTACATCACTGTGACAACCCATTTCTATGAGGCATACACTACCCCTACCTTTTCAATCCTACCACATTGGCAAGCTAGTGAGTGAGCTAAGCTAGCTCACTCACTAGCTTGCCAATGCAGTAGGGTTGAGAAGGTAAGGGCAGCATATGCCTCATAGAAATGGGGTGTCATGGTGATGTACTAGCTTACCAATGTGGTAGGTTTGAGAAGGTAGGGGCAGTGTATGCCTCATAGAAATGGGGTGTCATGGTGTGTGGTAGGGTTGAGAAGGTAGGGGCAGTGTATGCCTCATAGAAATGGGGTACCCCATTTCTATGAGGCATACGCTACCCCTACCTTCTCAACCCTACTGCATTGGCAAGCTAGTGAGTGAGCTAGCTTGCCAACGCTCCACTAGCTTGCCAATAGGGTAGGGTTGAGAAGGTATGGTCAGCGTGATAGCAACCTAGGTGGTGAAGACCCCAACCAACTCAAAATGATCAGACTGAAACAACAAACCAACCCCTTAAACACTATACAATCAACTTATCCCAAACACACACCTAAAGGCTTGTAGCCCTCTAACACTACTTTTTCTCAATATCTTTTAGAGAAGGCCATACAAATACCTAACATACATCATATGAGACACACTTAAATTCCTAACACAACATACCAAAAGGTTTCAAGATGTTTCTTTGCAACAATATTGAAAACCAATAGGCTACCCTACCTTCTAGGCCACCAAATAGCCCTCTTTTACAAAGGAGGTACCTCCAAAACACTTTGTTTTCACCAAATATCAACTAACAGTCACTAATTGTGTTACAAAACAAAAAAATTCAACCATTATTTCTCAAAGAATTGACCTTTAAAATGTTGTACCACCAAACCCTCAACTTTCATGCAAATAACCTGGGGTTTATTGAAAGTCTTGACAACCAGGCTTACCAGACCTCACCAATACCAAAAACGCTTCAAAAATGCCTTGCAAAAACTAAAACAACCATTACATGGAAGGTTCCTTCAACATTTCATCAAAACCCATCTTTAACACCCCATTTACACAAGGAAAATAATGTAATTCTTCCTATCTTATAATCATGGCATGACCCTACACCACCTTTGTCTATGCTAGAAATACTCTTGTACAAGATGATTGTAAGTATCTTTTATGAAGCCTTGAATGGCATATATTTCATTTATTTGAATGGAAAAATACTTTAGGAACTAATATTCATCTCATTACCATGCTACAGGTAAAATTATTCGCCATGCTGAAGAAACAAAGAAGGAATAAACTAACAGATGAAGAGTATGGAACCTTCAAAGCAAAGGAGAGAGAATCGGTGGCAGCATATCATGAAAAGAAGAAATTGGGTACTATTGACGAAAATAAGCCAACTAAAGAGGAACCTCAACCGTTAAAAAGAGAATAGGATTTGGCAGCACAAAGGGCACAAATGCAAAAACATCATGGTAAGACAGATTCAGATATCGTAGTTGGAGACACACCCTCTACGGAAAGTGAATACAAAGGGACACCATTAAGCACAAGCATATATGGAGGGACACTAGCTACCACAAGTGAATATAGAGGGACACCATCTATTGCAAGTGAATATGGTTGGACACCATCCAATGCATCTCAAGTTGAGAGTACATCATCACTCAGATTTGATGAAGAAGGTATTCCATCATCCCCACAAGAATCTCAAGGTATGTCTTCTACTCCACCCTCGATCGAAGGTACACAATCTAGCCCACCTAAATTAAATATTGATGAAATTCCTAATGTTGAGATGTATGTACCTAGGAGAACACCACCTAGAATTTTTCATAGAAAGCCAAAGTATTTGATTAATATTGATAAGGATATTTTGCAGCATAGGGAAGGTAACATTCCAGCACGCAGTTGTAGAAGATATGCTGATAATATTTGGAAATTCTACTTTGAAAGGATAAATGAGACCGCAAGATGTCAACTATTTGTTGAAATGATGTGGGGTATAAAGTATAGAGACATCATGAAGACTCTTGGGTTGAGAACATCGAATGCATTGAGTGAAAACACTATTGTGAAGAATCTAGTGGATGCATATGAGAGTGTGGATAAGACCTCACACTCAAAGGATAGTAATGTCACATGAAGATTCATTACATCGACTTTGGTAAGCAGTCAAACAAAGAGAGCTTGTCTCATTAGAAAGACGAGTGAACAAATGAGAATTAGTAGAAATTTTTTATCAAAAGTCGTTCAAAGGTGGCAAAGAATTGAGGGCACTAATTCAAATGAATTATGGGAATTCTTGGGGAGACTTCCAGAAAAAGATAAAAAAGTTGTTGAAGCATTGAGAACACTAATTGAAGAGCATTGGAAGAATAACACAAGGCTGTCTTCGAATCAAAGGGATGTGGTAAGAAGGAGAATTGGTAGTCGGAACCGTGAGCCATATCCAAAGAATTTTTTGGATATGACTCAAACCCAATTTTTTCATAAATTTCAAATGGATTATACTCAAATTAGTATTTTTCAAATATTTTTAGAAATTCTTAAACCTTTTTATGTCAAGTTAAATCACACACGCACTACTTGTTGTTGTAGACTACATATTTAATTCTCTAATCATTATGATGCTTATCATTCTATATGTTGTGATTTGCATACTAACGATGTTTTACATGATTGTGGCATAGAAGCCCCACCAAAATCTTCAAGAGAGTTCTTATCAAAAAAATTATGTGAAATAGAGGATGGCCAAATATTCTACAAGACAACATGCTTGGATGGTTCATGTGAGCATTGTAGTGGCTTGCAACGTATGCTAGTATGTCAACATATGGAAAGAACAGATGAGGTGGGACAAAAACTAGTAGAGTTTGGGAAGTATAAAATAGTGGCATATACTACAAAAGATGGGTTTCAGGCAAAAAGGTATGATTTGGTTATTCAGAAGATTCCAGTGCATCGGTTTATGTCCATGTTTCATGACAATATAGTGTATGAGTATGCAAAGCATACCCATAGAGCCTAATGGATGGACACACAATTCAAGCTACAATTCAAGCTATGCAAGGACACCTTTCCAATTGATAGCATAGTATCAGTGTTTGACTTTACAGAGAACTACACTCTACAGCCACAATGTGAGGTGTAATCATAGTATTACAACTCCACACAGGTTTTGATATTTGTGCAAATAGCATTCATTCATGTAGCTGATAGTACAAAGGACCAAAGGAAGGTATTGAGGGAGTATCACTTTTATATTAGTGATGATTATACACATTCTCTGGAGTTTGTGCAAGGTTGCTTCAAGATGTTCTACAGTGATTTGGCTCAGAGGGGCATAGCATACGGTCGACATATAATATGGTCAAATAACTGTGCAACATAGTTCAAGAACTCACGCATGTTCTACTAGTTGAGCAGGATGCATGTCATTATAGGTGTACAACATATGTGGAACTTTTGTGAGGCCGGGCATGGAAAGGGGGAGCATGATGGTGCAGGAGCATGCATGAAAAGAACGAAAAGGGAACGGACTATTACTTGTGTCGTTGTGTTGAGGCCAAAAAGAAATTGGAGGCCCCAATTATAGATGGAATCAAATACCTTATAGGCTCGATTGTTGTTATTGGAACGTGGCCTAGAAGGTACCCACATATGAGTGTTAAACATTGGTTGTTTCACGACTTTGACACACATCGTAAGTTTCTTCATTACTCGAACCTTGTCATGGCATCCAATGTTCATTTGACCAAATATGAGGGTAGACCTTTGAACAAGGTCTTGTGGAAGGTCCATGAGTTTGACCATGAGGCAATACTTGACACAATAAAGAGTAGAGAAGACCTGGATGGTTCGTTGGATTAATTTGTAAGTATGCACATCAGTTCTTATTAATTTATACTTATATGCACATTAATTTTTTTGATGGAAATGCTATCATCTTTTTTTACTTTTCCTATTTGTAAATAATCTACTAAAAATTGATTGGTGTCCCCTTGCAAAAAATGCAGATTTATGAGCCATCCAAGATAATCTCAACCAAAAAAGCAATGCAACATCCTTATTTTTATGATCTTGACAAATCTCAATCATGATTTTAAGCCATTACAAAAGTGTGTGCAAAGCTTGGTGAGGGAATTTCAAGTTATTCATTTGAAGTTAAGCTTATCATGAGCAACTATGATGTAGACATTATAAGAGCATATCAAATTTTAACTTAGTCTATTCATGAGAGGTGTTGTGTGCAATATGTATCTTGGAACTCCCAGTGAAAATATATGACTAGGAGTGACTAAGTTGAGAGACTGGCATGCCTATCTATAAGTTCCTTCCATTTATTTTCATTTCATTTCTATTTTGGATGCTCTTTCTTTTTCTCTTTTACTTTGCGTATTTGTAAGTAAACTACTAAAAATTGATTGGTCTCTCATTCTAGAAAATGTTGATTTATGAGCCATCAACGAGAATCTCATCCAAAAAAACAATGCAACATCCTTATTTTGATGATCTTGACAAATCTCAATTCTGATTTGAAGCCATTATAAAAGAGCGTGTGAAGCTTAGCGAGGGAATCGCAAGTTACTCAATTGAAATAAACCTCATAATGAGCACCTATGATGTAGACATTTAAAGAGAATCTCAAATGTATGAATGACATTGTAAAAGATTTGTGAGAACGAAGTACCTAAGGCATTGTAATGAGATTTACTCAAATATTGTAATTTTGGAGTTCATGTTTGGTGTAGGAGCACCTTGTTCTCTAAATGCCTTCAATAGGAAAATTTGCAAAAAAATAAATTTTGAAATGTAAACAATGTGAAAAAGGTCATGTGAAGGTCATATGTAATGTATTCAAAGTCTCAAAGAGGTCATTAGGTTATTAGAGAAGTGATATTGCACAAAACATACCATTTGGTGTAAAAATGAAAAACTTGCATTAGTTGCACAATTGCAAATTAGTAAATAAAAGATGATGTTTTTTGTATTTGTAGCACTTTTTCCTTTTCCTTTATCATAACTAGTTTGTAACCCTCAAAATAGGGTTTTGAGAGTCCATTAAGTGATAAGATTTCCATTCCACCAATGTAGGGTTAAGTAGGTCAGTGGAATGGATTGCAATTAGGTGTTTTTCAATTTGAATATGTAAGCAAGGGGTATCAATATTCACTGAACCTCAAATGAATGAGTTTCAAACAAAGTTTCAACCAATAACTCTCTTTCTCTTCAATTTTAACCCTTCACTCTACCTTGTCTAGTAGATCAACAAACCCTAGTTTTAGACCTTTTCTCATAAACTTCTCAAATGACTTCACAAACAAATGACTGATCCAGATAGCCATTATTGAGTTACAACACATACTTCAAAATCAATAGTGACTGTCTTGGAATATGTGTATCAAAAATTACCTTCTTCACTGTCCTCATTAGGCTAACTAGGCCTAATTTACAAAGGAACATACCTTTAAACATTCAACAACCCCCTAAACTTGTTGGGGTAGCAATTCTCATGTATCCAAACCCTCAAATCCACAATTTGTCTTAGGAAACTCACTCCACCATGCCAAACTACAAAACCCTTATTTTATGCTAGTATGAGGAGGGTTTATTGTAAGAAATGGTTCCACACCTTACCAGAATATGCCACCACCTCAAAAATTCTTAAAATCACTTGAAAAAACTCAAAAGACAATCACCCAACCTATACATGCAATATTTTATCAAACCCTAGGGTGAAACCTTATTTTCCATGCCCTTTTCCATCAAAATCTATAGGGGCAGCAACACAAACCCCATAAAACTTATTCCTTTTCACCAAATAAGCACCCTAACATCAAAATGGGTTTCTAAATATATATTGGGTCTATGGAAACACAAAGAGATTGAAAAAGAGAACACAATCACCCTATACAGGATCGTACAGTTCAAGGAAACATCATATTTCTGGTAAAAATATAGAAAAATACAAGGAAACAATGAATTTTATTGATATTATTTTAAGTACATGGTACATTTACGCTAGGCATGGTCCTCTTTTTCACCCAAACATGTGAAATCACTCTGAGCTACGTTCAACCGACTCAATCCCTTAAGAGTCCAAAGTGCAAAAGGGTAACAATTTTTTATGGGGTATTACTCAAAAACCATGGCACTTACAAAATCTCTATCTGAGCCTATGAGATCATGTTGGACCCCTCTATAATAACCTCTCTCGGTTTTTGTTATCTCAGAGTGGTTTTCCCATAGTGTTCAGTTTTCACTTGATGGAAAAAGTGTCAAATGCAAGCAGTGCAAAGTGGTGCAACTTTCGTTATGCAACTCATGTGACCAAATAGACTATTCCAATGCATCCGAATAGGTACGTTTATACTAGGAATGGTCCTCTTTCCCACCCAAACACGTGGAATCACTTTGAGCTACGTTCAACCGAATCGATCCCTTAAGAGTCCAAAGTGCAAAATGGCTGCAAACTTCAGCATGTTGTTACTCGGATACTGTGATGCTTATAAATTTTTCCTCTAATCCTATGGGATCATGTTGGGCTCTTCTACAAAAACCTCTCTCAGTTTTCGCTATCTTGGAGTGGTTTTCCCGTGGTGGTGGATTTTCACTTGGGGAAAAAGTTGTTAAATGCAAGTAGTTGAAAGTTGCAAAATGGTGCAACTTTCATTTTGCAACTCATGTGACCAATCTGACTATTCCAACACGTCTGAATAGGTATGTTTATGCTAGGCATAGTCCTCTTTTGCATCCAAACATGTGGAATCGCTCCAAGCTATGTTCAAACAGATCGATCCCTTAAGAGTCCAAAGTGCAAAATGGTGCAAACTTCAGCATGTTGTTACTCGGATAGCGCGATGCTTAGAAACTTCTCGTCTAATCCTATGAGATCGTGTTGGGCCCCTCTAGAAAAACCTCTCTTGATTTTTGCTATCTCGGAGTGGTTTTCCCTTAGTGGCGGATTTTCACTTGCGGAAAAAGTTGTCAAATGCAAGTAGTTGAAAGTTGCAAAGTGGTGCAACTTTCGTTCTGCAACTCGTGTGACCAAACAAACTATTCCAACACATCTGAATAGGTATTTTTATGCTTGGCATGGTCCTCTTTTGCACCCAAACACACGGAATCACTCTGAGCTACGTTCAATCGGATCGATCCCTTAAGAGTCCAAAGTGCAAAATGGTGTAAACTTCATCATGTTGTTACTCAGATACCGTGATTCTTAGAAACTTCTCGTCTAATCCTATGGGATCACATTGGGCCCCTCTACAAAAACCTATCTCAATTTTTGTTATCTCAGAATGGTTTTCTCGTGGTGGCGGATTTTCAATTAATGGAAAAAGTGTCAAATGCAAACAATGCAAACTTGCAAAGTGGTGCAACTTTTGTTCTACAACTCATGTGACCAAATAGACTATTTCAACGTGTCTTAATAGGTATGTTTACGCTATACATAATCCTCTTTCGCACCCAAACACGCGAAATCACTCTAAGCTACATTCAACCAGATTGATCCCTTAAGAGTCTAAAGTGCAAAATGGTTGCAAACTTTAGCATGTTGTTACTTGGATACCATGATGCTTAAAAATTTCCTGTTTGATTCTACAAGATCGCATTGTGCCCCTCTACAAAAACCTCTCAGTTTCACTATCTTGGAGTGGTTTTCCCATGGTGGCAGATTTTCACTTAGGAAAAAAGTTGTCAAACACAAGTAGTTGAAAGTTGCAAAGTGGTACAACTTTCGTTCTGTAACTCATGTGACCAAATGGACTATTCCAACGTGTCCAAATAGGTATGTTTACGTTAGGCATGGTCCTCTTTCGCACCCAAACACATTGAATTGCTTCGAGCTACGTTCAACTAGATCAATCCTTTAAGAGTCCAAAGTGCAAAATGGTGCAAACTTCAGCATGTTGTTACTCGGATACCGTGACGTTTAGAAACTTCTCATCTAATCCTATGGGATCGCATTGGGCCCCTCTACAAAAAATTATCTTTGTTTTTTCTATTTTGGAGTGGTTTTTTCGTGGTGGCAGATTTTCACTTGATTGAAAAAGTGTCAAATGCAAGTAGTGCAAAGTTGCAAAGTGGTGCAACTTTCGTTCTGCAACTTGTGTGACCAAACAGACTATTCTAACGTGACTGAATAGGTATGTTTACACTAGGAATGGTCCTCTTTCACACCCAAACACGCAGAATCGCTCTGAGCTACGTTCAACCGGATTGATCCCTTAAGAGTCCAAAGTGCAAAATGGTTGCAAACTTCAACATGTTGTTACTCGGATACCATGACACTTAGAAACTTCTCATCTGATACAACAAAATCGCGTTGGCCCCTCTACAAAATCTCTCTTGGTTTTCGCTATCTCGGAGTGGTTTTCCCGTGGTGACAAATTTTCACTTAATAGAAAAAGTGACAAACGCAAGTAGTGCAAAGTGGTGCAAATTTTGTTTTGCAACTCGTGTGACCAAACAGACTATTCGAATGTGTCTGAATAGGTATTTTTATGCTATGCATGGTCTTCTTTCACACCCAAACATGCGGAATCGCTCTGAGCTATGTTCAACCTAATCGATCCCTTAAGAGTCCAAAGTGCAAAATGGTTGCAAACTTTAGCATACTATTACTCAGATACCGTGACACTTAGAAACTTTTTGTCTAATCCTACAAGATCATGTTGGGCCCGTCTACAAAAACCTCTCTTGGTTTTTTCTATTTTGGAGTGGTTTTCCTGTGGTGGCGGATTTTCAGTTGATGGAAAAAGTGTCAAATGCAAGTAGTGAAAAGTTGCAAAGTGGTGCAACTTTCATTCTACAACTCGTGTGACCAAACAGACTCTTTCAACACGTCTGAATAGGTATGTTTACACTAGGAATGGTCCTCTTTCGCACCCAAACACGTGGAATCGCTTCAAGCTACGTTCAACTGAATCGATCCCTTAAGAGTCCAAAGTGCAAAATGGTTGCAAATTTCAACATATTGTTACTCAAATACCATGATGCTTAGAAACTTCTTGTCTAATCGTATGGGATCATTTTGGGCCTCTCTACAAAAACCTCTCTTAGTTTTCGCTATCTTGGAGTGGTTTTCTCGTGGTGGAAGATTTTCACTTGGAGAAAAAGTTGTCAAATGCAAGTAGTTGAAAATTGCAAAGTGGTGCAACTTTTATTTTTCAACTCCTGTGACCAAATAGACTGTTTGAGCGCATCTAGATGGGTATGTTTACACTAGGCATGGTCCTCTTTCGTACCCAAACACGCAAAATCACTCCAAGCTACATTCAATCGACTTGATCCCTTAAGGGTCTAAAGTGCAAAAAGGAAGCAAACTTTGACGAGCTATTAATCAAAAACAATGATGCTTAAAAACTCTCTGTATGAGCCTAAAAAATCATGTTAGGCCCCTCTACAATAACCTCTCTTGGTTTTTGTTATCTTAGAGTCATTTTTCTGTGGTGTCCAGTTTTGACTTGATGGAAAAAGTGTCAAATGGAAGCAGTGTAAAGTTGCAAAGTGGTATAACTTTCTTTTTTCCATTCATGTGACCAAACAAACTACTCCAATGCATCCCGATAAGTAGGTTTATGCTAGGCATAATCCTCTTTCACACCCAAACATGCGGAATTGCTCTGAGCTACGTTCAACTGGCTTGATCCCTTATGATGGCATGCAAAAAAATTGAAAAGAGAAACATACACACGACGGTTTAAAAGTCTGAGTATTCCACACAAAAAGCATATGATCATTGGTGCAGAGCACCTTGTTCCTCCATTTGATGATGAAGGTCTAGTTAAGTGGTTTTAGTCATTATAATGTCAAATAAGGCCATGATAGGCCATTTTGTAATCTTTCCTTTAGTTTTGAGTTAGTGTGGGGCATTTGAGTCAATTATGTAAGTACAATAGGGAGTACGAATAAGAAAATAGCATTGGTAAAGGCATTGAAAGAGATTACTAACGCTGCCCTTATTCAAAATTCAAAATTTAGGCCTTAAAAGTAAGGCTAGATGAGGTGAAAAGAAGAAATTGCTTGAGAATAAGTTATAATAGGTTGGAAATAGGGTGAGGTTGTGGAGTTTGATGTGCTCAAATGGTTTGTAAGGACAAGGGAGGTCAAAAGTATGTTATGGCATGATGCCCTACTTGGGAAAAGAGGGGTTTTGAATAAAAAAGAGAGGTTTGAGGGAGTAAAAGTGGGTAAAGTCAAGGGGCAACATAATTTGGTAGTCAATTAAATTTGTGCACGCATAATGAAGAGTGTTGGAAGAGGTTTTGAGGTTATATGACGTCTAGATATGGGTTTTCCAATAAACCCTAGTGAAATTTGAGAAAAGTGATGGTTTAGAGGATAGTGGGGTTAGAGGGCCTATCATGCCCTAAAAATTGTGGATTTTGTGGATTTGCAGACTAGTAAATGCTTCCCAATGGTGTTTTGCAATTGAAATAGTGATTGAGAGTGTGTTTCTTTGTTAAATAGACCTATTCAAGGGTCTAGGACAACATTGAGTCCATTTGTTATTTGTATTATAAATTATAACTTGCTTTCTCCTGAGTCCATTTTGTATACAAGAAATAATATTGCAAAAAGTTGACATATAAATATTTTGATGTGTTTATATGGTGACGCATCAAGAACATAACAATTCATTTTTCACTATCAGGATTATGCTATGAAAATGTTTAAAGACTATTGAAAATAAATGTTTGTATGATAATGTGTTAAGAAGTTAACTACTTCATCTACTTTGAATATTATGTTTTGCAAGTGTTGTGAAGATTATGTATCCTTTGCTTAATTGAGTTGTTCCAATCGAAGGATTAAATATATTGAAATCTTTTTATGAATAATTTCATGGAATACCAATTGAAAACGTGTTTTTTGCTTTTAGATAAAGTTGTTTATCATTAATCAATTAATATTCAAGACAAACCATGAAGGAAAACAATGGTCAATGCTAGGGCTAACCAATTAATAAGTATACACGTGAATAAGTCAAGCATGTACATGTGAATAAGGGAAGAACAAGTATTGAAAAAAACGTAAGCCTTGAAGTATACACACAAATACATAGTATACACAAATTAATACAAAGTATATGCATGAATACAAGGTATACACATGAAAAAACGTAAGTCACAAAGTATACATTGGAACACATGTAAGTCACAAAGTATACATGTAAGTTGTAAAGTATACACTTGAATACACGTAACTCATATCTATTGAACCATCAATTTAGAATACAAGTATGGACACCATCGATACTAAGGCATGCTAAATCCCTGTATAAACCATTCAAATAGAAATTAAACTACGAATCAATAATGTTTTGCTTTTTACTAATTAACATTTATAACAACAAATATAAATTGAAATTTAGTAATTTTCCTCATACCTCCCTTATCAAAGCCATCGAGGATTGTATAGCAGATGAAACATTGATCTCCATTTCCCTCGTCACATTTAGAGGTATTTCAGCTTGCAACATCTAAAAATAAAACAACAAATTATTCAATCACAAAAACTACAATAGCAATCCACGTCATGACTTATAATGTATGAGATAATGAACAAAATTTTGAGTGCTTATTAAACTTTATATTTCTGACTATCATGCTTACTATTTTCCCTATCCATATCTTGTTCGAAAGGACATGTTTTTAGGCTTTTACTCATAGCAGGAAGTCAGTGAACCATTTGATCAAATGCTTTCATAGACATGTACGATAACTGTGGTGGCATAGAGAATGTAGTGAACTATTTAAAAAAATGCCTCAAAGAAATGGGGTCTCGTGGTTGATGGAATGCCATTACAAACAAATGCACGTCATGGCATTCCATCGCAATAAGACCGCATTTCTTTTAGGATTTTTTTCAGACATTTCATTGCCTTCTCTATGGTATTATTGCTTACTATTATGCTTTGATAGATATTTTTCCAAGCATCCATAGTTTGTTGGAAAGCACCTATTTTAGGATTTTAGCCATAGCAGCAAGGAAGTGAGTAATTTGATAAAATGCTTTGGTACACATGTATGGAAAATGTGGTATTGTAGAAAAGGTGGTGAGTTGTTTGAAGAAATGCCTCAAAGAAATGTGGTCTCATGGTGATGGAATGAAATTACATCACCATGAGACCACATTTATTCAAGGAATTTTTTCAAACTACTAACTGCCTTGTCTATGCTATTGCTTACTATTATGCTTTGATAGATTTTTTCCAAGCATCCATAGTTTGTCGTGTAGGTGCACCTTTGCAAGAACATGCCTCCATGAGGAAAATTTAGGAGTTTGAATTGGTTAAGGTGTTTTGATGATGTAATAAGGCTAAAATAGCCATTTTGGAGGTTGTAATAGTATTAGTTAGTTAATTTAGGCATAAAGTGCAAAATTGCAAAATATTGACAAAGTTGTCAATTTCAAATGTTGTAAAAATGCAAAAAAGGTGTAAAGGCATAGAATGCCAAGGGTCAAAGTAGTTGTAGAGGTTACTGAGTCATTGTAGAAATTTGGAAAGGTTGTGAAATGTTTAAAAATGATATGATCCATCAATGTAAGTTGTTGTTGGAGAGATTGGAGGAGAAAACTAATAAAATATCACTATTATACTATTATTTTTTTGTGTTTTCCTCCATTATCTACTAGTGTACGGTTACATATAGGTGGTAGGGAATCTATCATGTGTGTGAATTGAAATAGTTAGGTGTTGGCATCAATTTAAAACTAATTTGAGCTTTTGATATTGAGTTTCAAGCTTTTCTTTGCCTGATTACTCTAGGCGATCAAAAATAAGGGGTTTAGTGGTTTGATTGCTTAAATGACTTGACAGGTCATTCCACCTTTTTTTACCCATTTTTTCTTGGTGGAATGGACCTGAATAATGTAGGAGTAGGTGTGGAAGATAGAGATTAGGTTTGGGAAGGATATTTGGTGAGTTTCTCAATGCTTCTCTGTTGTAAAAACTAGTTTTAGTGCCTTTGAGCAAGGCTAGAGTGAGTCAATTGAAGAAAGGGATAGAGAACCTAATGGAATCTCATGAGATCTGTGTAATTATATGTGTTTAGAAAATTCTTGTAAACCTGAGCAGCCAAGAGTCGTCAATTGTGAGAAAGAGAGTATGAAACCCTAGTTAGAAAGGGTGAAAACAAGTGAGAAGTGAGAGGTTCATGAAGGAAGTGTCATAAAGACTCCAAGGAAGCATAAGAGAAGTATAAAATGAGCATGTGTAGACATAAAAAGGCCTAATTGAGTTGGTTTTAAGCTTGTGAGAGGTCAAGGCACAAGAGTTTCAATAAGCCCTAGTTGATTGCAAAGAAAGTGAGGGTTTTGTGAAAAGGGGTCTAAATGAGTGAGTGGAGACCTAAAAGCTGAATAATCTAAGGTTTTGTTGGTTATCTTTTGATTTTTTGGTGGGTTCAAGGTTTTTTTGTGTGTTTGGAGAGGTGTCTCTTTGAAAAAGAGGCCTAATTGAGGCCTAATTCAGCTTTGAAAGTCAAGTTTGGAATCAATGATCCAAAGGAGTTGGTATTGAGTTTTTGATATGTGAAAGTAGGCCATGATGGGTGCATGATTTGGGGATTTTTTGACAAGGTTGTTTGAGAAAATTGAAAGTTTTGACAGGAAAAGTGGGTTGGCTAACCTAGTAGGAAGACTAGGTAGAAGTTTGAAAACAAAGGAAGAATTGATTTTTTGAGTTGCAAAGTAGATTGAAAACTTTTGAATGATGAAGTTAATTTATTTGACTACCCTACATTGCATTAGTTTGTTGGAAAGCACCTTTTTTAAGCTTTTAGCCATAGAAGTGAGTAAATGAACTGTTTGATAAAATGCTTTAGTAGACATGTATGGAAAATGTAGTAGCATAGAAAGGGCGGTGCACTATTTGAAAAAGACATCACCATGAGACCGCATTTCTTTGAGGCATTTTTTCAAAAAACTCATTGCTTACTATTATTCTTTCATATATTCCTTCCAAGCATCCATAGCATAGACAAGGCAGTGAACTGTTTGAAAAGATGTCGAGCAGTAAAAAGTGGTCTCATGGAATGCCATGACAAGAAAATGCAATTGGGAGCTGCTCCTAGACTTATTACTTATGCTATGTGAAGTAATTGCATCACTACTTATGTTGACTTTCTAAACAACTATATTGTAGTTGAAATTTTGTCATCTATCAACATCTAGTTATTAGTTATGGAATGTGAAGTAATGCTTTGAGTTTGAATAATGTGTAATGCAACGTAATCAACGATGTGAATATTAAATACGCAAATCTATTAAGTACAATTCATTAGTTAAATTCTTTATTCTATTGCATGTGTGTAGGTTTGAGTAAATCCACTGGCACTGGGACCTGTGTTCCCTCGAAACCTCCAATATTAGCCTGTTCAACATCCAAAATCACATATTAAAATCTCATTCATAAAACAATGCTATTAACATGTAATAAATTTATAATTGTTTACTAGTTACATACCCCACCAATAGGTGTACTACAGAAATAAGTAGGTGCAGGGTCGGTGTATCTAGTTTCAACACTATGACCCTGCAATTTTATTAAAATCATAAAACTAAATTAGTTAATCTTGCATTTCAAAATAAAAATTTAATAAATTAAATTCAATGAATATGCTAACTTTTACCTGAGTATCAATTCCATACGCCTCATGCAAAATGTCAACTTCCCTCTCCATCTCCATAGTTGCAGATGGATCTTGCATAGCAGCCTCCTGAGTGTCGATGGGGTCATATGAACAAGTCGCCTCGCAAGATTGACACACATGGGTTCAAAGGCCACCACTCGAAGACTCCCCTAGATGGCGCTGTAGAATAGGGCTAGTATGTTGGATGACACTTTGGGTCAAAGTGTTGATCGCCTGCAATGTCTCTACGTTGGCACTCTCCTTCATGACGAAAGGCATAACAACGTGCTCATGAGGTGGCCTAGCGATAGCTCGTCTCCCTTGCTATGTGGGATCTGGTTGTGCACTGAGTCCATCCTAAGCCGACCCCCCACCTCTCCCATGGAAGTCCCTCATATCAAAATAATTTAGGATTTTGTTCAATATGAACTCACTGTTAGTTTCCTAAGGAAATATTGTGGGACTTCACAATTGTTGCACGGTGGGTAATCAAAAACCATGTACCACCTATCATAAAAATAGTTCCTAATCTGTTGGTGATGACACTAATGAATAGGAAACCTCTTCGCATTGAGGGTAAGATTTTGATTTGTGTGTAGGTTAGTGAATAATGAGCACAAATCACCTTTTGTAATTTTTAAATCTTTTACATTTTTATATGATAGTTTATCCATGTAATAAGCCCTAGCCACCTGCCTCCTATCTTGTCATCCAGTTATTTGTTTGCTAATTGAATCTACATTTTTTAATATATCTTTCAATGAACTTGCCAGGGTCATTCTTTCCGTGGTTGAAGCATTTGGATCACTCAGCCTACTGATTAAATCCTCAATTTTTTTTTTGTTGTTCTCAATTTCACTCATTAAATTTTGTTGAGTGTCAGGAGGGTGTTGTTGTGGTTGATTTTGTTCTTTAGGATTTGGTTGCTCTTCTTGTTGAGGATTTTGAGGGTTTGCAGGTTGATTTGCATCTCCTACAAATTCAAAAAAAAAAAAATCAAATACAACCTAAAACTAACAAATTCAAAACAAAAAGGAAACAATCCTTATCTCTCACACCTCCTCCTCATCATGGCACCATCCTTACGATGAAATAGCAAATGTTGATGAAGATTTTGCAAAATACCTCCTCCTAGAATGTGAGCCCGAAAAATGGGGGTTTTGGCCACAAGCACAACAAAAAACAGAGTCGAAATGTAAGAATGAATGTGTTTCACTTTTTTTTTTTCTTTTAACATGTCATAACATGAGCGCATTATAACACACTCATGTTATGGGCTCGTTGTGGCCAAGCCTCAAGATTAGCACACCAAGCCATAATGCGAGCACGTTATAATGCACTAACATTATGACTTTTCATAAATTTTTTCTAAAAGTGGCCACAAATTGGCTACCCATCTCCATGCACCTACCCATAAATATTTCATTATTGATTACTTTTTCTAATGTTTCAAGTATTTTGAGATGAGTGTTACAAAAAAATTCATGAAAAAGAGACTTTGCATGCAGAAGTAGTGAGCATTTGATGTTTCAAAATGAAATACCAAGTTCAAATAGTTAAAATTATTTTTTTATGTACAATATAGAAACACTACATAGTCCATTGCGTAGAGATCTCAATCACCTTTCCAACACCTATAAAAAATCAAAATTTCAATAAGAAACACAAAAGTTATGCCCATTTTACTAAAGAGGGTTGTTTAGGTCTTCAAAACGGATATCTGTTTCAAATGGATATCCATTTTATTTTTCAAAAAAATGGGTTCCTTCTCCAAAACGAATATGTGTTTTGAAACAGATATCCATTTTGTTTTTCAAAAAAATGGGTTCCTGCTCCAAAACGAATATGCGTTTTGGAACGAATATCCATTTCAAATGGATATCCATTTTGTCTGACAAAATTTGCAGCCTTGGGATTTCCCTCGGGTTTGCCTTGGTTTTTGGCTTGGGATTGCCAAACCTGGAAAGTCAACTAAAAAAATGTGTTTACAAAATTTCTTTAGTTTTTCGAAGTTCGCCTTTGTGGCTAACAATTTTTTTTAATCCGAATTTCATGAAACGAAAAGGGTTTATAGAAAACATTGTCAGCTTTCCACCAATATAAGTTATGCCTTATTTTGAATTTAATAAATAATTATTATTGATTTTCTACATATATTATGACTAAAGTCCTTATTGATAGGTTGATTGAAAAACTTCTATAACTTTCAAACTACTTAACATTTTTTGATCCTACAAGATGTGTCACATTCTATGCTTCACATACTATAGGATTTTAAAAAATTGAATTTCATAAAGTTTTGACCAAGTTATGGTGGTCAGACACACATGTTTTAATAATTCTGAAATGTTCTAATAAAAAAATCATAACTAATTATTTACATGGAAAAAAATTACAAAAAAAAATCCGACACATCCGAGCATGTGTCCTCTACATATATTGGAAGATTCAAAAAAAAATTTATTTTTTCTTGTACTTAGGGTGGTCAGACATACAATTGCTTCTTATCTTTTTCTTGAAAATTTTAGTACCACTGCATTGAAATTTCAAATCTTCGCAAAACAAATTTATTTTTTTCCAAAAAAAGGACTAGTGGCCTAGAAACTACATTCAATTTGCTACAACTATTGTTCTTACATATTTCTCAAATTATGTTAATAACCTATTCAAATTTTTATGTCAAATTGCCTAACTCTATTTTTCTGAATTTTCATCGCCACTTATAGGCTTAGTTAGGACCCCCATGATCCTGCACTGACCCTCCTATTATCTTTTCGAATGAAACTAACACTATTTGAGGTAGATTTTTGTTATCTAAATAATTAAAATAACTAGTAGGAAGGCATGGGCATAAACCTATAATTGCAGAGGTTGTAGGTTTTCATGATTGTAAGTCTGAGATGCATATTTCCCCCCAAGTCTTTCCTGTTGTGGGTATATATTTGTTTCCATTTTCATTTCTACAAGTATGGGAAAATCAATCACAAAGGAGTAGAGAGAAGAAAAACACTTCCAAAAAACCAGTATTTTGTTCTAATGAAGAAAAATATATTAATTTTATATTTTAATGACTTGGGTTCATCCCCAAATTTTTAATGAAGCATTATAATTTGTGAAAAAAGAGTTTCAAACTATGGAATCAACATTAAGTGAGTGTCTCCATTGGTATTATGTATAGTTTTTGAGTTTGTCAACCAAGAGGCTATAAAAACTCTAGATATTTTGTAGAGTGTTTGTTCATTATACTAAAGGGAATGTTTAGGTTCATTACTAGATTAATAAGTAGACTGATTAAATATTCTACAACTTGTTAGCTCTCAGAAATGCAGGTTGAATGCCTCAAGAGGCTGCCAATCTCTTGATACGCTTTAGGGTAATAGACAAGGTCAAGAGAACTCAACCTTCTACTCTATAGGTGTTGCTAAACCTTAGGTGGGTGGACCTCTTTGAATTAAGCAGACTTATAATTATGTCTCTTCAGCAATTTGTTCACAATGGCAAATAGAGGTGAACAAATGAAACCAATTTTCGAAAGTAGTAGCAATATTATGATATAAATCCTAAAATGTTCAACTGACATATGTAAATAAATTGAATGAATTCAAGTGATGAAGTGCAGAGACTAGTGCCTTATTGGGCATGCAGAGTCAAATGAGACCAAGATGAGCAACACTTCTCTGGAAAAACTCAAATTATCTGGCATATTATGTTTACAACTTGTATGAACATGCAAAAATGTGATTACTAAGCTCTACTTGAATAATCCAGATGATTCTCTCTGATTACTGTGATCAACTAAAAGGATTTAATCTTTGCTTGAAAGAACCAATCAATCAATCACATAGATACAGCAAATGTGTACTGATGAATTATATATAAACTTGTCATATCAATTCAAACAACTAGAAAGCTTCAATCTTGGAGACAACTTAGCAATACTTTCATTAGATTCAACAAATAATTGACACCAGAGAAATGTAGCAACATCAACTGATTTTCATAAATACCTCCATTCTGAAATCATGCAACAATAGTCTTTGATTTGATAATTTTATTCAACTGTTCCTACTTGTTGTGTATCGAATATCTAATAACTGATGATGATTTTACAATTACAAAATGCCTATTTATACACCAACATCAAGAAAATAAATCATATTGAAATTCCATGTCAGCCTTCCAAAGAATTTGGGATCAAATCAAGTCGGCCAGCAACGGTATTTTAGCAATTTACATGTCAGCCTCAGTATTTTAATTTCTATTTTTCATCAGTGAAACAGTCGGCGAGACATATCGTATAGCTATGCCGAAGGCAATTCAATCGTTAATCGCTCCGCTTGGTGTTACCCGCTTTCGCTGTGACATATCAGAGTCGGGAAGATGTCCTATAGGTCACTTTATGTTTCCCCGAGGGTCCCTTTATCTTTCGCGTGTCACTGTGACTTTATGATATCGGGGAGACATCTCACAAAGCATATCATGTTTCACCAAAAGCCCCTGAGCTCACAAGGTATGTGCAGGATCATGATGGGCCAAAAAGTGGCAATATGATGGGTATGTGGCTGACGACTTTTTTTTCACCCAAAATTGATGAAATGAAAAGGGTTTTTAAAGGATATTCTCAGCTTTCCACTAATATAAATTATGCTTTACTTTGAATTTAATAAGTAATTATTATTCATTTTCTATTCAAATTATGACTAAAGTACTAATTGATAGACTGATTGAAAAACATCTATAACTTCCAAACAGTATCACATTTTTTGAATCAAAACTTGTGTCACATTCTATGCTTCACATACTATAGGATTAAAAAAAGAAAAATTGAATTTCATGAATTTTTTACCAAGTTGGTGGTCGGACTTGAGTTTTTATTTTTAAAAAGTTGTAATAAAAATTCATATTTAATTATTTCCTTGGAAAAAATACAAAAAATATGCATAACATCGGGACATGAGTCCTCTACTTATATGTAGAATCTTATAAAAAAATATTATCATTTTATAGTGGTTAGGGTGGTCGGAATGACACACTTCTTAATTTTCCCTTAAATTTAAGTACTATTGCATTGAAATTTAAAATTTTCACCAAATAAATTTCTTTTTTAAAAAAAACCTAGTAGTTTAGAAACTGCATTCAATTTCCTACAGATTCTATTCTTACATATTTTTGAAATAGTATAGATAACTTATTCAAATTTTTACGTCAAGTTGCCTAACTCTGATTTTTCTAATTTTTTTGCCACTTAAGGGCCTATTTTTTCCATGATGATCCTGCACATACCTCACACCTGTTCGCTAAGACAACACTACCTTTGTACCAACAAAGTCCATATGTATACTATCGGTGAGACCGGAGGTCACTCACCGAGACCTTATATCGATGACCATACCTCCTACAAAGATGCATCCCCCCGTCATCGGTCGGTGTGACAATGTAAATTCGCTATGACCATACTTCGATGCACATGGGTCTTCCTGAAAACTTATTGACGAATACCCTGCGTCGACAAGACCCAACGAAGTCATTGAGACATCATCCCGCATATCAAAACTCATACCGATAAGCTCCTCAATTGCCGGTTGGGGAGACATATTGAATTCGATGAAACATCATCTCGACGACATAACTCCTGCCAATTTGAAATATCCTTTGTCGTCGAAACCGTGTGAAAGTCTTGCTGATAACTGCCAGCATGAAAACTTCGATCACAGTGACATAAAAAAATGTCTTGCCGATAGGCAACACAAACGTTTACAAGCAGAAGAATGAATCGAGAAGACCCTGATATTGTCACATTGATATGCCTGCAGCAAACATACATTAGCAAAAATGCATTATGGGTTGGGGAGACCCTGGTCTCCTTATGCCGATACGAACCCTAATGTGAAAATGCAGACCCGATAGATTAATGGGATAAATATATGCAAAGTGTGAGAAAAATGTCATGACGGAAGGCCCTTGTGCTTATGATGAGGAGCTATATGGAAACTTAGGAGTAATGAAAAATATGTAAAATCATTAGATTTTAATAGTTCCAACAATGGCTCTTTTTGGGGATGAATGATAGTGAGATCATTGCAAGGATCCAAAATCTTTGGGTGAGTAGACCAGACACAAAATGATGAACTAGTGAGCAAAAATGGAAAGAATGGCAATGGAAATGAATGGAAAGTGAATGCAAAATGGAGATGGACCAAAATCCTACACTACTATGCATGGAAAAGAATTTTAAAGAGAATAAGCAAGAGTTGTCCATGCACTGGCAACCCTTAGTCCTCTATGCTGCTTTAGAGAAGAAATGCTTCAAGAATTTCCCATGAATAGGCAATTCCTGATCTTCACCAGCCATATTCTGTAGATAGTATGAGTCTTCACCCTTCTTTCCAACAACAACAAAAGGTCCCAGCCACAAGGCTTCAAATTTGCCATGCTTTCCTTTCTCTTGACACCTTGCGTTCCACATCAACACCAAGTCATTTTCTTAGAATTTTCTATCATTTGCCTTCTTATCAAATAGATACTTCATCTATGTCTGTAACTTCATGTTTTGGCTTTGATCAACCCTCCTTATTTCATCAAGTTCAGCAAGTTGCTCCATTCTTTCTTCCATGGGTTCAGGAACATCCAAATCTTCCTGAAGGGAAAACTTGTAGACTAGCAACAAATTCTGCAAAGGCATCCTAGCTTGTGCTCCATGCACCAATTCAAATGGAGACTTTCCAATTTCCTTTTTCATAGTAATCCTATCATCCCACACAACCAGCCTTAATTTTGAATCCCAAGCTTTCTTGTTTTGACTCAACATCCTCCTTATAATCTTCAAAAGACTCTTATTGCTAGATTTTGCTTGACCATTAGCTTGTGGATGGTAAGGAGCTGCATAAGAAATGGTAATGCCATATGTGTCACATAAACTTTTGAACTCATCTGACTTGAAACACATTCCATTGTATGTGATTAACTTCAGTGGTGTACCAAATCTGGTGATAATGTTGTCCATCAAGAAATTTGTCACCACTTTACTTGTAGCCTGTTTAGTTGGGATTGCCTCTACCCACTTGGTAAAATAATCAGTGGCAACCAGTATCCACTTGTGTCCTCCACTTGATTTCTCTTATATCTCTCCATTGAAATCAATTCCCCATTGATGAAAAGGGGCATCAACCTGTAGGGGTCGAAGTGGTAAAGCACCCTGATACTTCAATTTTCTAGAGAACCTCTGGTAGGCCTCGCACTTTCTCACATGTGTAAAAGAATCATTAAAAATATTTGGCCAATAATAACCTACCCTGATAGTTTTATGTGTAGTTGTTTTTGCTGAGTAATGTCCTCCACAAAATCCTTCATGCATTTCACTCAAAACATGCTTGGTTTGTGACTCATCCAGACATAACAACAGTAAACCATCCCTGTTTTTCCAAAACAGATCTTCATCCATGAAAACATATTTTGATGCTTGCAACTTCAGAGTTCTCCTTTGGCTGTCACTCAATCCCTCTGGACACTTCATGTACTTAAAGTAATGCATTATATCAATATACCAAGGAGTGTGCTCAATGCTTGCAACTGCAATCCCTTCATCTACATTACAAACTTGATTTGCTTCAATATTTTATTCTGCCATCAAACTAGCCAAGCCTTGACCTCTCACTAGCTTAGTAATCTGTATCTCTAAGTCAAATTCCTGGATCTTGTTAATCCATTTGCATATTTTTCCTGTCACTTCAGATTGTGTCAGAATATATTTGACAGCTGCATGGGGGACATAAGCAATCACCTTTGCTTCAACGAGATATGGTTTGAATGCTTTTGTAGCTTTTACCAATGCAAATGCCTATTTTTCCATTATATCATACTTCAATTCAGACCCTTGTAATGACTTACTGAAGAAAGATACAGGTTGTTCATGACCATCTTCATTCTTCTGTTACATAACAACAATAATAGTATGCATTGAAGCAAATAAAAATATTTAAAAAGGCTTTGCAAAATCGAGAGACTTAAAGACAGGAGCTTCCTTGATGGCCCTTTTGATAGATATAAAAGCTTCCAAGGCTTTTGCAGTCCATTCCATTTTCTATTTTTTCTTCAACATTTTTGATATAGGCTTAATGATATCAGCAAAGTTAGAAACAAATCTTCTAACAAAATTAATCTGTCCAAAGAATGATTGTATAGCCTTAACAGTTTTGGGAATAGGAATCTTATCAATAGCTTCAACCCTCTCAGGATCTATCCTAATCCCCTCTTTTGAAACAATATGTCCTAAAAGCTTACCTTCTATGACTGCAAAATGAAACTTCTTTGGATTTAAGCTAATACCATATTCCAGGGCTTTAATAAATATCTTCTCCAGATGTTGTACATGATCTTCAGCCTTCTTCGAATAAGCAGTCAGGTCATCCTAGTACACCACCATGATAGCATTGATTAAATCTACAAATGCCACGTCCATAGCTCTTTGGAAAGTCGCTCCTACATTAGTGAGACCAAATGGCATTCTTATGTATACATATGTTCCCCAAGGAGTTGTAAATGTTGTTTTATATTGCTTAGATTCTTTGACCTTGACATGGTTGTACCCTGAAAACCCATCCATCATTGACAACAGCTCACACCCTATCACCTTATGCAATATAGCCTCCATATTGGGTAAAGGATAATTGCCCTTGAGAGATGCCATATTCAGATTTTTGAAGTCCACACATAATCTGACGTCTCCATTTTTCTTCCTCACATGGACCAAATTTGAGACCCACATTGAGTGCCTGATTGGTTTGATAATCCCCCCATCTCTGAGCTTTGTCAACTCCTCTTGCATCTTAGGCTCCAATGTTGGATTTATGAGTCTTTGCTTCTGTCTGAATGGTTTGGCATCAGGCTTCAATGGTATTTCATGCTAAGACAAATCTTCCCTGTATTCTTTTAAATCTTCATAAGACCAAGCAAAGACATGCTTATACTTTCTTAGCAACTCTATCGACATTCTTCTAATTGTAGGGCTTGTCTTCTTTCCTATATACACCTTTCTTGGTGCTATTTCAGTCCCCAAATTAACTTCTTCAATATCTTCTCTTCTAACTGGTGTTTGTTTCATGAGAGACTGATCATTTCCATCATATAGCTGTTCCAATGTCACTAAGCCCTTAGGAAGCTTATT
Source organism: Sequoia sempervirens (assembly GCA_007258455.2). Lineage (NCBI taxonomy): Eukaryota > Viridiplantae > Streptophyta > Pinopsida > Cupressales > Cupressaceae > Sequoia > Sequoia sempervirens. Next base: position 1,194,771,503 of record VDFB02271358.1, on the reverse strand, counting down.
TGTTTTGAGTTGCAAGATCTCCTTTCCAAACATTGTTTGCTTCCCATCCACTTCCTCAACAAAAGCATTGAAGTCAATTTCTTGGGCTTCATATTGATCTATACAATTGAGGAATTTCAAAATATCAGTATCATCATTGAAGACCTGTCAACTATAAATATTATCAGGAATAGCAGGTCTTGTCTTGAACTCAATCTGTGAAACCCCAGCCAATGTGATATCATCTCTTTTCAGTGCCACATTTGCTAAAAAATCAGCCATTATGTTCTTTGATCTGTCAATCCACTTAATTGAAAATGCATCAAACAACTCAATTGTGTCCCATACAACATTCCTATATTGCTTTAATCTTTTGTGCTTTGTTGTATACTTGGATTTAATTTATGAAACAACCAACTCAGAATCACCAAAAACTGTCAGCAACTTAATCTTGTGTTTTCACAGCTATGTTCAAACCTGTCAACAAGGCTTCATACTCCGCCACATTGTTTGTACATTCAAATGCTAACATAAATGAATATTTAAATATAATACCTTCAGGTGAAACAAAAACAATCCCAGTGCCATTACCTTCTTGGCTGCATGCTCCATCAAAATACATCTTTCATACTTCATTGCAACTTTGTGCCACATGCTTTTCAATTGGATCACTATTGGTTAATTCTGGCTGGGCTGATTCAATCTTAAAACTTCCAAGATCAACATCACAAAAATAGTTGATCTGATCTTGAGGTACACAATCAACAAGCTAGTTCATTCTTGGCTCCCTATACAATTTCACTTCTTGACCATTCACTAGAATAGTAGCATAAGATAAATCAAACTAGACGTTTCCCCCAACTGCAGCTGTCCACTGTCTTGACAAGAGCATCCCGAACTGAGGAGGAGTATCAATGACTGTTATATCTATATTATAAGCCACCTGTGGATAAGTAGCCAATTTGACTTCAACACCTCTCATAATGCCTACTACAGGTACAGGTCTATTATCCATTGCATAGCACTTCCCCTCACATGTATCAACCCACATACCAAGCTGCTTCATAACTCCTACTGGCATAATGTTTATGGCAGCACCAGAGTCTATCATGCAATTCCTTAACAGTTTGTTATTTATAAGTAATGTAGTGAAAAAAGGATCAACTTGTAGGGGAGTTGTTAATACATCACTCAAGCAGACTTCTAGGATATTTACTTTCTCTTGCCTATTGACTGCTTTAGTGGCTACTTTGCTTTCAGAATTCATATGTTTTTCATTCCCATTTGTTATCAATTGAACAACAGTATCCCTATACTCCTTAATTTTCATCATCTCAAGTAGTGGGACAAACATTTTTACCTGGGATAACGCCTGAGTGAAGTCAAAATAAGAGCCCTCCACCTTAACAGCCTTCTTCAGTTCTAGTGTTTCTCCTTTATTTTCTTCTTTTTTCTTTTTACCAGGCTGGTCAGGCATTTGTATCTCTTTATGTAATTCCTTTACCTTTTCCTTTTGGACAAACTTATCTTCATTTTTATCATGTTGCTTGTTTTCTGGCTTATTCACAGTTCCTTGTGTTGCTTTCTGATCCTTCATAAAAATTCCCCCAAGAACGCCTTCTATCTCATTTACTTTTTTGTTTCTCAACCAGTATTTACTCTTTGCTTCCTCAACTGCTGCAACAGTTTGTCTCTCTGTTTCATCTTTGGTGAGTCTTCTAATACTACATTGAGCAGGCACCTCAATTGAATGTGGCTCTATATAATCTTCTTCAGAATCAAAAAGGATTTGTTGTTCAACCATATAGACATTATATTTCTGATTTGAAACATCATACTCATAACCTTCATCCTCTAAAGATGAGTATCCTTCCTCAGCATGGTAAAAAGTGTTTGAAGTCAAATAAACCTTGTGATCTTCTCCATTATTTTCCATCAACATTCCCTCTTCTTGCATCCTTTGAGCTACAACACAATAGTCTGGAGAATGTGGTTTATCACAAGCTTCATAGAAGTAATTATTACTCACCATATAGGTTCCCTTCTTGCTCAATGGATCAGGAGTCTCTTTATTTCTAGGCCTAGCTATTATAGGTTTTCCATCCTTCTAGTTTGTATTATAAGGCATGTCATGCAACTTCGGCCTCTCATTTCTGTATCTATTCTCCTGTCTGTACTGATAATTATTGCTTTGTTGAGGAGGCCTCGGGTTATCTCTTTTATTGATTATACGTGCAGCCTTCCTGTTGTTTTCAATTGTCAGTGCTGTCTTATGAGCTTCATCCAGATCTCTTGGGAATCTATTTCTCAGTTCGTACCCCATTTTAGGATCAAATGCATTCAAATAAACACTCAAAGCTACAGAATCTGGCAACCTTAATCCAGGAGGTACTTTAGTCTGCAACTTGTTGAATCTTCGGTTGAAATCATAAATTGAGTCATTCTAATTTTTCTGAATTCGCATCAATTCATGAAGAGCTGCATCTGGTGCATTTAGATTCCCATATTGTTCTAAGAATCGATCTTGGAATACTTGAAGAGAATTGATTGAGAATGCTAGCAAACTGTTGAACCAATCCCTAGCATTCTCAATAAGTGACATCATAAACAGCTTCATGTGTAAATCTTAATATGGCACATCTATGTCTTGGATGAAAACGTTGAAACTCCTTAAATGCTCCACAGTATTGATTGCATTACTCCCTATAAATTTGGGCACCATACCCCTCCAATTACCATCCATAGGGTAAGGGTATAACTGAAAACCTGCTAAATCAAACTGTCTGATCATAGTTGTATGCTGGTGAGGGGGAGGAATGGGTGGACACTGATCCTGGTGCATGGGATTATTGTACTATGCATTATATTGTGGGATAAAAGACTGACCAGGAGGTGGATGCATACCTGTATGCTGTGTGGGGATATGAGGTGGATGATTTGGCTGCAACTTGTAGTGATTCCCAGTTTGATGGTGAGGAGACACCGGTGGATTTGAAGACCCTACACCATGATTACCTTGCTTATGAGGTGGTACATACTTTGGAGGGCAATCAGCTATCTGATCAGTAACATGAGTTTTCTGCAATCTAGCCTCTAATTGCTCTATCTTCTTCCTCTGTAATTCAAACTGTGCTTTTACTTCCTTATGAAGCTCATGATCAATAAACACATTTTGGTTACTCTCCATTTTTTGATCATATTCATGTTGAACTCTAATTCGTTTAGCCTCAAGTGCAGCTTCAAACTCAGCCTGTTTCTGAGGATCAAGAGAAGGGAAAGGATTTCTTCAATCTTCAGGGGTACAAAGTTCTGCACTTGAATCATCTCTCCATGTATCATAGCAATTATATGTTTCACCATGTGTTTTTGGTGCTTTTCCTTTGTCTATTATGCACATGTCCTCACTTATTCCTTTTCCCTTATCAACCTTGTCATCTTTGTGTGTCCACTTACTGCTGCCAGCAGGAGCTCCAGTATGACCTCCCCTATATTGAGATCTTCTTCCGTTCATGTTGAACAGCTACAAAATTTTGTCAGAGTCGCCACTCACTTTTGTCAAAAGTGAGAAAAATACTTGATGTTTCTTATTCCCAACGGAGTCTATCTAAAGTTTCTGACTCTATGACTAAGGCTTTGATTCTGAATGTTCCCCAGCAGAGTCGCTAATTTGTTAGCTCTCAAAAACGCAGGCTAAATGCCTCAAGAGGCTACCAATCTCTTGATATGCTTTAGGGTAACAGACAAGGTCAAGAGAACTCAACCTTCTACTCTATAGGTGTTGCTAAACCTTAGGCGAGTGGACCTCTCTAAATTAAGCAGACTTATAATTATATCTCTTTAGCAATTTGTTCACAATGGAAAATAGAGGTGAACAAATGAAACCGATTTTCAAAAGTAGTAGCAATATTATGATATAAATCCTAAAATGTTCAACTGACATATGTAAATAAATTGAATGAATTCAAGTGATGAAGTGCAGAGACTAGTGCCTTATTGGGTATGCAGTGTCAAATGAGACCAAGATGAGCAACACTTCTCTGGAAAAACTCAAATTATCTAGCATATTATGTTGACAACTTCTATGAACATGCAAAAATGTGATTACTAAGCTCTACTTGAATAATCCAAATGATTCTCTCTGATTACTGTGATCAACTAAAAGGATTTAATCTTTGCTTGAAAGAACCAATCAATCAATCACATAGATACAACAAATGTGTACTAATGAATTATATATAAACTTGTCATATCAATTCAAACAACCAGAAAGCTTCAATCTTGGAGACAACTGAGCAATACTTTCATTAGATTCAACAAATAATTAACACCAGAGAAATGTAGCAACATCAACTGATTTTCATAAATACCTCCATTCTGAAATCATGCAACAATAGTCTCTGATCTGATAATTTTATTCAACTGTTCCTACTTGCTGTGTATCGAATATCTAATAACTGATGATGATTTTACAATTACAAAATGCCTATTTATACACCAGCATCAAGAAAATAAATCATATTGAAATTCCATGTCAGCCTTCTAAAGAATTCAGGCTCAACTCAAGTCGGCCAGCAACGGTATTTTAGCAATTTACATGTCAACCTCTGTATTTGAATTTCTGTTTTTCATTAGTGAAACAGTCAGCGAGACATATCGTATAGCTATGCCGAAGGCAATTCAATCGTTAATCGCTCTGCTTGGTGTTACCCGCTTTCACCGTGACATATCAAAGTCGGGAAGATGTCATGTAGATCACTTTATGTTTCCCCGAGAGTCCCTTTATCTTTCACGTGTCGTTGTGACTTTATGATATCAGGGAGACATCTCACAGAGCATATCATGTTTCACCGAAAGCCCCCGAGCTCACACCTGTTCGCCAAGACAACACTACCTTTGTACCGATAGAGTCCATATGTATACTATTGGCGAGATCGGAGGTCACTCGCCGAGACCTTATATCGATGACCATACCTCCTACCGAGATGCATCCCCCCGTCACCGGTCGGTGTGACAATGTAAATTCGCTATGACCATACTCTGATGCACATGGGTCTTCCCGAAAACTTATTGACGAATACCCTGCGTTGGCAAGACCTAGTGATTTCGCCAAGATGCCATGCCAATGAAGGATCTCGCGCCGATAAACCTTTGATAAAAACTGCATCGACAAGACCCAATGAAGTCGTTGAGACATCATCCCGCATATCAAAATTCATACCGATAAGCTCCTCAATTGCCGGTCGGGGAGACATATTGAATTCGATGAAACATCATCCCGACGGCATAACTCCTACCAATTTGAAATATCCTTTGTCACCGAAACTGCGTGAAAGTCTTGCCAATAACTGCCAGCATGAAAACTTCGATCGCAATGACATAAAAAATGTCTTGCTGATAGGCAATGGGTGAAGCCACAATAGTGGTTTACAATTGAAGTGAGGAAGGAAAACTCACAAAAAATGAATGCATGGAAAAAAACTTGATTTTAGGGGTTCGTACGAACCTATTAGTTTGATCGAACCAATTAGGGGTTCGTACGAACCTATTGGTTCGACCGAACCAATTAGGGGTTCGTACGAACCTATTGGTTCGACTGAACCAATTAGGGGTTCGGTAGAACCTAGGTTCAGCCGAACCCTCTTAATACTTTCCTGCCAAAAAATCCATCAAAACCCCTTATAGAAGGGGGGTTCGAATGGACCCTGGTTCAAGCGAACCCCTAGTGGTTCGCTCAAACCCCCTTTATTCCTCATCCCCCCTTAGAAAAAAAAACTTGAATTTTGGCACTTTGGAGCTCGGTTTGAGGATGAAAATGGAGGAATATTCACAAACCCAACTAGAATCAGGTAGTCCTCAGAACGAGCTATCCAACGAATATAATTTTAATATGTTTTGGTTTTATTATGTATTTCATATTTTAGTTTCATTAAACATAGGTTTTTCATCGAAAATGAAGGTCTTTGTTCTGCACATGTGGAAAAATAGCAGATTATAAAAAAAAAAAAATTTAAATATGAGTGCACCAGATATTGAAGTCCTTGATCCATTAGAAAAAAAAAATTGAATTTTGATATATACAAAAAAAGTTATGCATTATACGGTCGCGCTATGTCTGAATTGTAATTGGTTTGGCTTTGAAACTTGATTAAAGAAAAAATATTCAATAAAAAACTATCTAACTAAGTGGAAGCACTAGATATCGGAGTTACAAATCTAAATTCGAAAGAATTAGAATTTTATCCTTCATGGAAAAAAAGTTATGCGTTATACGGTGTGCGTCACTTTTAAAAATGTTGTTTTTTGAAAAAAACTAGTTTTCGTGGGAGATGGAAAAAGAAGTGGAATCTGATTCCAAAAATTTTGAAAAAAATATTTTTAGAATCTGCAATCAAAATGTGACGAGACTCTAGTTTACATCATCTTAAAATTCTTCACAGTTTAGCCGCTATAGGTGCCCAAATGTGAGGATTTAGTTTTAAAAAATAATTTCAATGTCCAGTTTGGCCAAAAATTGTAAACCACTATTGTGGGATCACCCCAACACAGACGTTTACAAGCAGAAGAATGAATTGGGAAGACCCCGATATTGTCATGCCGATATGCCTGCAACAAACATACGTTAGCAAAAATGCATTATGGGTCGGGGAGACCCTGGTCTCCTTATGCCGATACGAACCCTAATGTGAAAATGCAAACCCAATAGATTAATGGGATAAATATATGCAAAGTGTGAGCAGAATGTCATGATGGAAGGCCCTTGTGCTTATGATGAGGAGCTATATGGAAACTTAGGAGTACGAAAAATATGTAAAATCATCAGATTTTAACAGTTCCAACACAACTATTTTTGGTTTCTTTGAATGCATGTGTAGAACCCAATTTTCTTGAGTATTTTGAGATACATCATCTTCTATGAAATCTTCATGAAGGTTTCATAATAAGGATTTAATCATTGCAATCTTGAATGAACTCAAGACTTTGTAGCTCTAAATGGAATTGACACTAGTCTACTAAACTTCATTTCTTGTCACCCAACACTTTTAAACAAAACATCAATGATCATTCTTTTTCAAATATGGTGTTAATATCTCATATTTCATGCATGAGTGTATAATAGTAATAAAGATTATTACCAATATCTTACTCACTCTAATCTATTGTATGAAATTACACAACCTTGCATACTCAAAAATAACACATAAATATATTATGACACCAGTATTGGGGTACTATGTGCAAAGGGTATAGTTTGTAACAAGGCAAGTGATTAATCATAGTTTTTATCAGTTAATTCAACACCTTGGGGAACCCCCCCTTGGTCTTCAGAGCCACAAGTGGAGTTCTTACCCACTTCAACAATTGATCTTGTGAACAACCTGAACAAAAGTTTCACAATATTCTTCCCAATTTTGACACCCTTGGCACCTAGAATATTTTACAACCTTAGGGATTTGGGACCCACAACTCAAATCACCAACAATATTAACTATAAAAATGGTTAATTTAAAATCTTTAAAATCTACATATAATTCTTAGATTATGACCTTATTTTAGACAATATTTTCCTCATAAATAATTGATTCCTTGCACAATAAGTATTCACCATCATTTTAGAATATTTTAATAATATGTCGTATTTAGGATGACATAATTTTATTATTTAACATGCTTTGTGGTATATATTTGATATAATATTTATTTTGATTACTTAAAGCTTAATACAAAAATTGCATTCATTTCTTTTATGTGTTTAAAAACATCAAAATCTTTACAATGTTCCCTCTCCCACTATCAAAAATATGAAGGACCGCCTAGATTGTGAATATACAATTTTTTAATAGCTACTTTATTCTTAGAATCGACTCCCACTATTGAAAACATAATAGAATAAAGATTTTGCTTTAAATATTAGTTGACATCTCCTACTCAACATTCATCGATTTGTTTAGAGCCCATGGATAAGCTCTCTATGGGGGCATTCTTCCCCTTTCCTCCCTTCTCCTAGATCTCTGACCTAGAATTAATTTATAAGCTTAATTTTTCATAATAATCTAAGATTTCAAAGATTTGATTTATTAAATGATCATCAGAAGAGGAAAAAATCCATGTGGTCTTGGGGCAATATGCTTTGACTAGTGCAACCAGCAATGACAAAATCCCATTGATTCTTTTAACAATTTGATATTTATATTTTTAGTCAAACAAGCTTCATACCGTCTGTCGTATCGTCTATCAAGCATATTTACGGTCAAATGCCAATCCCTTGGAGCTTCGAGAACCAACTTTGATTATTCGAGTCGCAGAAGATTTTCTAGCAGACGTAAGCAGTGACGCAGCCAAACCCCCTTGCTGTTATAGATAATCATAAATGCACGTACACACCACTGCTTCTTTCAAATCCGACACCACTGTTTAAACACGTTGGCTTGTTTGAAGGTGTTGTTTCTGCACCATGTCTGCGAAACCAGAAGGTGAGGTGCAGTCATGGGCAGGCAGCCTGCGCATGGGAAGCCGGCGGCTATTCGAAAGATCCGAAAGCGTTTTCTCAGCGTCTTCATCTGCAAGAAATCATCTGGATGATGAAGAGTCCCTGAAATGGGCAGCCATCGAGAAGCTGCCCACCTACGATCGCCTCAGAACTTCAATTCTCAAAGACATTCATGGTGAGGTGGATGTACCAGATATCGAACTGGACACCCGACAAAAAGTGCTCAATAGGCTTGTCAAAGTTGCGGAGCAAGACAACGAACGCTTCCTCTTTCGCCTGCGTAAAAGAATCGACAGGTTTGGCCATATTTTCACTGTCTCCTTCCCATGGGCCATGCCCCTTCCTTTTATTCTTCTAACATTTTTGGGATTCCTTCATTCAGAGTCGGGATTAAATTGCCCGAGGTTGAAGTCCGGTACGAGCACTTGAATGTCGACGCCGACGTCCATGTCGGCGGCAGAGCGTTACCTACGCTCATTAACTTTTCAGCCGATATTTTGGAGGTAATTAGTATTCATCTTATTACTCATCAATAGTTTTCAGATGGGAAATAAAGGACTGGTAATAACGTTGAAACCTGCAATTTTAGGGGCTGTTGGGATCGCTTCATTTATACAAGGGCAACAAAACAACCATGACTATTCTTCGCGACATCAGTGGTGTGGTGAAGCCCGGCAGGTAAACCACAACCAAACGTAAACATGCTCTTCTGCACATATTTTAGCTTCTTATGTCTCAAAAATAATAATGAAATTGGAACTTTACAGGATTACTCTCCTCCTTGGACCTCCTGCTTCGGGCAAGTCTACGCTGCTCTTGGCTCTTGCAGGAAGGCTGGAAAAAACTCTGAGAGTATGTGTGCCGTCATTTCCATGGTTTTAAAAGAGAATGAATTAATAAAATAGCCTGCTTTTTGCTGCTGGGTGCTTACTGGAACATATTAGTGCAGGTTACAGGATCAGTAAAATACAATGGGCATACCATGGATGAGTTCGTCCCAGAGAGGACTTCCGCTTACATTAGTCAGCACGATTTGCACATTGGGGAGCTGACTGTAAGGGAAACCTTAGACTTTGCTGCTCGCTGTCAAGGCGTTGGCTCCAGATATGGTATTATCGATATTAGTTTTTATTGCTGAATCGTCTTGTCTCTTTGAAAATGAATAATGTGTGAATCTTTTTTTAACAGATATTTTGACCGAGCTTTCCAGGCGAGAGAAAGAGCAGGGTATCAAACCAGACCCAGACATAGATATCTTCATGAAGGTTTGTAAATCTCTGTGAGTTTCAATGTTAATCACTTTTTCCATTAATTTTCCAAGTTGACGGGAAATGGATAAACGTTGTTGCAGGCAACTGCAATAGAAGGACAGAAGACGAATATGATTACAGACTACGTCCTGAAGGTAGTTTTTCTTAGAATTATGACTAAATTCGTCAAAAGCGAACAATTTACACCTTATTTCTTTTGACATTTGACGTTTTGAATATCTGAAAGAACAAAAATGGAAATGGGTGGAACAGATATTGGGGTTGGACATATGCGCAGACACCATGGTAGGAGATCAAATGCGAAGAGGTATTTCCGGTGGGCAAAAGAAAAGAGTTACAACTGGAGAGATGATTGTGGGGGCCGCAAATGCACTGTTTATGGACGAAATTTCTACAGGCCTTGACAGCTCTACAACATATCAGATAATTAAATGCCTATGTCAATATGTGCATGTCTTTAATTCAACCATGGTGATTTCGCTGTTGCAACCTGCCCCCGAAACATACGATCTCTTCGACGACGTTATTTTACTTTCCGAAGGTTATCTTGTTTACCACGGGCCCCGTGAATCCATTCTTGAATTCTTCGAGTCCATGGGATTTAGATGCCCTGAAAGGAAAGGCGTTGCTGACTTTTTGCAGGAGGTAAACAATTTCATCTTAATTAACTTAGTAGATTCTGGATTGTGGGTTCTCTTATATTATTATTCTAATTACTCATTCCTGTATAATAGGTGACTTCGCCCATGGATCAAGAACAAAATTGGGCGGACAGAAGTCAAGCATACCGCTATGTCCCCGTCAAGGAGTTTGCAGACGCATTCCAATCTTTCCACCTTGGAGCCAAAATGAGCGCAGAGCTATCAATTCCGTATGATAAAACCAAATCTCATCCGGCTGCGCTAACCACAGAGAAATTTGGTTTAAGCAAAAAGGAGCTTTTCAAAGCATGTTTGCAAAGAGAACTTTTGTTGATGAAGAGGAGTTCCTTTATCTATATCTTCAAATCCACTCAGGTGTTTTATTTTTCTTTAATTAGCTACTGAATTTGTTCCTATTTCAATGTTTGTAAGCATGTTTAAAGAGTGGAAACATGTTTGACAGATCACTATAATCGCTTTGATTGTGATGAGCGTCTTCTTCCGAACCAATATGCATCACAGAAATCTGAATGATGGAGCTATCTACTTCGGAGCCCTCTTCTTTGCGCTAGTTCAGCTGATGTTCAATGGCATGGCGGAATTATCAATGACAATTGCCAAACTCCCAGTATTTTACAAGCAGAGGGATTTCAAGTTCTATCCTGCTTGGGCCTTCTCTCTTCCAACTTGGGTTATGAAGATTCCTCTTTCGATACTGGAATCTGTGATATGGACTATTCTTACATACTATACCATTGGTTTTGCCCCGAGTCCTCACAGGTAACACTTCTCTTAAACTCGTTATATTTGTTGCTATTTTGCATGAACATTCAACTTTGTTTAGAGAAGTAATTAATTAATTTCCTTAAAAAAGAAAATTAAACTTATATCTATGAATGAAAATTAAGAAAATAAATTTTAAAATCAAGAAAATAATTTTAAAAACTAGTTACGCCGAGAGGCGTTATACAGTGAAAGCATTCAAGGAATATTCTCCGTAAAGTTTTTGAAGCTCCATTAAAAATGACAGCCAGGTGGAAGTTATAGACTTATAAATAATTTAGTTATTTTTAAAAAAACCCATATTCACTTAATCTGTGAAATTTAATTTGGGATATTCTGCAATTTCATTCCGATTTCTATGCATGTTTCTGAAATGTAGTTATTTATTGCACTCGGTTTATGTCCTCTCACCACTGCCAGGTTGCACGTGAGTGGGTTCGTTATTAGCTTTCATATTTCTGATAGAGGTCTTCTTGATTTTATATTTCATATTTTTTAAGTAAGCATTCATTTACTGTACATTGAGGTTTTGACTGTACATTCAAAAAATTTAAATTCTTATTGTCTTGGATATTGTCTGTTTTGAAGAATATTTCTATTTTTATTCTGGTATCAAATCTCACATAAATATGGTTCTATTTGAGGTGGTATTGCTTTAGAAATCAGGGTTACATTGTTATGAGTAGAGGCCCTTCTAAGATCTGTAGTGTACCACGTGGGTAGAGAAATTTACATTATCCCCACAATTCTTGTAAAAAGAGAATTTTTCTTTTACATAAAGAGAATTGTTGTTAAGTTTTGAGGATGCCAAAATAGTTTTTCATCTAGGAGAGATAAAGAATAGGAAAAATCAGCTACAGCCACTTAAAGCAATACTAACAGTTGTCACTGCTCCCACAAAATATATTGATGATCAATGAAGTCCATTCACTATTTATCAGAAGTCTTTTCTGAGTTCAATGTACCGAACACAAAATATCACATATTTCAGTGTCGTACAGATTGTGAAATTAAGGATTGTAGACACTAATTGGATGATAGTAATTGTTTAGCTTGTAAAACTCTAAAATTTTAATTTATCCAAAAACACATTTTGAATTCCAGTAAATCAATTTGTATAATAGTAAAGAAATACAATTAAAATGTCATTTAATAATAATAGTTAATTTGATAGTATTGGCAAGTTGAAGATTTTTTTTTTTTAATAGGAAAAAGATTTGTGTGAGTAATTAAATGATTCGAAAGGTCATTCAATTTAAATGTTAGGGGAAATAGTAAATGATTTGGAGTTGAGTCCAAAACTATTTTCTTTAAATTACTTTTACTTTGTATTTCAAATGTTACTTTGATATTTGAAGAAATATTAAACAGATATATATATTCTATTTAAATGTGTAATTTTAAGTCTTTACTAAAGGTTTTATTGTACAAAAATATATTTTTAAGTCTTTACTAAAGGTTTTATAATACAAAAATATAGCAACTTAAATAGATAATTTTTTTATAATAAATGCATATGTAAATCAATTTAAAATTATAAAATTAAATACAAAAAAAAAAAAAATTATATTAAAAAAATAATGTGATTAAGAATTACATTTACACATAAGTTTATCATATGAAAAAATTATATAACATTATGATTTACTATTATGATTATTTAATTATGACTTATTTAGGATTATAGAGTTCAATTAGGGTTCAAGTTAAGTTAGAGTTCAATTAGTGTTATGATTCAATTAAGGTTATAATTTAATTAAAGTCAAAGTTTAATTATGGTAAGAGTAAAGGTTAGAGTTACAATTCAATTAGGGAACGTAAACATGGAATGAGGCTTTGGTTTGAGCTTCAAATACAAATAGGGTTAGGATATCTCTCCACGTTTCTATATATTCTATTTAAATGTGTAATTTTAAGTCTTTACTAAAGGTTTTATTGTACAAAATAATATTTTTAAGTCTTTACTAAAGGTTTTATAATACAAAAATATAACAACTTAAATAGATAATTTTTTTATAATAAATGCACATGTAAAATCAATTTAAAATTATAAAATTAAATACAAAAAAATATAATAAATTTATATTAAAAAAGTAATGTGATTAAGAATTACATTTACACATAAGTTTATCATATGAAAAAATTATATAACATTATGATTTACTATTATGATTATTCAATTATGACTTAGTTAGGATTATGATTATAATTGGGTTATGATCATGGTTATGGCTTACTTAGGATTAGGGTTCAATTCAATTAGGATTAGAATTCAATTAAGATTAAGGATAGATTAAGATTAGGGTTAAGGTTAGGGTTATAGGAGAAAGCTTTGGGTAAAGGTTAGGATTAGAGTTGGGGTTAGGGTTAGGATACAACTAGAGTTAGGGTTAGGTTTCAATTAGGGTTAGGGAAAATTATGATTTGGGATCTAGGATTAATTTTAGGATACAGTAAGGGTTCAATAAGGGTTGGGTTCAAATAGTATTACACTTAGAATTAGGCTCGTCATTATAATTAAGGTTAGTATTAAAATTATCATCATGAATAGAGTTAGAATTAAGTCTAGGGTTAGAATTAGAATTAGAGTTACATTTAAGGCTAAGATTAAAAGTCAATTAGGGTTATGATTCAATTATAATTAGAGTTCAATTAGGGTTGTAAGATAAATAGATCAATTAGCGTTAAAGTTAGTGTTCAATTAAGTTTAGGGTTCAATTAGTGTTAGAATTCAATTAGGTTTAAGGGTTAGGGTTAGAGTTCAATTAAGATTATGATTATAATTGGGTTATGATTATGGTTATGTCTTAGTTAGGATTAGGGTTCAATTCAATTAGGATTAGAATTCAATTAAGATTAAGGATAGATTAAGATTAGGGTTAAGGTTAGGGTTATAGGAGAAATATTTGGGTAAAGGTTAGGATTAGAGTTGGGGTTAGGGTTAGGACAAAACTAGAGTTAGGGTTAGGTTTCAATTAGGGTTAGAGACAATTAGGATTAGGGATAGGATTAATTTTAGGATATGGTAAGGGTTCAATAAGGGTTGCGCTCTAAGAAGGGTTAGGGTTAGGGTTCAATTAGTATTACAATTAGAATTAGGCTCGTCATTAGAATTAAAATTAGAATTATGCTACAAAATAGGGTTATGATTAGAATAAAATGTAGAACATATGTGTTTCATTAAAATCTATTGATAGAAAAATTATTCTTTGTTTGTGTATATAATTATCAAATACAATCTTCAAATACATACAACATTTGTATGCAACATTTGAAAAATCTTTATATTACATATTTGGTTACAATCAATTTTGTTTAAATTGCAGTTGATAATATCCCTTGGTTTAAACTCGTCTATCTATTTGCAGAGCTCTATAGAAAGCATATTCTACACTCTTTTAGTTGGAATTTCAGTGAGGCTCTAAGTATAGGTATTTATGCCCAAATCCATATAAAAAAATTACATGTATCTTCAACAATTGTGTATACCTTTGCCATTTTTTTTAGTTTAGTACTTATTTTTAAATTCTACTATGTCTTGGATAATGCAATTATATTCAATCCTCCAAACTAATTATGTCAAGAAACATTTTGTCTTAATGCAATTATATTCAATCCTCTAAAATAATTATGTCAAGAAACATTATGTCTTTATTTTATTCTATCATAATGCTATACTCATATGATAAAATAAATGTAAAACATATGTGTTTCATTAAAATCTATTACTTTTTTCTTTGATAAAGTAAAATTAACAAGTACTTGCATTAGAAAGAGGTGCAATGGTTATGCTGATAGAAAAATTAGTCTTTATTTGTGTATATAATTATGAAATACATTCTTCAAATACATACAATATTTGTATATAACAACATTTGAAAAATAGATGGTCAATAAAGGAAAGAGTCACTAGAAAGGGTCAACTTCGTCATTTTAACAATGCAAAAGGAGATGGACAAGTGTTTAATTTTGACTTGGTTGATTTGGATGGTGGTGAAATAAGAGTAACATGTTTTAATGCAGTTGCAGAAAATTTTTATGAACATATAGAAACTGGAAAAGTGTTTCTAATCTCAAAAGGGAGACTCAAACCTGCACAAAATAATTTTAACCAATTAAAAAATGAATGTGAAATCTTAATAGAAACAAATTCGATTGTTGAGTTGTGTTTGGAGGAGGATAGTTGTATACCAAAACAACAATTCCATTTTACATTGATAAGAGAAATTGAGAACATGAAAACAATTCTTTGGTTGATATTATTGGTGTTGTTCTCTTAATCGACAAACCAAACACCATATTCAGAAAGAACGTCACACAAAATTTTAAAAAATCCCTTCAACTAAAAGACATGTCAGGTTGTATGGTGGAATTAACAATGTGGGGTGATTTCTGCAATAAGGAAGGTCAACAACTCCAAGAAATGTGCAATGTAGGAACTTTCCTAATTCTTGTTATAAAGGTTGCACGAATTAGTGATTTTGGTGGGAAATATGTGGGAACAATTACTACAACCCAACTCCTTATAAATCTACATCTTCCTAACTCACACCGATTGAGATTGTGGTTTGATACAAAAGGGAAGAATCTCCATCTCATTCTAATACAAAGGAAATCTCATATGCAATAGAAGAAAAAATGTTAAAAAGTATCTCACAAATACAGGATCAGGACCTTGTCAACTCTGGTATACCTTATTGGATAGTGATAAAAGCTACATTATCTTTCATTAAGGTAGACAATTTTTGTTGTACAACTTGCCCCTTGAAAATTGGAGATAGGCACTACAAAAAGAAGGTAAACACTAATGAAAATAGTCAGCGATATTATGGAAGATGTGATAAGAGTTTCCCTCAATGTGATTATAAATATATACTTCAATGCAAAGTGCAAGACCATACTTCATTCACTTGGATTACTACTTTTGAAGAAGTGGCAAAAGAAATTATGGGTGTTACAGCAAAAGAATTGAACATTTTGAAGCATGAAAAAGAAGATGATGTTAAGTTTTCACATATTATACAAAAGGTCCTTTTCAACAGATACATATTTAAACTTCAAGTGAAAAGAGAGACTTATAATGATGAACAAAGGATTAAATGCACAATCATAAAAACAAAAAAGTTTGATTATTCATTTAAGAGCAAAGCTTTATTAGACTCAATTGCAAAGCTATAGGTTTTATAACATTCAAATGCTAGAATGTATATAATGTTAACAATGTATTCAAACATTTTAAAAAAACCAGTTGATATATCTAAGTTAGTTAATGCCATTTTGTGGTGATATACTTCTTTGATGTTGTCAATAGTAAATCTAATGATTGATGAACATTTCTGATTTTAAATTTATTGTTCTTTGTTGATTATTGTTATATACAAGTTGGTATGATTTCAAATTTGAATGTGTTCCCTTATATATGGGAATTGAAATAAACAATGACATAAACAATAACGAAATCAAATCGATTGCTTTCCAAATTCATATTCATGAAAATGTAAGCATTTTTTTTCATGACAATAGACATCTCGATAAAGATAACTCTCGGCGCATTTTACATATATTATTAATTAATATAGGTATGCTAGTTTAACACATGAAGAGATACTCGAAGGGAATGATGTAATTTTTTTGAAAAATAATTAGAAGTTTTATTTTAAAAATTAATAAAATAAATAATTTTGTTTTTGTTTTTTTTGTTTTTCTGATGATTTGGATCATGTAGTTTGATTTCAAAGTTTGTGGGAAAAAAAGGTCAGTCAAAGGATAAATAATTGATTATATATATATAATTATTTATATATTAATAAAATATCTTAGATAGATAGACATCAATATATTTTAGTCTAAAGTCATCAATAAATATCTCGTGCAGAGAAAAAAGAGTTGCGGAAAATTGAAAACGTTGACCATTCCTGTGGGTGTTGATTTTAAGATTCTTATATTTCCATTTATATTCAATATGTCTGTATGCTTTCCACGTGTCCATTACTGGCAGCTTTTTTTAAAGGATACCTAACGGGAAAAAAAATCGAGTTATTTGTTTTATTTAAAAAGATTTGATTTTAAGTTGTTTTTATTTTATTTGGCTGGGGGAGTGTAAATTGGATTACATTTTATATTAAAAAATTAAAATATCTTAAATTAAATAGAACTAAAATTAAAATATATTTTATTTTAATGAAAAAATTCAAATGTTCATCTTTAAATTAAGATATATATATTTCAAATTTAAATTAAAATAAATTTATTTTAATTTTAAAAAATTATAAAAAACAAATAACTTGTTATTATAGATTTATTTAATTTTTTTAAAAGATATTTCTCAACTATATTATTTAATATATATGCTAATTCTATCTCATAAATTATGAACACATCATGTAATTTGGTTGTTTCCTCTTGTTTTTCAATATTTTCTTCTACGTTATTATAACTTATGTCAAAAAACCTGAGTCCACCCTCTATCAATGCAGATTTTTCCGACAGCTGTTGCTATTTTTCGTACTTTCTCAGGCTGCATTAGGGCTTTTCAGATTCATAGCATCTCTAGGACGGAATCGAATTGTGGCAAATACTTTCGGCTCTTTTGCCCTCTTGATACTTTTCGTTCTTGGGGGATTCATCATCTCCAGAAGTACAAACTTTTTTCTCTTACTACTTAGGTGAATAAATAAACATATCAGTTACTCAACTTATACTTTGTGATGCTTTAATTGGTTGCACAAGATGATATTAAAGGTTGGTGGATATGGGGTTACTGGATTTCTCCTCTCATGTATGCTCAAAATGGAATTGCAGTAAATGAGTTCCTAGCAAGTAGATGGCAAAAGGTTAGTGGCCTAGATTGTATTTTCTATTCATTACTTCTTTTAAACCAGTAGAAATTGCCTTTTTACCCTAGACTTAAACTACTCACTATGTTGACAGGAAACAGAAAATGTTGGTGTGAAACTGTTGAGATCTCGTGGACTATTTCCTGATAATTGGTGGTATTGGCTTTCTATCGGGGTTCTCTTGGGATACAATGTTCTCTTTAATGTGTTCTACACAGTGGCATTACATTATCTTGATCGTGAGTATAACTGCCTCCAATAATGCAGATTGGAATCATTAATACTTCTCTTGTGATTCAATAAATAATAGTTCCTTTTGTCTATTTTGTCAGCATTGGGAAAGCCACAGGCAACAATTTCGGAGGAGGACTTGAAACATAAAGATAATTCAACAACTGGTTTTCAAAAAAGAGCCATCCATGAGAATGGGATTGAAATGCAAAACGCCACAGGAGGGGGTATTAGAGAAATTCAATCTACTGGTAAGGAGACTTCGCCATTACCATCATTATCATCTACCATTCCATGTGAAAGAGTTGTAATGTTGATGTTATATGTTAATTTTACATAGGTGGGAGAAGTTCACGACAGAGAAGTAGCAGTGTTTCAACAAACAGGTCTGATTCCCTTGTTACAAGCGCCCGTCAGGCTGGCAAGAAAGGGATGGTTTTGCCCTTCCAACCTCTCTCCATGGCCTTCCACAACGTCAGCTACTTCGTTGACATGCCCAAGGTATGTTGTTTTCCTTTGCATTTGAACTCACTGTTTTGACATAAAATATGAAATAGTTAACTATTTGATTGCTTTTACCATAGGAATCACTTGATACTTAAGTAGGACATTTAACAAAAATAGGCTTTTACCATAGGAATTACTTGATATTTAAACATGAAATAGTTAACTATTTGGTTGCTTTTACCATAGGAATCACTTGATCTTAAACAAAAATAGGCTTTTTATTTTATTAATTGAAATATTTGATGTTCTAGGAAATGAAACAAGAAGGAATAATAGAGGACCGACTTCAATTATTGCGTGAAGTGAGTGGGACATTTAGGCCAGGAGTGTTGACATGTTTGATGGGGGTGAGTGGGGCTGGGAAAACAACCTTGATGGATGTTCTTGCAGGAAGGAAAACTGGGGGCTTTATTGAAGGTTCCATTACCATATCTGGTTTTCCTAAGAAACAAGAAACATTTGCTCGCATTTCTGGTTACTGTGAACAAAATGATATACATTCTCCCTGTGTCACAGTCTATGAATCCCTCATATACTCTGCTTAGCTTCGTCTCCCCAAAGAAGTTGATCGTAAAACCAGAGAGGTACGTTTTATTGTTTAAGTGACATGTTATCTTTAAAATATAGGAGGAATTTATACATCAATGTTGGATCACAATCTATTGCACTTTAATGATGGATTATAAAGTATTGATGTAAAAGAATGTTATATAATTTATTCTAAGATTTTTTTTTGTATTGATTGGTATGAATGTGAAAACCTTTTGTTGAATAGATGTTTGTGGATGAAGTTATGAGTCTGGTAGAGCTAGAGAACTTAAAAGGAGCTCTCGTGGGCCTACCTGGAATGAGAGGCTTGTCTACAGAACAAAGAAAAAGGTTGACAATTGCAGTGGAATTGGTAGCAAATCCATCAATTATATTCATGGATGAGCCAACATCAGGACTCGATGCCAGAGCTGCCGCAATTGTTATGCGAACGGTTCGCAATACAGTGGACACTGGACGAACTGTTGTGTGTACCATTCATCAACCAAGCATAGACATATTTGAAGCCTTTGACGAGGTAATGCATTAAATCTTTAATGTTAGATGTTGTAGAGAGATATGAATGTGATTGTGAATATGAATGTGAATTACTATTTGCAGCTAGTGTTGATGAAGCGTGGAGGGCAAGTGATATATGTAGGACCTCTAGGTCACCGTTCAAAAGAACTAGTTGACTATTTTGAGACAATTGAAGGCGTCCCCAAAATAACTCAGGGTTACAATCCAGCGACATGGATGTTAGAGTCCTCTTCAGTTGGAACTGAACTACAACTTGGGGTTGATTTTGCTAACATATATCACAATTCTCATCTATATGAGTAAGTGGTAGTGATGGTGATGATAACTGAACTAAGCCATTCCCCTCATGAAATGTGACTTCTAAGGTGGTTGTGTTTTTGCAGGAGAAACCAAGCTCTGATAAAAGAATTGAGTGTACCAACTCCAGACTCAAAGGATATATACTTTGAATCTCAATATTCACAATCTTTTTGGATTCAAACGTGGGCTTGCTTGTGGAAGCAACATTGGTCATATTGGAGAAACCCGGAATACAATGCAATTCGCTTCTTTTTCACAACCATCATTGCTTTGATTTTTGGCACAATTTTTTGGGGGCTTGGTGATAAGACGTAAGGCTGTGCTTCTCTTTGTTTTCATTCAAGTTCAAATTCCATGCCATCCTTCTTCTAACTTTGAGTTTATTCTAATGTAGAGGAGCACAAAAAAATGTTTCCAATGCAATGGGCTCAATGTTTGCATCCGTATTATTTCTGGGCGTGAATAACGCATCATCAGTTGAGCCAGTTGTAGATGTTGAAAGAACAGTCTTCTATAGAGAAAAGGCTGCAGGGATGTATTCAGCTCTGCCTTATGCCTTTGCACAAGTAAGTCATTATTCCCAAAGTCACAATTTGAATATTAAAAATTAAAACACTATTCTAAAACTTCAAGAGAAGAATAGAAATAAAAGTATTAGAAAGCTATCTCAAATCTTAAAAACAAAAAAGACAGGAAATAGGATATATTTGATATTTTCTTTTTAATTAAATAGTTAGAGAGAAGAAAAAATGATATCCATGCAATTATTTTTATAATGATTAAGATTGTTTTATATGTCCTTTTAATATTTCATGTATGTGTTATTTCCCATCATTAAATTTAAAATGTCTAATATTTATGTAATGAATAATTCTTGTAAATATTTAAAAGATAATAAGAGACCCTTTTTGTTATATTATTTAGCAATAAGTAAAAGAAATGAATATTAAATTCTTATTAGTTAAGAAGTTTAATAAGAGTTGTGGTGCAGGTGTTGATTGAAGTGCCATATGTTTTCATTCAAACAGTAGCATATGGAGTAATCGTGTATGCAATGATTGACTATAAATGGGAGGCAGCAAAGTTCTTTTGGTTCTTTTTCTTCATGTTCTTCACATTCCTGTACTTCACATATTATGGGATGATGATAGCCTCTCTCACTCCCAATTCAAGTATAGCTGCAATTGTATCCTCGGCTTTCTATGGAATTTGGATGCTTTTTTGTGGCTTTCTAATTCCTCGCAATGTGAGTATTATTCTTGACACTCACACAATGATATAATAATTGTTTTTGTTTAAATAGCATATGAATTGAGTGAATATTTGTTCGCATGACAGAAAATTCCGGTGTGGTGGAGATGGTACTACTGGGCAGACCCCATTGCATGGACACTCTATGGATTGGTTACTTCACAATTTGGAGACCTCGAAAATGTAATAAGCAAAACTGATGGCACTGAAGAAGCACTCAAGGATTTCTTGAAGAGTTATTTTGGATTTAGACATGACTTCTTAGGAGTTACTGCAGGATTTGTAGTAGGATGGGCTGTTCTCTTCGCCTTTGTCTTTGCCTTTGCCATCAAATTTATCAACTTTCAAAAGAGATAGACAATGAAGGGGAGCTCACAATGGCTTGAGTTTGTTTGTTACTAGAGGTTTCTCAAGACAACACACAAAATGAGATTTGAATAAGGACTCGACATTCGCTTCAATACAATATGAGGTTAATATAGCATATGCAGATTGCAATAGCTTATGCACAGGAAGAATAGAATATATTATGCCAAGAGCCAATAACCTTTTAGAGGAGTATAAATGATTATAGATCTCTATTCTGTAATTTGATATGCTTAAGAACAATTCTACTTCTGATTATATTAATTCTGATTACTAGACACTAGTATATTAATGGAAGTGAATATTATGTCGGTACAAAGTTGCTGCTGTTCTGATATGAATTCAGAAATGCCATCTGAATTGATAATTGATTTAAGAATGGAAAATAGACATCATTAGAGTGTCGCTGTTTCTTTTTGAAACCTTTTATTCATGCGAATTGTGTATGACGCTGTACCTGACTGATGCTGATTAATCATGTGTCTCTTAGTTGGTTGATCATGGCTCCTTAGAGCACGTCAGATCGGATATTTTAAATATGGAAATCTGTATTGTTCATACTTCTCCTCCTCTTCTTCACCATTCTTATCATCCTTTTATACCATTATGCCTTTACATGAAATGATGCATCTCTCTGAGTAGAGATGACCATCCAACTAGACGTTAAGAAATCTTTATGCTTAACATTGAGCGCTGCCCTTTCTTAATCCCTGCTTATTGAATTCAGGAATTTCCACGACCTTCAGGAAGGTCCCCGATCTTTCCAAAGGTTTCCATGCAATAGTCCAAAATAGTCTCTTATGAATATATGACGCCCTGACATAGAATGGATGCTGCAATATGACCGACTGAATGTGATCTCCACCGTGTAAAACCAAATTTGTCTGATTGTGAACGATGCGGCAGTGTTGGCTAATTCAGGTCCCCTCAGCAAGGACATAATATATAACTTCTGCGATTGATGTTATAATGTATGATAAAATATAACGAACCTGTGTATGTGGACATTAACAAATTCCACTCCTCACCTTAGCCGCGATAAGTCTCCAACAAGATGGCCGCTGCTTAGAAAATAAGGGAGGCGGCGTAACTATAGAAATCTCCACGTCAGATCATCACAGTCAATGATTATGGCCGGGCTTAACCGGCACACTTAAGGGTACACTTAGGTGGCCGGGCCCACAACAGTTTTTTAAACCCGTGACTTTTCCGTTTTTACCGACGCCGTTTCTGTTCGCGTACCGAAGCCGTTTCCGTTCGCGGATACACTCTATCTGCTCCCGGAAACAATTATCCATTTCATTTTTTATAATCCCAAAGAGAACACAATGGAGGATATTATAAAAAGCATAAAGGTAGGCTCAAAATGTATTAGCCCTTTCACAGTTTCACTTATCAAACAACCAAAAGAATATTAATCTTTGGTTATACTTAATATCCTATGAGATTATTATTTTTAATTTTTGACATTTTAGATTTTTAATAATTATTAATAATTTTAATTTTTAATTTTTAAATAAATTTATGAATTATAAATTATTCATAATTGATATTTAATAAAATTTTAATATTAAATATTTTTTCGATTTTAATTTTTGAGATAAATATATTAATAATAGATTATTCATATTGATTTAATAGGATTTATTTTAAAGATTTTTAGATGATAATAATAATAATAGATAATCAACAATTAATAATAATTAATAGTAAAAAATTATTTACTACAAATAATAAAATTATTAATAAATTATTAATTAAAAATCAATTCTAATTAAAATTATTAAAATAATCTATAGTAAATTATCGATTATTAATTATTTAAAATTAAAAAAATTAATTACACATAATAATAAGAACATTAATAATAAATTATAATTCAAAATCAATTTTAAATAATAATTTTAATTAAAATTATAAAAAAATAGTCAATAATAATTTTTTGGTTATTAATTATGTAAAATTAAAATTCATTAAAACAATTTATAATTCGACATTCTAGATTTTGACAATTTATAAATCTAAGTGTTGTTTGTGTTTTGACTAAAGTTAAATAATATTTTTTTAGTTTTAAGCTCAAAATTACATGCACATAGAATGATATAGTTTAATTACAAACTGCACATAAAATGATATAGTTTAATTACAAACCTTGGTCTTGTCTAATTATTCATATTGATGATTAATAAATTTATTAATTATAAATTATTCATATATTGATGTTTAATAAGATTTATTTTAAATATTATTAGATGATAATAATAATAGATAATCAATAATCAATAATAATTAATAATAAAAAATTAATTACTAATAATAATTAAATTAAGAATAAATGATTAATTATAAATCAATTATAAATAACAATAATAAATTATTAATTAAAATTACTAAAAATAATCAATATTAATTTTTTGGTTATTAATTATTTAAAATTTAAATTCATTAAAACAATGTATAATTCAATATTCTAGATTTTGACAATTTATCAATCTGAGTGTTGTTTGTGTTTTGTGTTTTGACTAGAGTAGATTAATATTTTTTTAGTTTTCTCCATCAAGGTGAGAATTACATGCACATATAATGAATTAATTATAGTTTAGTTACCAACCTTGGTCTTGTGTGATTATTCATATTGATGTTTAATAAATTTATTAATTATAATTTTTTTATAATTGATATTTAATAAGATTTGAATATTAAGTATTTTTTCAATTTTAATTTTTGAAATAAATTTATTAATAATATATTATCCATATTGATGTTTAATAAGATTTATTTTAAATATTTTTAGATGATAATAATAATAGATAATCAACAATTAATAATAATTAAAAATAAAAAATTAATTAATAATAAATTATTAATTAAAATTATTAAAATAATCAATAGTAAATTAAAAAAATAATTACACATAATAATAACATTAATAATAAAAAAACATTAATTAGTTAAGAACTTTGGTTTTATTATTAATTAAAATTATTAAAATAATCAATAGTAAATTAAAAAAATAATTACACATAATAATAACATTAATAATAAAAAAAATTAATTAGTTAAGAACTTTGGTCTTGTCTCATTATTCATATTGATTGTTGATTATCTATTATTATTATCATTTAAAAATCTTTAAAATAAATCTTATTAAACATCAATATGAATAACCTATTATTAATAGGTTTATTTCAAAAATTAAAATAAAAAAATACTTAATATTAAAATCTTATTAAATATCAATTACAAAAAAATTATAATTAATAAATTTATTTAAGAATTAAAATTAAAAAATATTTAATTATTTTTACGATATTAATTATTAATAATTTATTTTTAATAATTATTAAAAATCAAAAATGTCAAAAACCATGGAGTCTATTTTAAATATAATAATATTCTTATGTTTGTTTTATAATATCCTCCTCCCTTAGCGTTGTACTTGGGATTATAAATGTTTAATTCTTTCTGGGAGTAGATAGAGTGTGTTTGGGAACGGAAACGACTTGGTGAAAACGGGAAGGTCACGGATTTAAAAAGGTTGTGGGTCTGGCCGCCTAAGCGTACCCTTAGAGTGTGTCGGTTAAGCTTGGCCAATGATTATCTCTACTACTGGCGTATCAATGTAAGGCATAGTAGTGATATAAATCTCCTCGCACCTTCACTAAGCACATTCGATGGACTTGATATGTATGCTAATGGAAACGTTAAGAGTAACTATTCCGCTCAGATAATAAATCACGAACATCTCACAAAGTAGTGACAATAATATAGATATTCGGCTATAAGCAACTCCTTGGACTATATTATAGAGGTAACCCAGTAGTTGAGCATGTTTTAATAGTTGTTATAGCATTTATTGATTTAATGCTTAATATTTTTTTAAATATTGAATCAATAATTATGACTTTAAAGTTGTTAGTGTTGATGATAACTACCAATAATTGAATAACATGTATTCCTTAGATCTAAAAAGCAACAAATAATGTGATGCCACATGAGCGCACCAATAAAACATGATTTACTGCACAATTATCGGTCTCTCTTTTTTTGGGATCTTTTTGGAAACCTCAACAAAAAACATGTTGATGTGGCATCATATTTGATGGTGTGGCCCTGAAATCTTAGTTATAAGTAGGGGCATTGCCAAGTAAGCTACTATAAAAAATTGGAAATTTTTTAAAATTTCCACATAGGATTTTGAGAAGCGTGAAGTTAGGGTGCTCAATTATTAAGTCCTCTCCCCTAATAAATATGTGAGTAAGCATTGTTTAGTGAATACCAAGAACCAGCGTATGAGCAACCGCAATTTTCTTATGCAAATAACTGACCATCATCACCACTATATCCCTTTTCCATGCCATAAAAATGGGACATTACAAGCATTCTCTCACCTAGCATGAATTCATATTTTATATGTGAACCTAAGGAAATAGGATTCACCTTTTATGAGATGGAACAAGAAATAAGGGCCGATTTCCTCTAGTTCATTAAAGGAAACTAAGATCCCTCAACCAATTGACTTGATTGAGGAATAGACTAGGGTTAGGATGGTTTCTTTGGGTGTGATTAAACAAAGGGGGTTCACCACTAAGCGAAAGCTTACAAAGAAGAAAATGTAAATGATATGCAAATGTAACTATGTAACTGTTGATGGTCAATGTAACACAACAACATTAAAATAGAATATTTCTACTCCATTTCTAATGAAAAAGATAAACAACCTAAAGCTACCTATCTTCCAAGGTCTCTATAGTTGGTTCTCAATTGTGTCGATGTTATTCAGTAGCCTATGCAACTGCAATATTCAAGGGGTTTGCTAGTAAAAGGATACAAACTGCACAGTATAAATTAATCTAACATTTGGGGGGTGTAAATAAACATCAAAAGATAGAACAGAGCTTAAGATAGCAAAGCATAAACAAGAATCTCCTTTAATTTAGACATATAAACTTCATAATGAGCATTTCTTCCAAACAATTAAACCATAAAATGATACAATCTATAGAACAATCTATACCATTGCATTCACTCATAGTGAAAATTCAATACATACTATCATTCATCATCACTAAACTTCAAAATCAACAAGAGCACATCACCAGCTCATCATTAAAATTCATAGATCAATAAACACAAAGAAATCTCATTCACAGATAATTCAATGGAAATAGTCTCAGCTTCAGAATCTTCTATTGAATTTCATCAAATAAGAGACATTTATGCACAAAAAATTCACTGGCATACGAATGACCATTGTTCATTGACATCATCATTAAAACTAATTCTAGAAATAACATAAATTGTATTAAAAAATATAAAAATGTCTAAGTATCTTTGCATAAAAACTGTATCAACTTATAATAACTATGAAAAATCTCTTAAATTTCTCCTTAGGAAGCTAATCTTTTCTTCAATTAGCCAACCTTTACAACATGGAGAGAAAAACTACATATAGACAAGTTTTAACACTAGAATTCCTCCAATCAAAGACTGAGATCCACAAATCCAGGAGCAACTAGAGCTGCATGAGGTAACTATCCATTCAGATCTTCAGTTCATTTGTTGATGACTCTGTATCAAAATCTAGATGCAAAAGGAGAAGGTCGAACTATTGGGGATCCTTAGTTGAACTGGTGTCATGTTCCTAAAAAATAGCGGAGAGCTGCCCAGCTGGCTGTATCATCTGATGCTTCATTCAAAAAGGATATTCTTTAGACACTTCATTCCTCTATCTTCTGTTCAAGTAAATATTCATCATAACTATCTAATACTTGTCTAAGTATATCCACATCCGGCCCATCTATCCAATTGTCTTCAAATTTTATTCTTTTTAACTCAGCAGAGGTGAACTTCTACATATCATCTAACTTAGCAAGTTCCTTCTAAGCAATCTTTACTACCTCTTTGATATCCATGAACTTGTCAATTAACAAATCATCACCATCATCTCCCTTTTTCATTTCCTCTTGGAATCTATTATTCCATTTGTTTCTTAGTTAATCAAGAGGAAAACCATCCTTCACAGGAACATCCTCATTTACAATCATGACTACAATTGCTTCTAACTCCACAATTTGATCTATCAAATCTTTCCTAGCCTGTTGCACCTCATTCCTATGGGTAAAAATAAATGAAGTCCTAAATCTGATAATGTTAATAGTTTTATCAATGAAATCCTCATTACCTTCCTCAAGGATAGATTGTTCTAGGAATGTTTGTTGAGGCAGTTTATTAATTTCTTTCAATTTCTTCACACACTCTCTGTATTCTTCCTCTTGCTTCCAGAGGGTCTCAACATATGTAGTCTTATCATTGACTGATTCCAATGCTTCTTTATGAACCTTGTGGCTTTCAACAAGCAATTTCTCCACCTCTTGGTTCAACCTATCATTCCATCTATCTAGCATCCCTACTTTGCTTCTCATCTCAACAAGATCATCAACTTCTTTCTTGCTCAAAAAAATCGGTGTCTTGGGAGCAACAGATTGCAAAGAAACAAGAGAGTATATGTCTTTTAAGAACCTATGTAATTGATCAAATTGAGCCTTGAACTCATCCTTCCTTTGCTTATCCTTCATCATCCTTGACTTAGTGGAAGATGCTACAATATCAATGAGATCCATCTGTTGGTTCCTTGTAGACCTTCCTAAGTTCACAGTGCCCAGTTGATAATCACTCAACTGCATTTCTTGTTTGTCCTTGTCCACCATGGGAATGGCACATTCAGCTACAATCTCTCCAACATCTTTCAATTTGGTGGAGTGAAGGATTTGAGCCTTTTTCTTGGGCCTCTCCTTCTCAATTTCTTTCATCATATCATCCTAGTTTAGGGGCTTGGGCTGGACTATCTATTTCTTTTCCAGGTTGAGCTTCAATGTCCATGTTGGGGTAGTAGGAGTAGTAACCACTTGTTGTGAAGAAGAAGTGGTAGGAGAGAGGGGTTGCATAAGTGTTTACTTAGGTTGGGAATCAACTTCTTGTTGCTCCTTTTCTGCCATTTCTTTATCAAGCCTACCAGTTTTAGCTTTCTCTCTTTCTTCCTCCAATCTCCTATGTTCCAACATGTCATCTCTTTGTTTTTCCAATTTCTTAACAATCTCAAACATTTTGGTTGCTTTCTCATGCTTGGTTTGTTGCTCTTCCTCCAAATTCTTTAGCAAGATTTCTTCTTCATCTTTCTTTCTTTGGGCCTCCTATGTAGCCTTGGCCTTGGCCTCAAGGTCTTCTTTTTCTCTCTCTGCCAGACCTTTTCATCTTCAAGGTCATGAATCTTTTGTAGGAGGGCCAACTTCTCCCTTTTTGCATTAGCTTTCCATTCACTTTCTTTTTGTTGTTGTAGGAGGTCTTCCTTTTCCTTATGCTGCCATGGAAGCTCTTCATTCTTTGCTATAGCTTTAGCCTCTTGTTGCTTTGCAAGTGCATTAGCTTGTACTTTGGCATCAACCTCCTTCTTTGCATCCTCAAATAGTTTCCACTGATCTTCTAGGGTTAGGACATGTTCAATTCCAACATCTTGAATGTCCTTAGTAGATGTAGTTACAAGAGGCTCATGGTCTGATTGTGTGGCCTCTAAATCGGTGTCTATATCATGAATTTCAATCTCTTTTTGCTTATCTTTCTTAGCCTTCTCATGGAGGCTTCCTGCAGGTACTTCCCTAGTGGATTCCTTTGGGAGAGAAGGTTGATATGGGGCTTCTTCTCTAATTGTAGTAGCTTCTACACCTTGTGATTCATGGGTTTCTTGAGAGGTACCCCTGGATCAACATCTCCTCCAGAGTTGGGTGGATAGTACTCCAATTGTTCCTTAGGAGTTGTCCTCCTCTTTGTTCTTCTATATCCTTGGGTACCTGTTGCTTTCCTCTTCTTTGAGGATTGAGCTTTTGGCTCCTTTATCCTCATGACCACCCATTGGATGCTTCTATCCATTACAATCTTGGAAATTTGTTTAATGTCAATGAATTCTTCCTTATCCCAATTTATTAGGTCCAAGCCTTTGCTACCTATATTTTTTGCTTCATACCTAGGGTCCAAAACTACACCATCATCTGATAGTGTGTTAGGAATTTCCTCCTTCACCCCATATTCAATCATCAGTGAGATGGTAAGCCTTTCATAATTTATTTTCCTTACATCATAGTCATCTTGCAAATCAATCCAAAAATCCTCTAACAAGTTAGAATGCTTATAAAAAAATGGTAGGAGCTAGGCCATTCATCTTGTGCTCCAGGTCAAAATGTTTTCTTGTTGTATACAACCCCAATTTTAAGTAACTTAATTCCTCACATACTAACTTTACAGCCAAATTGTGAACATGACAGTATTATCCCAACTTCATGGGAAATTTGTGGCATCCAGGCTTGTGTTTATTTGTAAATTTTGTATTGACTCCTATAGATTCATATATAAACTCCATAAGAACAATCCTATCATTGCAACATCTTGGTAGTAGATGAGGATGTCCATCAAAGCCTACCAACCTAAAATAAGATAAATTGGGGTATTGGATGTACCAATGTCCCCTTTCAGCAATGAAAGCCATGGCCTCCCTACTCATCCTATATCCAACATCTCCTGTCAACCGGTTAATGATGACATAGAGGAATGAACCATTGACCCTTCTATAGTGTAACTCTGAGGTTTGCAAGGTCAGCTGATCATAGTCCTCCCACACCTTCTTTTGTCCAAGAGCCTCTCCAAATGTCCCCACTGCATTTAGTACAGGGAATATGCCCATTCTTGCAACTGAATATATGACATAAGAAGTCATGAAGAAGTTTTTGGTTTTCCCCACCTTGAGCATCTGGTTGTGCAAGTTATCTAACAAAACTATGACCCAATCAAATTGTTTCCTACCATCCAAAATGGTTTGAATGAATGGAAACATCCATTCCCTAAAGTATGCAAAGTCTTTCTTTCCAAACACCCTAGAAAGAATCATGATTAGGTCATATATTTCTTTCTTGAAGTCTCCCCTCTTGGGTTGTTTAGGAACCTTGGCCAAGGACTTCTTTTCAGTTCTCAACCACTTTTTATTCATGTGGAACCTATTAGCTTCCTTGTCCACATTAAATAACTACAATTCCTCTGCTTCAATCAATTGCTTGGGGTTCTTGGGGGTAGGTGCACTGAACAAGAACCTCATCATTTGAGGGGATAAATCAATTATCACATTCCCTTGGAGGTCCATACATTGTCTTGATGAAGGATTGTAAGCCCCTGTTGTTGTGAGGATAAGTTTTGGGCATTGGACTGATAGAGGGAAAAGTGTAACATGTGCCACCCCAGATTGGGCTATTCTTTCAGTCCTTCCAATCACATCCTTGGAAAAAGTATCCACAACCAACTCCTCACAGTTGAATGGGCCTAGATTAATGTCTATTATGTCTTCCCATTTTGAATCCAACTTACTAGTTGTAAGAGTGGCATCTTGGTGTTTGTATCTCAAAGTGTAAGGAAATTGCTCCACCTTAATCTTCTTTGGTTTTGTTCCCTTTCAACTTTTTGCAACTTTCCCTTCTTTTTGTGAAACCTCTTCGGATGCTCCTAAAATTGTGTACTCCTACAAGACAACCTTGGATTAGACCAACATAAGGTATGAGAATCATCTTTTACAAGTATAATATTTTCATACTTCTCTATTCTTCCCTAGGTAACCCTCCATACTTAGTGAAATTTTAAACCTAGTGGGACCAGGACCAGGAGAAAATAAGGAACTAGAGAGCTGAAACAAATAACACAATCAGAACCAAGAATGGGACTAGATCAAAAAATGAAACTCTCAAAGTTTCGATACCCCATAACGTTTGATGACCCGATCCCGGTAAGTTGGCGGCATCGAAATCAGAATAAGAACCCATCGAAGGCAGACTCATTTTCGGAACCAAACTCTCATACGAAAGTTTAATGGACGAGTTCATTTCTGGATCCGATTCCGTCATGTATTACTAGAGTTAAGCGGATTCTCCCCACATGCCGACACCAATTTGGACCCAAGTTAAAAAAAAAGGTGTGGGGAGGTAGAAATCAAGCTCCACTCTGCCCAGGAAAATGGGACCAGATCAAGTGAGCTAGGGGAATTACGCAAAAAGGGTGCAAAACACAAACCCTAATTCGTACGACCCATTGAATTACATTAAAACTAGGGCATCAAAAACCCTACGATAAAACCTATAAGAATGACAAAAAATAAGATTAGAGGGGTCTGAGAAAAGATTCTAAAAGGTTCCAAGCACCAAAACCCCTCAAAAAGAAATCTCTAATCGAAACTAGGGCACAGTGGAACGAAAATGCCATTGAAAATGGCGAAAACAATAGGAGACAAACAAAAACAATGCGGAACACAAAGACAAATAGAAAACGGAAGAGGGAACCAAACAAAAGAAAAGAACGACAAACGAAACACCAATAGCAAGAAAGGAAACAAGAGAATATCCATGGGAGAAGTCCCGCAAATGCGCAAAGAATAACGGGGCAAACAAAATGAAAGGGAAAACACAAAATGGAATGGGAGAAACCCATCTACCTCAAAACACAACCAAAAAAGGTTGAAAATTGATAGGGATCCACTCACAAATGCTCACTCGCAACCAAATCGCGCTCCTCAAGTTCTTTCGGCTCTTTGTTCGTTAAAACGCTTTGGATAATTGTAATGATCCAAATAACCTTGATTAAGATTTTAAAAACCATTTCACGCATGTGAGGAGGCTGCAATTAATGCAGTTGGTCAAGGGTGGAATTGGAGTGAAGTCGAGTACACAACCAACATGTACGTCAGAGGTAAAATGAGAGCAGAAGTGGTGTTGAGATAGAACCAGGAACTTTGTCAAAGTTTCACATTTCATTCTAGATTCGACTCCAGTCCCACTACAAGGAAAGGACAACAAAGGAATGGGGGTGGAATTAGAATTGAATCTGGATCTGGAACTTTGACAAAGTTTCAGGTTTAGATCTGACTCCAATTCCGCTCCCGACAAAGGGAAAGAACACCAACATAGAAAAAAAAAAGAACAAAGGGAAGTAGGACCAGGGCAAAGCCCATCCCAAAACATAACACAAGACAAACAAACAAGAGCGGGATCGAAGCTAAAACCCAGACTCAATTTTTTTGCAAAATCCCAGGTCTAATTTTTGTTCTGGTTCCGCTTCTACAAAAGGGAAAAGAAACACAAAGGGAAAGAAAACAAAAGAAACCCAAGGGAGAGAACAAACCCAAGATCACGAGACAAGGAAAACAACAAAGAAGCAAACAAAGCAAGAGACAGGGCCATGACCAGAACAAAACCTGAACTAGGAACTTTGCAAAAGTTCCATGTCTGGGTTCGGTCTGCTTTCCAAGCCCAAAAAAACAAAAGGAACAAGGAAGTTTAGGAAGAAAATGAACAACTCTTAAGACCCAAGCAAAAAAACCAAGGGAAAACAAACACAAGTGAGACCCATTTTGACCAAAAACAAAATGGGGTGGTTATGCAAGGCATAATAATTGGCAACTCGACTGGGAAAACGGTTTACCCATTTTCAAGATACTGAAGAATTCACTCACCTGGATCCTCTAGTTCATGTACATTTTAAACTTTAGTATGATCAGTTATGGCAAACAAGGTTGAGCTGCAATCTCAAATGTAAATCAACAATAACCGCATCGAATTTGAGTGTGTGCATGTATGGTCTATCTATTCCAGCAAATGTTATTCTTGTCCTTCAAAATAACTATATTAAAGATTTAGGCTATGTGAGTTGAATCCCTATGACTGTCGTGCAATGATATCCATGGTATTGCTTCGCTGCTAGACATGCGTACATAGCCCTGACAAAGATTCCTCTAGTTCTCTCAAAGCATTGCTCTACTGCTAGCCAAGAGTCCATAGCCCCAATAGAGATACTTGAATTACCCTTCTTGTATTGAGTTTTTCCATCAATTAATGGTTATCTTTTCTTTTCTTTGTATAGGCTTACTTGAATAATTTATCTTTTCATCTTTTCCTCAATACTCAGATATATCATTCTAAAATTTGGGTTGAGAATTACAATGGATTTCATGACAGTGTCAAGACTCAGATTTTTCACCTAAATCCAAAATAAAATTATCCTGGGACAAATAGGCCTCCATGTAAACAGATGTTTCTATCTATATTATGACAAATTCAGCTGTGGTTTATGAGATTACTTACAATACACCTATTTTTTCTTAACCTTTTAGGCTGCTACTTAAAAGGACATAAGAGACAGGTCTTGAGATGAATAATTTCCATAGACATACCTGAAATTTCCTAAACCAACTTCTCCTAGTACCTTTAGCATACAGTGAATAACCACTCTATATTGAAATAGAGAAAAATTAAAGTCACCCCAAGACACAAGAACAAAAACACAAACCACAATAGAAAAATAAAACAAACAAACACACGAATAGACCAAAACAAACAAACAAGCAAATGAGCCAACTAATTACATATGTACAACCAAACAAAACATCAGACCTTTATGGGCCAAAGTAGTGTTTGAGAAACTTCCCATTGATAGGCAATGGAATAGGCTCTCCCATTAAAGTGCTCAATTGAAAGGAATTTTCACCGAGGATCTTGGCAATTTGATAAGGACCCAACCAAAGTCGATCAAAATTTTGATGGTCCCCTTTCTTTTCCCTAGCTTTATCCCATAGTAGTACCAAGTCTAATATCCTAAAATCTTTGATTTTTGCTCTTTTTTCATACCAATGTTTGAAAATAGCTTGATGTTTAGAAAATGTTGTAAAGCAACATCTCTTTGTTCTTCTAGATTTAATAAATTGGTTAGCCTAACTTCTATCCTATCATTATTTGAGTAGAATTCTTGCATAAACCTAAGAACAAGTATCTATAGATGGATAGGAAATACTGAGTCTTGACCATAGAATAATTTGAATGGTGAGTTTCCTAAGGTGGCCTTGATTCAAGTTTTATCTGCCCATAAGGAATATTTGAGTTGAGTGTGCCAATCCCTAGGATTATTTTCTAACATCTTTTTAATTACTTCCAATAGATTTTTATTTGTAGACTCAGCTACTCCATTCGCCTGTGGGTAGTAATTAGAAGAATATTTTAACACAATTTTATGCTCATATGCCCATTGAATAAATTTTGTAGAAGAGAAAGCAGGGCCATTATCACATACCAGGGAAAACGTACTCCAAACCTAGTAATGATGCATTCGTTAAGGAATTTGATGACAACCTCAGTGGTGTTGTTATTACAAGGCTAAGCTTCAGTCCAACATGTACAATAATCGGTTTTCATCAAAATAAATTTGTGACCTATAGAAGAATTACGGTTAATTACCCCTGCAAAATCTAATGCCCATTCGGAAAATGGTCTTACCTGATATACTGGCTATAGGGGCATTGTTGGATTACGTTCCCTGGATGCGGAAGTCTGACATGTCCTCGCATGTTGTTGAGCATCACATAAAACATGGGTCCAATAGTAACCTAATCTCAAAATTTGGTATGCCATGGAATCAACAGAACCATGTCTAGTACCATGTCTACCATGAAATTCCACTATGGCTTGTTTCGCTTGCTGCTGATCAAGGTAGTGTAGATAGATGCCCTCAAAGTTTCTTTAGTATAGAGCTCCCCCTTTGAGCATGTAGTGGGAACTCTTCAGCCTAAGTGCTCTCCTCTTAGTGGCATTCATCCCATCTGGGCATGTGTTATTTAGCAACAAAAAGATCAAATCAGCATACCAAGGGTCACCTATAAATGATTGTACCGTATACTATTGATAGGTAATCTTAGTATCAACGTCTGACATAGCCTTGGATAAACCTTGTCCTCAGACTAACTTCATCAGATGGATTTCAAGGTCAAATTCTTGTAATATTTTCATCCACTTTCCTCGTCTCTCCCCCAATTCACTCTGCATAAGAAGGGATTTTACAATGGGGTCGAGAACTATGGCAGTAATTTGACTGTGGAGAATATAGTGTTGGAACTTCTTGATAGTTTGCACTAGTGCAAAAGCCTATTTCTCCAAAGGTGGATATCTAACTTCAGCATTCTTTAACGAAGAACTCATAAAAGCAATTGGCCTTTCATCCCCTTCACCTTTTTGCTGTGTTAAAACAACAACACAAGAATAGTCAAATGCAAAAGAATATATATAAAAAGGCTTTTGATAATCAGGGCTAGTTAGAACCAATGCCTCTGAGATAGACTATTCAATCTATGAGAATGTAGATTTATCCTTGTTGCTCCACTCGATCTTAGCATCCTTCTTCATCATTTCGTTGAGGGGCTTGACGATCTCTGCAAACCCAGTTATGAATTTTTTCATAAATTTTATCTTCCCAAAAAAGGATCTCATCTCCTTTTTGCTACCAGGAATGGTCAGTTTCAAAATGGATCCCACTCTGTCTAGGTCAATAGAAATTCCCTTCTCTAATATTACGTGGCCTAGTAATTTTCCATCTGAAACTCTGAACACACTTTTTCGGATTGGGGGAGACTCCATAACTTATGCACTTTTGAAGGACCTTTGACAGATCTACAACATGGTTTTCTCTATTCTTTCAAAACACAGTCAAATCATCCATATATATGATAATACAATTACCTACCAAATCTTTGAATACCATATCCATCACTCGCTAAAAGGTGGATCCAGCATTGATGAGACCAAACAACATCCTCTAATAAGAAAATGTCCCCCACTTGGTAGTGAACGCGGTCTTCATCCTATCCTCATAGTTGACCATTACCTAATTGTGTCCTAAATATCCATCTAGTATTGACATCATTTACAAACCATTCACTATTTGCAGCACCTCATCCAAGGAAGGAAGAGGATAATTATCTTTCTCTAATGTTTTGTTAAGGTTTCCAAAGTCAACGCATAACCTAATCCCTCCACTCTTTTTACGAACAAGGACCAAGTTAGTTACCCAACTCGAATGTCTTACTGGAAAGGTTATCCTTGTTGACAACAACTTCTGCACTTCCTTCTAAATTAATGGTTCAATCAAGGCATTCATTGGGAATTTCTTATGGCAGAAAGTCTTTGCTTCGAGTTTCAAGGGGATTGTATGTGTTATTACTGAAGTATCAAAGGTTTTCAAGTCTTCGTACCCCCAAGCAATCGCTACTATGTCCACTTTTAATGCTATCAGGATTTTCTCTCGAATATGTTTGGGGCAGGTTTTTCCAATGAACATATTTCTCTCAAGGCCTGAATCCACCAAGGTAACTGACTCATATTTTCCTTTGTCACTTTCTATAGGTAACCTTTCACGATCTTGAGGATCAGAACCAAAGATTATTTCCAGTGCCACCATTCCCTTGGGAATACTATTGGTTTTCAAGTTAATTATCCCTTTTGGATCATAGTTTTTAGGATCCCAATCTCCTTGATCTATGTCTGATTCATCAATAATATGCCCTTCAAAGACGTCTGAACTTTCCAAGAATGCATGTATATGTCGGTCATCATCAAAGACCTAAAAATTTTGAATGTTATCTAGAATGGCAGGGATCGAGACTAACTCTATGGAGAATATTTTCAATTTAGAGTCTTGCATGGGTTCTAAGGTACTAGCAGCAACAACAAGTGCATCTGCAATCTAGATATTTTCAATTTAGAGTCTTGCATGGGTTCCAAGGTACTAGCAGCAACAACAAGTACATTTGCGATCTGGTTGTCCTCTTTGGGAATTAGCCTGATCCCAAAGGCATCAAAGTCCTCTATCAGATTCCATATTCTATTCCTGTATGCAACTAGCCTCTTGTAATGGCATGTGTATTGACTGCGAACCTACTTGAAAATGACCTTAGAATCTATGACTATCAAAGTTGTAACCCTTTTCTGATGCACAAACATCAGTCCTCTAGCCAATGCTTCATATTATGCCACATTGTTAGTATAGTCGAACTGCAACCTATAAGAAGCAAAATATATTTTCCCTTTCAGGTTCATTAGTTCAATTCCAACTCCACTCCCTGCTTTAGACTTAGAACCATCGAATTTAAGGACCCACAATTTATCTGGGGTGTGTGTTTCTTTCCTAGGATGAGTCGAGGGTAATTGTTCACAAGAAATAGATGACAGCTCAGACTAGTTTAAGACTTCTAAACATGGGGAGTGATGTGAATGAGGATCATCAGGTGTTTCACTCAGATTTAGAACCTGTGTAGACACTTCTTCTTGAACCGGATCTCAATCAGTGATTTTACAATCAGTTATTATTTTCAACAAGCCCTTGGGGATTGGAAGGTTATCCGGGGTGGGTGTATCAAATAACTCTTGAGATCTTGCAACCTCATTTACCAAGGTAGAACATGAAACCTGAGTCCGTCTGATTGGGGAAAGGACTAACAAACATGGTTCAAAATGTCCACACAGGGTTGACACATTAATTCAGAATTCCTTTGGTAATGAATCTTGCACCAGTTGGGGAGTAGCAAACTCCATAAATCAACCTCCTCTCCCAAAACCATCCTATCTTGTTGAAAAATTCTAATTAAAACCTACTAGTTGATAGTGGTCATGGGGTCACTATGCTATAAAGGTTGCAAGTTATTAGGATTAAACATTGAAAAGGTCATGATTTCCTCTCTCCTATATACTCCTATCTCAGTTTCAAAGTAGGCTACCTCGTTAGGACAATCATACTCAGTGATCATATGTTTGAGATGAGGCCCACTTTCAATCTTAATTTGTGTTGCTACCCCTTTCCATGGCAACCACATGTGTGAAAAGTCTAAAGATAGGTAACCCCCAATGCTCTTCATCAAATCATAACTTAAAAGCATGTTGTATGTCTCAGGGATATCAACTACTTGGATATCCATATAAGTTTGGATTCGTGGGTCTGATCCAAATTGCACATGAATGTTTTTTGATTCCCCTACCACATTAACCTCAGTTTTTTCTAACTGAATTACCTTCTTGTGAGTCTAGACCAAATTTAAACCTAACTTTTTACAAATGGAAAAGGGCATGACATTTCCTGAGGCTTCAGAATCCAAGAGGCAGTTGTGCAAATTCCTTCTAAAGATTCTCAGGCCCAGAAGGAATGGTGGGGTCCATGTCTTACCTTTGTATAGGACCATGTTCATATCAATAGTTGGAGTCACCTTATTCTTCCCTTTTGACTTATTTATCTCTTCCAAAGCTCTTAGCACAAAGTCACGTTGGGCAAGACACCACTTTAGACTGCCAAAGAATGACAAGGAAGTCTTTTGTTTTTGCATCTCTGAAATAAAATCAAATTCCAGGTCATTTTTCATCTGATATTTAGGAACAAAAGATGAGTTACCTTTATTTTGAAATTTAGGTGGGTCTTTCTATGGAGGCAGGTTGTTGTCCACATTTTGATTGGGTGGAACTATAGCGTTCGAAGGAGCAGATGTGGTGAATGGGCCTTTATTTTGATTCCTCATAAAATGGCCCCCTTTAGATTGGAGGGCTTAAGCATCGTATACATCCTCCTATGGCTACTTTTCCTCTTTCCTGGGGAAAGGAGATCCCTTGTCAAAGAGTTCATAAGCCATTGTTGTATCTGTGGATCTGCCATGCTTGTTGGGAGCACCCTACAGTGGAGCATCAGCTTGTGCAATCTTAACCATTTTCTACATTTTGGGGCAGTTAACCTCAGAATGTGTTGTTGTGTCATGTAGCCTACACCAATTTGTCATGAAATTAAGATCTGCAACATTTGCAGTGTGTAGTTTTTTGTCACTAGCTTGATAGTTATGGGAAACACCCCCATTGTTTGGCCTAGTATTCCATTGTCTGTTGTTATTGGACCTCTAGTTGTATCCCCTATTTTGGTTCTAATTTAATTTTGATTGGGGGAATTCTAGTTTTGAAAGTTCCTTTGGTTTTGATTGGCATTTTGATTGGAATAACTACCCTGATTGGAATACCCTCCCTAGTTTTGGTAATTATGGTTTTGATTTTGGTTCTAAGCAGGGTTGTACTTGAGTTGTGCCATCTCATTGGTCACCTGAGACAATGTTTTCTTTAGAGTTTCCAATTCCATTGTTAGATGAGTTGTACGTTCACTTTATGAAGTGGTTGCAGCTGATGTATGTGTCACGGGGTTAGATCCCCCAACGTGATTATGGGAATTTTGAGCTTGTTGTGAAGGGTCAGGGGTTTGACCATTAAAGAATAGCTACTGAGATGGAGCCTGTAGCTTGGTTAAAGGTTTGTATGCAGAGTGAGACATTCTTGGGATTGTATTAAACAATGAGGTAAGATTAGGTATCTGAGGATATCCTAGAGGAGAGAAAACTCCTCCTAGACTCCCTGATTGAGAACTAATCTGTTGCTATAGTTTAATAGCAAGGTGATAAACTTTGGAAAGAGAATTAATGTCATTTGCATTGTATGTTCTCTACAAAAATAGGTCGATCAAGGGGTCTATGGCATTCAGGTAAGCTTGGATGGCAATATTTTTAGCCACCAAGTATGGGTCTTGCAACCTCCTATACATTCTCTGAAATTTGGTATTAAACAAGGGTAACGGTTCATGTGGCTCTTTCCTGATAGTGGAAAATTGATGATATAATATTGCAGGATAAACATAAACCCAAAATTGGTTTGTGAATGTGTCTTCTACGTTCATCCAGCTCAAGATCGATCCAATGGGTAGATTCAGATACCAATTGTACATCATATCTCCCAATGAGTAGGGAAATAGTCTACATGCAACATCACGGTGAGAAATTTGACCCCAAGTATAGGAATCTTTGAATCCCTATATGTGCTCTTCAACACTTCTTGACTCTCCATGAGCATACCTAGGGAATAATTTCTTCGGATTCATAGGCATTTTGTGTATGCCACCAGGAATAACTCCTAGTGGCGAAGGGTTATTGGAAAAGTATGCCATAGGTGGCGGTGGTGGTGGATTTGGTTGTGCTAGGTGTGGTATTGGTGGAAATCTAGGTGGAGTAAGTGGTCATGTTGACGATGGTTTGATTAAAACCCTGCAGGCTCTGGGCCTAACAGGGGTTTGGATTTCAACTAATGGTTTTGGATTTGCAACAGATTTGAGAACTCTTTCAAACCTTTGTGGTGAAAAGGACTCAATTTGAGCCAGTTTGTTCCTTCAATCCCTCCTTCTAGCGCCAGTCTTGTTGATAGTAAATGTAACACAACAACATTAAAATAGAATATTTCTACTCTATTTCTCCTGAAAAAGATAAACAACCTAAAGCTACCTATCTTCCAAGGTCTCTGTAGTTGGTTCTCAACTGTGTTGATGTTGTTCAGTAGCCTATGCAACTATAATATTCAAGTGGTCTGCTAGTAAAAGGATGCAAACTATGTAGTACAAATTAATCTAATGTTTGGGGGATGTAAATAAACATCAAAAGATAGAACAAAGCTTAAGATAGTAAAGCATAAACACATATCTCCTTTAATTTAGACATATAAACTTCATAATGAGCATTTCTTCCAAAAAACTAAACCATAAAATGATACAATCTATAGAAAAATCTATACCATTGCATTCACTCATAGTGCAAATTCAATACATACTATCATTCATCATCACTAAACTTCAAAATCAACAAGAGCACATCACTAGCTCATCATTAAAATTCATAGATCAATAAACACAAAGAAATCTCATTCACAGATAATTCAATGGAAATAGTCTCAACTTCATAATCTTCTATTGAATTTCATCAAATAAGAGACATTTATGCACAACAAATTCACTAGCATAGTAATGACCATTGTTCAATGACATCATCATTAAAACTAATTCTAGAAATAACATAAATTGTATTGAAAACTGTAAAAAAAGTCTAAGTATCTTTGCATAAAAACTGTAACAACTTATAATAATTGTGAAAATTCTCCTAAATTTCTCCTTAGGTAGCTAATATTTTCTTCAATTAGTCAACCTTTACAACATGGAGATACAAACTACATATAGAAAAGTTTTAACACTAATTCATCCAATCAAATATTGAGATCCACAAATCCAGGAGCAACTGGAGTTGCATGAGGTAATTGTCCATTCTTATCTTTAGTTCAATTATTGATGACTCTGTATAAAAATCTAGATGCAAAAGGAGAAGGTTGAACTATTGGGGATCCTCAGTTGAACTGGTGTCATGTTCCTGAAAAATAGAGGAGAGCTGCCGAGTTGGCCGTATCATCTGATGCTTCATTCAAAAAGGATATTCTATAGACACTTCATTCCTCTATCTTTTGTTCAAGTAAATATTCATCATAACTATCTAATACTTTTCTAAGTATATCCACATCTAGCCCATCTATCTAGTTTTCTTCAAATTTTATTCTTTTTAACTCAGCAGAGGTGAAGTTTTGTATATCATCTAACTTAGCAAGATCCTTCTGAGCAATCTTTACTACCTCTTTGATATTGATGAACCTTTCAATTAACAAATCATCACCATCATCTCCCTTTTGCATTGCCTCTTGGAATCTATTATTCCATTTGTTTCTTAGTTCATCAAGACGGAAACCATCCTTCATAGGAACATCCTCATTTAGAATCATGGCTACAATTGCTTCTAACTTCACAATTTGATTTGTCAAATCTTTCCTAACCTGTTGCACCTCATTCCTATGGGTAAAAATAAATTAAGTCCTTAATATGATAATGTTAATATTTTTATC
The DNA here is from genome assembly GCA_007258455.2 of Sequoia sempervirens. Taxonomy (NCBI): domain Eukaryota; kingdom Viridiplantae; phylum Streptophyta; class Pinopsida; order Cupressales; family Cupressaceae; genus Sequoia; species Sequoia sempervirens. The sequence goes on along the minus strand of VDFB02271358.1, from coordinate 1,194,729,149 downwards.
AATGAAATCCTCATTACCTTCCTCGAGGATAGATTGTTCTAGGAGTGTTTTTTGAGGTAGTTTATTAATTTCCTTCAATTTCCTCACATGTTCTTTGTATTCTTCCTCTTGCTTCCAAAGGGTGTCAACATATGTAGTCATATCATCGAATGATTCCAATGCTTCTTTATGAACCTTGTGGCTTTCAACAAGCAATTCCTCCACCTCCTGGTTCAACCTATCAATCCATCTATCTAGCATCTCTATTTTTCTTCTCATCTCAACAAGATCATCAGCTTCTTTCTTGCTCAACAAAATTGGCGTCTCAAGAGCAGTAACTTGCAAAGAAACAAGAGAGGAAAGGTCTATTAAGAACCTATGCAATTGATTCAATTGATCCTTGAGCTCATTCTTCAGTTGCTTGTCCTTCATCATCCTTGACTTAGTGGAAGATGCTACAATATCAATGAGATCTATCTATGGGTTCCTTGTAGGCCTTCCTAAGTTCACAGTGCCCAGTTGATAATCACTCAACTGCATTTCTTGTTTGTCCTTTTCCACCATGGGAATGACACATTTAGCTATAATATCTCTAGCATCTATCAATTTGGTGGAGTGAAGGACTCGAGCCTTTTTCTTGGGCCTCTCCTTCTCAATTTCTTTCATCATATCATCCCAATTTAGGGGTTGGGGCTGGACTATTTGTTTCTTTTCTAGGTTGAGCTTCAACCATGTTGGGGCAGCAGGAGGAGTGACCACTTGTTGTGAAGAAGTGGTAGAAGAGAGGGGTTGTAAAAGTGTTACCTTAGGTTGGGAATCAACCTCTTGTTGCTCATTTTCTTCCATTTCTTTAGCAAGCCTATCAGCTTAAGGTTTCTCTCTTTCTTCCTCCAATCTCCTTTGTTCCAACATGTCATCTCTTTTTTTTTCTAATTGCTTAACTCTCTCCCACATTTTGGATGCTTCTTGCTCATGCTTGGCTTGTTCCTTTTCCTCCAACTTCTTTAGCAAGAGTTATTCATCTTTCTTTCTTTGGGCCTCCTGTGCAGCCTTGGCCTTGGCCTCAAGGTCTTCCTTTTCTCTCCTCTATCGGGCCTTTTCCTCTTCAAGGTCACGAATCTTTTGTAGGAGGGCCAACTTCTCCCTTTTTGCATTATCTTTCCATTCACTTTCTTTTTTTTGTTGCAAGAGGTCTTCCTTTTTCCTTATGCTGCCTTGCAAGCTCTTTAGTTTTTTCTATAGCTTCAGCCTCTTATTTCTTTGCAAGTGCATTAGCTTGTGCTTTGGCATCAACCTCCTTCTTTTCATCCTCAAATAGTTTCCACTGATCTTATGGAGTTAGGACATGTTCAGTTCCCACATCTTGAATGTCTTCATCAGATGTAGTTACAAGAGGCTCATGGTTTGATTGTGTGGCCTTTGAATCGGTGTCTACTTCATGAATTTCAATCTCTTTTTGCTTATCTTTCTCATCCTACTCATGGAGGTTTTCTATAGGTACTTCCCTAGTTGATTCCTTTGGGAGAGAAGGCTGAGATGAGGCTCCTTCTCCAATTTTGGTAGATTCTACACCTTGTGATTCATGGGTTTCTTGAGTAGGTGCCCCTGGATCAGCATCTCCTCCAGAGCTAGGAGGATAGTACTCCAATTGCTCCTTAGGAGTTGTCCTCTTTTTTCTTCTATATCCTTGGGTACCTATTACTTTCCTCTGCTTTGAGGATTGAGTTTCTAGCTCCTTTATCCTCATGACCACCCATTGGATGCTTCTATCCATTATAGTCCTGGAAATTTGTTTAATGCCAATGAATTTTTCCACATCCCAATTTATTAGGTCCAATCCTTTGGTACCTTTATTTTTTGCTTCTTACCCGAGGTCCAAAACTACACCATCATCTGATAGTGTGCCAGGAATTTCCTCCATCACCCCATATTCAATCATCAGTGGGATGGTAAGCCTTTCATAACTTCTTTTCCTTACATCGTAGTCATCTTGAAAATCAATCCAAAAATCCTCTAACAAGTTAAAATTCTTATAAAAAATCATAGGAGCTAGGCCATTCATCTTGTGCTCCAGAGAAAATTGTTTTCTTTCTATATACAACCCCAATTTTAAGTAACTTAATTTCTCACATACTTCCTTTGCATCCAAATTATGAACACAACAACATTCTCCCAACTTCATGGGAAATTTGTGTTGAGATTATGGATGCACAATCCTTGAAGCTGCAGACTTCGATGGAGGACCTTTGAGCCAAGAAAGATAATCAACCACAAAGAAAAGTGTTGCAACTAGGCATGTACAATAGAGATTCTATATTGATGATATCATATTGATATTGATATTGGATATATTACAAATGAACAAGATGCCTGATTATATAGGCAAGAATGAAAACCTAATATGCATGAGATGTTGCCATGTGTCATAATATAACATGTGACAACATGTGAACCCTATCTAGATGATCATTAAATGTTGAGATAAGTTCTAGAAGGACAACTCATCTTCTAGAAGGAATCTTATCCCACCAAACTAGGAAAGGGAATATTATCCCATTTATTAAATGATTTATCTAATAATGCAACCTAGGACTTAATTAATTAAATGCAAGGCCTAAGTTAACTTATGCTAGTGTAATAATTAATTAATTAATTACACCAACACCCCCCCATAAGTACAACTTAGGGAGGAAAATGCAATGATTATGCAAGATGATGATGATGGATCCCAGCTACGAGGCCATGTTAGGTACCCATGTACATGAAGATGCAGAAGATCTCCCACAAATGGAGAAAAGGGGAAAACCCAGTAGGAACAAAACCCCTCTCCAAAAAAGGAGATGAAAAAGCAGAAAATGTGAGATAGGATGGGAAGGATGGAGGACTCCCAAATACCCCCCAAGTACACCATCCATCACATGGATACAATAGAGAGACTAGATAGCCCCCCCAAAAGATGTGATCACCTGCAAAGAAGGGAAGTGTTTGAAGACAAAACAAGATCCAATGTTGACAAACAACTTGTCTCCCTTTCGGAAGAAACAAAACCAAATGCAAGTGGAGAGATGCTTCCCATTCTGGATAGGAATTGAAGGAAGGAAGGATGAATGTGAATGATGGTGTCTCTGAACTCTGCTCAAATGTCTCCTTGCCTGATGAAGATGACACAATCAATGAAGAGGATGACAAACCAAGACGATGCAAAAACTAATGTCGAACAATATCCAAAGACAAAGATAGAATGGATATGATGGATGTGATGGAGACTTGATAGCCCCCCCTGAATGAAGTGTCCTCAAAACCACTGAAGGAAGTCTGAAGCAAATCCAATGGTAGAAGAAGAAGAAACCTCAAGTCCTGAATGGAATGACAGGGAACAAGTCTCGGATATGAAATATCTGAATAGAGGAGTGATACCCCCTCAAGAATGTTCTCCAAACCTGTAGAAGTAGCCAAGTCAATGATGCCTAAAACAAAGCCATCCTGTAATGCCAAGTCTGAAAAACTGAAACTGTCCTGATGGATGATGATGGTGGAAGCCTTAATCAATGACTCTGGACAAGGAATCACTGATTGTGAAGGGATACCAACTATCTTTGATGAAGAAGAAGCACTGAAAGGAACCTTGTCAACCTCGTCGGAAAGATCAAGGAAATCAACCTCCTGCACAACAATAACATCATGGGGAACTTGATCTGAAGCATGACATTCTGAATCTTGACCATCGGGGAATGGTGGAGTGTCTGAATCTCCATATATCTCCCAAAGCTTAGTCCAAAGAATGTGAGGACAATCACAATGATCAATTGAACTCAAAACATCACAATCAACTTGCATTGAAATGATTTCCAAAACAGTGTATCTGCAACAACTCCAAGCAAGTTCATGAATACCTTCACTCGGATGAGGAACTATACCATACAGATCAGGCAATAGATCAAGTGATTGGAGATGGTGGATGATCCCATCTCACCATTGTGAATAGTTACCCTCATGCAACATAACTAGAGAAGAAGTATATGCAAGTCCCATAATGAAATTTCTCCACAAAAATACAAAGAAAAATGACCTTCAACAACAAATAAAGACTTCCAAATATGATGTACAACTGAAGTGATGCAACCCGGATCAAAAAATATTTTCCCAAGCTTTAGGATAACTAGGTTATTGAGAAAATGCACCAAACTGAAAAGAAATCACATGCAAGAGTACCTAAAGCTGAAATTGATCAAGGGGATGGACTAATGAAAAAAAGCTTGGAATCACCTTCCTGATGCCACTGGAATCACCAAAATTTGATGAGCGGGTGCAAAGTTATGAGCCTTTATGTCCAAATTAGGGTTTGGACTTCAGTTGGATGTAGAATTTTCTGCAAGCAAAATTTTTTAGAACTGATGTCACCACTGGAAAGTAGACAGAAAGACCTTTCCGACGGTATATCATTTGCAAAAATTTGATATCCTGGGTGAAAGTTGTGATCAAATGAAAAAAATGCCTATTTGAGGCACTTGTAGGCTAAACTGGTGCAAAAATTTAGCACCTTGAGTGCAAGCACTTGGTCTTCAATATGACCGAGATCCATGAATAGGAAAAAAAAACGTGCCTAGGGCTTATAAATCCATCGGTTATTATAACGGTTGGAAAGTTATACAAAGATTTATATATAAAAATCTTTAAAATGAATAAACTTCAACCACCAAAAACAAATGCCTTTGTACCATATACCGCTGAATGGTGAGAACACACCAGAAAAAGTGATTAGTGGTGAAGATAGGCCATTGGCGGGAGATAAAGGACCGGTGACAAACAACCAGTGGCATTGGTAGAGCGCAGGGATTGACTCCGACGAGAGCAGCCGAGAATGGAAGACCGGGGATGGAAGCCCGGTGACTAGCAAAAGGACCCCGACAGAAGAAATGTGAACGGCAGGCAATAGAATTTGAGCGAGCCGACGGGAGGACTAACTTTGTTGGCAAGTAGAGATTAACGCCAGTGCAGGGTACGGGCAGGACACGCGATGACGTTGGCTGACAGTAAGGAGGAAGTCGATGAACGATGAACGAAGCTTCCTCCAAGTGGGCCGAAAGTGGAATGATGACGTCGATGAGCCGTCCAAAAGTACCTCCCCCTGCTAAACACAGCTGACAAAAGGTCTTTCCTGCAGACTATGGAAAAATTTGAATAGGCCGACAAAGATTTTTTTAATATTGCACAAATGCAATTAAAAAAATCAAATAAAAAAACTTTAATATATATGCCGACTGATTATAGCTTGCAGAATATATGCCGAAAAATTAAAACGGATGGATTTATCAAATCAAACCCATAATGTTGACCATAAAATATATTAGCTGGTTGCTCCAATGATTTTTTTTTGCAACTATATAAATGCCCACAAAATAAAATACCGATGCCAAACCAGTTATGCTGATGGAAAAATATTTGTATGCCGACTAGATGATTTTATTGCCGGTCGAGTAAATATTTTTCTGCAAACTATAGAAATAAGCCCAAAATATTTTTTTTGCCAATAACAAGTAATAAAGCCCTGATTTTTTGAAACAAAAATGGCCTACTTATAAAAAAAATTTGCTCAGAGGACAACTGACCGAGATGATTTTTCACTGCAAATTGTACGGATAGTACAATTGATTTTGCAAACCCTAAAAATACCTCTGAAGCTCCCGGGTTGATGTATCCGATTTTGATGAATGGGCAGGTGATACTAGGGTTTCAAGGCCTTCTGAAGACAATGGTGAGCTCGGATTTGACTCTATCTGCTTCAGAAATCAGCTTGGTCCCCAGGTGGAAACAAGTAGCCTTCAATGGAAACCTTCAAGCCTGCGGAGAATCTTGCACACCAACTTTCTTGATCAAGGGTTGAAGTTTCACTGGATAAGCTCTGATACCATGTTGAGATTATGGATGCATAGTCCTTGAAGCTGCAGACTTCGATGGAGGACCTTTGAGCCATGAAAGATAATCAACCACGAAGAAAAGTGTTGCAACTAGGCATGCACAATAGAGATTCTATATTGATGATATCATATTGATATTGATATTGGATATATTACAAATGAACAAGATGACTGATTATATAGGCAAGAATGAAAACCTAATATGCATGAGATGTTTCCATGTGTCATAATATAACAACATATGATAACATGTGAACCCTATCTAGATGATCATTAAATGTTGAGATAAGTTCTAGAAGGACAACTCATCTTCTAGAAGGAATCTTATCCCACCAAACTAGGAAAGGGAATATTATCCCATTTATTAAATGACTTATCTAATAATGCAACCTAGGACTTAATTAATTAAATGCAAGACCTAAGTTAACTTATGCTAGTGTAATAATTAATTAATTAATTACACCAACAATTTGTGGCACTCAAGCTTGTCTTTATTTGCAAATTTATTATTGACTCCCATATCTTGATATATAAACTCTATAAGAACAATCCTATCACTGCAACATCTTGGTAGTAGATGAGGATGTCCATCAAAGCCTTCCAACCTAAAATAAGAGAAATTGGGGTACTGGATGTACCAATCTCCCCATTCAACAATGAAAGCCATGGCCTCCCTACTCATCCTGTATTCATCATCTCCTGTCAACCGGTTAATGAAGAAATAGAGGAATGCATCATTGACCCTTCTATAGTGTAACTCTGAGGTTTGCAAGGTCAACTGATCATAGTGATCCCATGCCTTCTTTTGTCCAAGAGCCTCTCCTAATGTGCCCACTACATTCAGTCCAGGGAATATGCCAATTCTTGCAGCTGAATATATGACATAAGAAGTCATGAAGAAGTTTTTTTTTTGCCCCACCTTGAGCATCTGATTGTGCAAGTTATTTGACAATACCATGCCCCAATCAAATTGTTTCCTACCATCCAAAATGGTTTGAATGAATGGAAACATCCATTCCTTAAAGTATGCAGAGTCTTTCTTTTCAAACACCTTGGAAAGCATCATGATTAGGTCATCTATTTCTTTCTTGAAGTCTCCCCTCTTGGGCTATTCAGGAACCTTGGACAAGGACTTATTTTTAGTTCTCAACCACTTTTTATTCATGTGGAACCTGTTACCTTTTTTTTTAGCTCAAAAATAGGTTAACTTATGTTTTTTTTACAAGATGAAATAAAGATACATATTACTTCTACTATATTGCATTCCAAGTGCACAAAACACAATCAGAAAGATTACATTATCAAATTGCAGTTTGCATTCATGCAGATGCATAGAACAAAGAAGAATATTGCACAAATCTTTTCAAAGTAATCTTTATTAACAATGTAAATGTATAAAGGTCTCACACAAGCCATGAGACTAACTGTTTTAAAACAAAGGAAAGAAAACATTATACATTTATAGATACTAAAGAAAATGAATGCACATAAAAGGAAGAAGGACCAATCATTGCCTGAATGACTGGTCTCAATAGAGTTGTTTTGCATCTTTAGTCATGTGCTTGTCTCATGTCCAGTTACCTTGTCCTTGTTACTCCTAGTTTCCTACATCTGGAAGAGAAATGTTGTTAGAGCAATGAAAGGTCTTTAATCCTGATATGCACATACCTCTATAAACATACAATGTGATCTTCAAGTGCATTAAAATAGTTAGCATCATCAAGATGATCAAGAAACACAGGAGAATCAAACATATCTGCCATATGCATTTATTTTTCTAACACTTTTGCTTCTTATGCAGATATAGGAAAAGTAATGTTGTTATTTTAGTTCATCTAATTACAACATGTGGGTTAAAATGTGACTCCCATGAGGGTTGAACCCAGCATGTTGTCATATTTTATTTTTGATAATGAATGAAAGAGGGATCATCTCTTTATGGTTTGCTTGAACAAGCACATATCAATTATGGTAGTGAGTGTTTATTACTGTCAAAAGTAATATATACTTGCCCAATGTAAATCATAAAGGATAAGGTTATATAATGTGTCAAAAAATTATGATTTACTGTCCCATGTAAGTATTGCACTGAATTTTTTATTTGATTAGTCATCATGCTTTGGGAATTAAGGACTGTTTCAAGGAATCATTAAGTGAACAAATGAAAATGCCTACAATGAATGCAATAATGCAATCAAGATGCAGAGGTAATAGGCCTTGGCATGAATATTAAAATATTGCTCATACCATGGTGATAGTAATGAATATAGACAGAGATTCAATGTGATAATCATAGTCATGTTCATAATCTGTATGACTGTAAGTTATCAAGACATTGCAATAAGAGATATCATGACTATGTAATTCATATCACAGATAAATGACAATACTTGAAATGAAAGGTGTGCTTCTTCATCATCAGAAAATGTGACTTTAGTGAGCAGGAGTATGTGCAGTAACAACAAGTTCTAGGAGGAGAGATCAAGGTATATCATAGAGATCAAATATAATGCAAGCTACCAGAACTTATGTAAAAGTACAAGAGATCCCTCTAACAACAATTCTTTCAATGGAATTCCTAGCCACTGTATTTGTACAGTGAATAATATAGTGCCTCAATAGTATCCATAGGAGTTCCCAATTGTAGAATTCAATGAACAATATTATACAATGGTGTATTTCCTATGATAGGAGAGCCAAAAATTTCAATTCAACAAAATGGGGGTTTTCTATCTTATATAAATTGGAATAATATCTTTGTTATTTCAATGAAAATAATGAAGCTACAAGATACTATAGATTCATTAAAAAGTGATCAAACCAAGATTAGAAGCATGATTTTCAACATTTCTGTGATTTACATGAGGAAAACGGTAGAATGTAAGCAGTGAAATGATAATACAATAATGATTATTATGAATTCAAATCAAGACTGAGCTTGGAGTTTCAAAGCCAAGCTAAGTAAACCAATGCCAATCAATCATTCATTTCAATAGAATGAGCAACAACAATGGAGTTGAATAGATAAAGCCATATTACAAAATATAAGAGTTCATCTCCAGTAATCTGGATAGTGTTTGGTAATCATGATGAATATATGTATGTAAAATCTAAAAGAGACAATGTGACAAAAGAGGTAGTGAGTTTCCTGAAGACAAAACAAATGAAGACACAGATCTTGTTTTCTATGTATTACTACAAAATGCAAAAGAAATTTTGCAGGAATCAAACCCTCAACCATGAATGAAAGCTAGAAAAACCCAAAATGGAAATACAAAAGGCCGCAACCTAGAAAAACACATAAAATACTCAAAATTTTTGAGGATATATTCATTTTGCTGCATAAACCGAGCTCAAAATGAGTTTCTTATCTCATGAAGGTTTCAAAAGATGCATAGAGAAAATAATAGATTTATTATTTTTATTTCTTCAGAGGCTCAAAATGAGTCTTTATTCACAGAGTTTTACATGAAAATGATGGAGAAAAAAGCAAGAAAACTGAAATGTATTCATATTTCTACAAAATCGCTCTAACTTGAGCAAGTTTTCTTCAAAAAATGCAATGAAAACAATAGAATAGTTCATTAGATGCTTACCAAATCATCTAGGAGTCACATTTTATGAGAGAAACACCTCTGAGACTGTAGAAAATCTGCCATGAATGGAGCTTTGTTGAAACCCTAGTTGCGGTGGAGAAGCTTTCAAAGGAAGCTCGAAATGACAAGGGAACGTATGTTTTCTTTTCCCTTTGTTTAGGTTTATTTCCCATATGAAGTCGACTTATGCCATGGTGGCATTTTTTCCATACATTTAAAAAAAAAAAGACCCAACTAATGAGTTGTGGCTTATATTTTAGCCATTATATTTTATGCTTTATGCCTTTTGTATATTATATGCATTGGTAAACATTGATGCCTTTTGACAAAGTCAATTTTCCTTTTTGACAAAGTCTATATACCTTGTAAGTCTTTTACATTGGCTTATTTTTAAAACAAGTGACTTTGGTGGTATTGTTATAAATCATTAAGTCATCTTGTTGCCTTTTAAATGCAAATTGAATACCTATACCTCATATCATGCTTAGTCAAATTGAGTTGGGGGAACATAAAGAGGGCATATAGGAGTGTTTAATTGCTTTTGAGGAAAAATTGGAGCTTTTGAGGGGAAAATTGAGGTGTCATCTTGTTTGGCTTGGTCAAATTTGACCTTTTCAATAGTTTGGAGCTCATTTGTTGAAGATTGACATGCTATATTTTTGGCTTTTTTAGGGAATCTGACCCAATAATTTTCCAAGAGCTATTTTGATGGATCTTGTTGGGATTTGAGTGATATAGTCACTTATGTGACTTCATTGTAATTAGTTCTTAGTAGTTCTTTTTATGCTTTGTGACTTTTGAGCCCTTTGGAGAAAAGACAATGCTTTTGTAAATCAGTATTTTGAGCATGTATATCAATCAAGGCCTTGGACATCAATGATATTGAGTATTTTTCCTTCTCACTCTATGATTTATTGTGTGCACTTATTGATTTATTGAATTACTTGTGAAATATTATTCTTTTCCTTGTGATTTTGTCTCAAATTTAGCACCTTTTGTAGAGATATATGTCATTGTAGGTTATAATTAGTGTTATAGGTGCAATCCTTTTTAAGTTGCAAGATTTATTTCCCTCTAATATTTTTAGCATCCTAACCTCTTTATAAATTACTAATGTAAAGACATATGAAAAGTGAGTTGTGTAATCCAGTTTTAGGCATTGTCGAAATTGTGCATATAAGCTATATATGCAGGCTCTATGTAGTTTTTGGTGTATCACCTTAGTTTTTTTTTAATATTAGTTTTTCAGTTCATGCATATCCTTCTTACCTTTTCCTCATTAGTGAGTAGTTTTAGGTGATATAATCAGCTAGGAAGTCGGCCTATCTGGAGGTTCATTCTCATTTTGGGTGACCTATTAGCTTAGCTTCCTTGTCCCTATTAAATAACTGCAATGCCTTCACTTCAGTCAATTGCTTGTGATTCTTGGGGGTAGGTGCACTGAACAAGAACCTCGTCATTTGAGTGGATAAATCAATGATCACATTCCCCTAGAGGTCCATACATTGTCTTGATGAAGGATTGTAAGCCCTTGCTATTGTGAGTATAAGTTTTGGGCATTGGATTGATAGAGGGAAAAGTGTAACATGTGCCACCCCAGATTGGGGTATTCTTTTAGTCCTTCCAATCACATCCTCAGAGAAAGTATCTACAACCAACTCCTCACAGTTGAATGGGCCTATATTAGTGTTTGTTATGTCTTCCCATTCTGAATCCAACTTACTGGCTATAAGAGTGGCATCTTGGTGTTTGTATCTCAAAGTGTAAGGAAATTGCTCCACCTTAATCTTCTTTGATTTTGTTCCCTTTGAACTTTCTGCAGCTTGCCCTTCTTTTTGTGAAACCTCTTCGGATGCTCTTGACATTGTTTACTCCTACAAGACAACCTTGGATTAGACCAACATAAGGTATGAGAATCATCTTTTACAAGTATTATCTTTTCATACTTCTCTATTGTTCCCTAGGTAACCCTCCATACTTAGTGAAATTTTAAACCTGGTGGGAGCAGGAGTGGGAGAAAATCAAGAACCAGAATCTTGGTAAGTTGGCGAGATCGAAATTGGAATCAGAACCCATCGTAGCTGGACTCGTTTTCAGAACCGAACTCTCATACGAAAGTTGAATGGACGAGTTCATTTTCGAATTTGATTCCATCATGTATTACCAAAGTTAAGCTGATTCTCCTCAAATGCCAACACCAATTTGGACCCAATTTTTAAAAAAGTGTGGGGACGTAGAAATCAAGCTCAACTCCACCCAAATAAACGGGACCGGATCAACCGAGCTACGACAATTATGCAAAATGGGCGTGAAATGAAAACCCTAATACATACGACCCATTGACTAACATTAAAACTAGGGCATCAAAAACCCTACGATAAATCCTATAAGAATGAAAAAAAAATATTAGAGGGGTCTAAGAAAAGATTCAAAAAGGTTCCAAGCACCAAAACCCCTCAAAAATAAATCCATAATCGAAACTAGGGCACGATGGAATGAAAATTCCATTGAAAATGGCGAAAACGATAGGAGACAAACAAAAACAACGGGGAACAAAAAAATACAAATGGAAAATGGAAGAGGGAACCAAAAAAAAGAAAAGAATGACAAATGAAACACCAATAGCAAGAAAGGAAACAAGCGAAGATCCATGGGAGAAGTCTTGCAAATGTGTGAAGAATAATGGGGCAAACAAAATGAACAGGAAAACACAAAATGGAATAGGAGAAACCCACCTACCTCAAAATGTGACTAGAAAAGGTTGAAAATTGACATGGATCCACTCACAAACGCTCATTCACAACCAAATTGTGCTCCTCTTCGAGTTCTTTTGGCTCTTTATTCATTAAAACACTTTGGATAATTGTAATGATCCAAATAACCTTGATTAATTTTTTAAAAACCCTTTTGTGTCTGTGAGGAGGCTGCAATTAATGTATTTAATGCAGTTGGTCGAGGGTGGAATCAGAGCGAATTCAAGTACACAACCAACATGTACATCAGAGGTAAAACAAGAGTAGAAGTGGAGTCGAGATAGAACTAGGAACTTTGTCAAAGTTCCACATTTAATTTCAGATCTAAATCTAGTCCCACAGAAGAGAAAGGACAACAAACGAATGGGGGCGAAATCAGAATCGAATTTTGTATCTGGAACTTTGACAAAGTTCTAGGTTCAAATCTGACTCTGGTTCCACTCCTGACAAATGGAAAGAACACCAATAGAGAAAAACAAAAGAACAAAGGGAATCGGGACCAGGGAAAAACCCATCCCAAAACAGAACACTAAACAAGACAAAACACAAGACAAACAAATGGGAGTGAGATTGGAACTAAAACCCAGACTCAGAATTTTTGCAAAGTTCTAGGTCCAGTTTTTGTTCTGCTTCGACTTCCACAAAATGGAAAGAAAACAAAAGAAACCAAAGGGAGAGAACAAACCCAAGAGCATGAGACAAGGAAAACATCAAACAAGCAAACAAAGCAAGAGATAGGCCCAGGACCGGAAGAAAAACTAGACCAGGAACTTTGCAAAAGTTCCATGTCTGGGTTCGGTCCGTGTTTTGAGCCCGTGAAAATAAAAGAAACAAGGACTTAGGAAGAAAATGAACAACTTCTAAGACCCAAGAAAAAACACCAAGGGTAAACAAACACAAGGGGGACCCATTTTGACCAAAAACACAATGGGGTGGTTATGCAAGGTATAACAGTAACCTATGAAATGAAACTCAAAATCAAAATAATGAATTGTAGATAAATAGAGGTGCACCTAGAAAACTAAAGATGCTTGAAACATGGTTTGCAATCCTGAAATTATGACTTTTGATGCACACTAAGACTCATACGCCAGGTTGGTTGATTTAGTCGCAATTTGGGGTTTAAGGCTAAATCTAGAATCTGCAACTGCCAAACCAGGATCTATAGAAAATATTTGAAAAGTGGTATATTGGAACTCATATGCCCAAGGTGGTGATTTAGTCCCAGTATCAAGGTTTATCCAAAACTCTAGTATCCTCTAGTGATCTTTTGTAGTTTCTCTCATGTCCAATCTCTGAGTCTGAAACTTTGAATTTTGGCTTGTAGGTGACTTTTGGTGAAGATGACAACTTCTTGATAATTTTTTTCAATCTTTCAACTTAGTATTCAAAGGATATTCAATCCTCAAAGCACCTAGATATGTAATCACACATGTAGAGGAGAGAAAAATGTTGTTTTGTTAGTGGATAGGGGTTTTCCTTCGTTAAACCTCATTTTGGTAATCAAACCTTAATGAGAAATAAAGCATGAATGAAATGAAACCTGAAACATAAGATGAAACAATAGAACCTTGTTTGAAACCTTGTAGATCTACATACAAGCATGAAGTGTCCTCAATGGATGTAGATATTGATCATGATTCTTGATGAAAGATAATGCCTTGAAACTTGAATTGATCTTGAACAATACATTACAACATTAGCTCAAAACCACATGCATGATGCATCAATCCTTTGACATGATAATGTATTTTGATTGCTACAATAATCTTCTACAAATATTCCCTTTAATTCCTTCTTGAATGATCTTGAATACTCTATAATGGTCTTGTGAAACCTTAGGATGCTTGACTCAAAATTGCTAGGTCTTGTTAGGAGAAATTATGTGAAATAACCTTGTATTTATATTTGTTTATGCCAAATTTCTTGAAATTACAACACTAAAAGCCAACATCAGATCTAGGATAATAAAATCCTACCAAGAATTTGATTTAAATTAGGTCTAAGTTAAAGTAGGACTCATACGCCAGTTGGGGCGTATGAGTTCCAGTGGCTAAAACCTAGGGCATAGATCTCTAGGAGTGTCTTATTAAATGTGCAATTTTAAATTAGGTCCCAAGACCTAGGTGGGTCTCATATGCCCAAGGTGGCGTATGAGTCCTAGATCACCAGATCTAGAACACATGACCCAAAACATTGAGTTATGATCGATTATTTGATAAGTGTCGGGATTATCCATGGAAACATGCAATTAATAAGGCTTGTGGATGCAAAATAGGACCAAATAAGGTATAAATAACTCCAATTAATTAATAAAGCCCTAGATTAGTGTGAAAGTGTAAAGATACACTTTACAACACCCTAAATAAGGCACAATTAGGTACATTTAGTTTAAAAGGGCCTTGAATTTAATGTGAATGTGTAAAACACATTAAAACACCAAATCAAGGCAACATTAGACTCATTTTAATATTACTTATTCTCAAATTAAGTGTGAAAAAGGGATAATTTTTCCTACACTAAATTTAAAGCCCCCGCTTTAGTGAGAGGAGGAAATTGCTTCAAACTCACACTAAAGTAGACATTCAAGAGGGGTGCAAGTGTACTAATGTGGATGGTATAGGATGACTAAGATCAAGGAGGGTGATCGAGCCCCTAAGATCTAAGATCCCATGTCAAACCAACATAAGCACAAAGGGACACACAAAAGGTGTATGATATACAATAGCAAGATGAGATACACAAACATACAATGTCAAAGACTTAAAAAAAGAAAAAAAAAAGAGGTGGATCAAGTCTCGACCGTTTGTCTAATGTGATGTGGATCAGATCTAAGTTGTTTGTCCAAAAATGCATGCTCACTTTGAGGCAACAGAACTTTAGGCTATCTGTTGGGTGAGTATCCAAAGTGGTGGATCAAGCCTCGATTGTTTGTCCAACATGATGTGGATCAAGCCTCGGTTGTTTGTCCAAAATGCATGCTCACTTTGAGGCAATGAAACTTCAGGTTGTCTACTAGGTGAGTATTCAAAAAGGGTGGCTTAGTGAGAAATTCATGCATTTGTATCAACTTCTCATAGTATAATGAGAAAGTCATGCCCACGTTTAGGCTTCTCATCATACTAACCATACCAAAGTTATAACTCCTGATAACTTTGATAAGGTGCCACACAACATGAACAAAAAGATTCATGAGGCAAGCAAAACTTCATATGTTTGACACTCATGAATGAATAGGATGGCTCCACAGGAAAGAAAAGTGTGTTATGCAAGGTGGCCATATAACAATGATTGTAAATGTAATATAGTGTAAGGTACGTTAAAAGGGATTTTGCTTAATTCATGTAAGGTCTCTTCTTAGGAAATATTATGCTTAATGTCTCCAAGAGAAGACAAATCAAAGAAATGTCATGCTCTCAGAGGAAATCAAACCCAAAGAAAAGGACACATCACAAGATTAAAGAAAATCACATAGTGAAACATGAGTGTCAGTGTATTCCCCCACTTTAAAGTGGTTGTTAACATCGTTGTTGTGAGCAATTGCTTTAAAGTAAAAGACATGAGAGATTATTCAGATAGCCCTATGCCAAGTCATATGTTCCTGAATGAAACTACATCATGAAATAAATGGTTTTCCCCCAAAATGAAATACTAAAGCTATCTTAGTACATCACATGCGAGCCAACTTAAGATATGTCGTCCACATCCCAAGCTTTCTCTTAAATATACATGGAAGGCAGTCAACTATCCATAAGAGACAACGACAAGTTCCATACGAGGACAAGGATACCTAACTCCTTGCCCCCACTTAGTGCAAGACAAGGATGAGCCAATGTGTTTGATGAAAAATGTGAAAATCAGTATCAATTAGAGGGACAAGGTGCTTCAACACAAGGATGAGCACCACACTCCTTAAGATGTTGAATTTCATTATCCAAAGCCTCACATTCATTAGTAGAATGACCATTAACTCTATGATATGCACAAAATTAATTATTGTAGTAAAATTTATTTCATGTTCTTGGAGGGAGAGATATCAAACAATCTTGGAGGAGTCTCAACAAGATACTCTCTTGATCAATAGTAGAATATTTTCCTTTATTTTGTGACAAAGATATCTCTTGCTTAGTATAAGATGTAATACTTACACAAGACTCTTTAGATTGTGATATTTTTTACTCTCCTTTATAGGAGGGTGTAAAATCTATCAAATTTAAATCATCAGTATTTTATGTGATGAAAATGATATTAAGCAAAGATTTCTCTATTTCTCTCATTTCTTTCAAAGGATAACAATCAAGACCACTAGTGTCTATCATTTCAGGATGAACTAATTTTAAATTTGGCTTAGAAGGATCTTTTGTAATAGTGTTGATATTGATTGAAGGCTTGTTTTTTTCTTTCGAGGGACAATAACCAAGACTACTAGTCATTTCTTCCGCGTTAGAGTCTATAGGGACACAAATACCTTGTTCTCTAGAACCACATCCCTTTCCACTATAACTGAGTTGTTTCATAAGTTCATAACCTTTTCCATAAAGCTTTTTCATTTCTTTTGGATTTGGTGGTTGCTCATAATTAGCTTCATGAAATTTTTTTGTGTAATTTGCTTCTTCTTGTCAAGTGGTTGAGGTGGATGCTTTCAAATTTTATGTTGACATTACCACTTTTTCTTTTCCCTTTTCAGTCTCTTTGTTTGTGATCTTCTATTCTCCCATGAATGTTGGAGTGAAATCTAAGGAACCCCAATCATCTTCTAATAGCTTCGTGACTTCCTCAATATTTTATTCTTTGTCTTTTTGTTGCACGGGTTCCACTTGTGTAGTTGGTGTCAATGTTTTCAAAGGACACTCCTTGTATTTCTCAAGTTGTAAAACACTACAAGGCTCAAGATCAGCTTCGAGTGTGCACACTTTTTTTTTGTAGACATATTTCATTTTATGATGAAGAGTAGAAGGCGCCACATTCATCTCATGAATCCATGGCCTACCTAAATGAATATTATATGAAAGCTCATCAGGCATAACATGGATCGGGGTTTGTAATGTTACCTTCCCAACTGTAATAGGTAATGTGATCACACCAAGCGATCATTTTCCCATGTTATCAAACCCACTAATAGATAAAGAGGTAGGTTGTATATTTCTTTTGTTTGCTTTAATATTGTCCAAAAGGTTTATGCTACACATATTAAGAGCTAAGTCATTGTCAACAAGGGTTATTTTTATCCCAGTCCTATTATATATAGCTATTATCATGAAAGCTTCATTTTGGTTTTTCACTTCTAATGGAGGTAGCTCATCTTGATGGAAAGTAATGTCTAAGTTTTTTGGTGTTATAGCTTTAATTTTGGCTACCACATCATTTGATTGCACATTAGGGGGAGAGGAACTTGTTGTAAGGAACTTTGAATCATGTTATGATAATGAGGGGAGGCTTGAATAAGGTCCCATAATGATATCTTAGCAGGAGTATTCTTTAGTTGTTCAACAAGGTCATACTCCTTTCCACTTTGCAGAGGAAAATGAGGGGCGCTAGGAAAGATAGGGTTAGGTAGTGAGAGGGATGTTGAAGGTGTTTTTCTTGGTTGTGGATTGTTTCAATTGTTATATGTATGAGCAATGGTGTTATAATTTGATTGTTGTGAAACATTACTCTTAGGTGGTTCAAGGATGAGGATGGGTTTTTTTTATTTTGTGGTCATTGTGAGGAAAGATAAGAGGATAAGTTGAGGCTTGGGTGGTTTGATAATTAAAGGATTTGTAGGAGGTCTAAGAATTAAAGGACTCGAGGGAGTTCTAATGTTCATAACCTCAACACACTTATCCTTATTTTCATGATCTCTTAGTGAAGGGGAGTCTAATTTTACCTCATCATCTTCATCTAAGGAATCCATATTACTATTGTTTGAAAGACATGCATCAGTTCCTTCATTCTCTTGCACCATGATATCTACCCTAGTAGGATAGTTTTTAGGAGAACAACAAACTAGATGTTCATGGCATTCCAAGGTTGTTTCTTCTAAGGGAGTTATCCATGGTTGAATTTTCTTGTTTATTAATGATGCCATTATCTTGTTCAATATTTTTTTCTATAGGGGGAGAGAGACACATAAGGTTCTCATGACTCTCATTGGTTTGATCTTTAACACCAAAATATCTTCTTTAGAACTAGAAGAGATACTAGGAAAAGAACAAATGTGATTGTTATGTTTATCTATGATTTCATCCTCTTTCACTAAAACATTCTCACAAGCAAGGGATGAATGGAGACTAGGTAAGGTGATGTTTAGAAATGTATCTATGATCTCATTCTCTTGTGCCATAATATCTTCCCAAGGGGGATGAGGAATATGACAAACAAGACTTTCATGATTCTCAATGGTTGCATCTTCTTTCACCAGGATACCTTTGTCACTAATAGGAGAAGTATCGAGAGAGGAACTATGATCGTCATGGTTATCTATGCTTATATCCTCTTGTATCACATCATTCCCAAAAATAAGAGAGATAGGAGGGGGTGTAGATTTAAGGCAAGCATTGACAACATTTTCAATTTCTTACACTAAGAGACTCATAACTAGGAAATGTATTGAATGAATGACTAACATGCATATTGATAAACTTTTTCTTTGCAAACTTGGAAAAGACATATACTAACATTTATGAAAAGTAATCTATAAAAACTAAAAATGGAAAGAGACTTAAAATGCAATGCAATGACCTAGAATGAAATGTGTAAATACAATTTTAAAAATAAGCAATGCACAAAATTAATCACATTAAGCTAGATCTAATGAAATGAATGAAATAGAAGATCAACAAAATGAAATAGTTATCTAATGACAACAAACAGAAGCACAAAAATGATGTTTTTAATGTTGTAAAATGTAGTTTTAGGTTTGATATGGGACAATCGCCCATAGGGGTGAATGAGTCCCAATTAAGGTTTTTGGAGGGTTCAAATAGTGAAAAACACACATCACAAAATTCCCAGAAATTTGGGAAAAACACCTGTATAGGAACTAAATTGCCCAGATGGGAGAATGAGTTCTAAATAGGGTTTTTGCACCAAATTCAACAAATTTTGAGTTAATTCTAAGTTTTCTATGTTGTATATTGATTTTACTATTTGTAATTACAGAATTTCAATGAAATTGAATGATCTAAGATGCAAAAATGCAACCTATATGCACTTTTCACCAATGCAATATCTAGACACCCTAAATGCAAATTAACTAATGCAAGATCTAATGAAAATATAATGTAAGATAAACCTAGGTATTTAATGCACTACAAATAATAAATAAAGGGTTAGAAGGTTAGGTTTACCAAAATGAAACAAACAAAATCGGGTTCCACCTTTTAGAAGATGGAACAAGGAATACGGACCTATTGAAGTTCTAGTTCATTAAAGGAAACCAAGATCCCTCTGTAGACACCTAAAAATGACCTAGGCCTGCAAGCTTCATTTTTACCACTTTCGTCCTAGCATAATTATGACATTTAATTATGTCTTTGGTCCACATTTGACTATTGATTAAATAATTCATAATTATTTAATTAATTCATGTTCTTTTATTCTTCATGATTATTAAATAAATAAATTTTATTTATTTATCAAATGCGTCATTAATTATCTAAGTCTTCCCCTAATTAAATAAATTTCTAAATTTATTTAATTACCCTTCTTCAGTCATTTATTCTTGATTATTAAATAAATAAGTTTTATTTATTTATTTAATATGTCACTAATTGTCATAATTAATTGAATTGATTAATTTAATTAATTAATTCATCTTATCTACTAAATTATATAATTATCTCTAATTATTTAATTATCAAAATTAATATTCCTCTCATTTTAAATAAATGAAATTATTTAAAATGTCATCACATTCTTAACTGACAGTCCATTTTGGTAAATAATCTAAGAATTGATTATTTATTATTTCACAAAATCCATATTTTGAATTAATTTAATTCAAAATGGTAACTTTCCTCCAAAAATCAAGTAATCGGGCAAATTCTTGATTTTTCCAAATTTGATCTTCAGTTCAGTCTTTATCTTCTTCATTTTTGAAAATATTTATTTTTGAATTAATTTCCTCATTTATTCTCCACCGCCAATTCGATCTTCTTAGATGGCATCTCGACCACTCGATTAATGACTTTTCCCTAACCTTGATTAGGAATTATCAGATTTAATCTGGGCCTCTGATTTTAGGTCTATGTCAGAAGTCAATCTCATCTGTCCATTCAAAATGGCATTTTCTATAAAATGCCATTTTCCTCTCATTTTTTTATTACACAGAGACATTACATGTTCATGAATTATATTATTATTCTGGCATATTTAGGCATAGGAATTTCACTCATATTGTCATAGGCATTAGGCATTTAGATTTTGATCAAATCCTTGAAAGCTTGGTGTAGGACTTAAACATTTATTTCCAAATTGCTCCTGTTCGATCTGAGAGCAATACGTCAACCAACAAGTTAGAAGGTGTTACAAAAATGAATCATGGAGGTCTCGACGATTAGCAAGTATAATTGTTCTTTTGTTTACTTCCATTGTGTTTTGAATTGCTTTGGGTTTATTGTCTGCATTGATTTGCTAACCTTTAATCAAACCTAATAATAACCCTTAGATACATTGGTGAACCCGACTCTATTTTCTATTATTTTTTCCGTACAGTTTTGTGTGTTTTTTGTCAATTTTGTAGGTATAGGTACGAAGCGACGTAGTTGTTTTTTAAATCGTGACGCATCTGCTGCGTCGCGATGCATTCGAAGACTCAAAATCGCTCTATCGAGCCGCAATAGAAGTCTGGAAAGCCGCATTTGTGATCCCAAGCCACATTTGACACACAGAACGATGCCTTCGCTCTGTCATGAGGCATTTGACTGGTAACATTTTCTATTGATTTACATTTGGCTTTTTGTTGTTTTCTGTGTTCTTTTTATTTTGGTTATTTTATGCATTCTGCCTAGCATAGGTTTTGTGTTACTAATTGGGATTTGTAGCATTTGGCAGTTACTTTTCGTGGGTCAAAGGCAAACATTCAAACTACTAATGTGTGGTCTTGTAGGTTCGAACGTTGAAGACTAAACATCAAAAGAATGTGCCTGTCTTTTTCTTAGTATAATACACATTTCCTTTTGGTGCAATTAAAACAAACTTGTGTTTCTACTATGTCTGAGTGTGTTTGCAAAATGGTAGGTGAGTATGCTCTCACCTTGTGAAAACTCGGTGATCAGAAAACCAGACCCGTTTTTATCTGTTTTTACCCTCACGACTTATAATCGAAGTATCCTCTCCCCTTGCACATTCGTGCGATCCTGGGTGTAAGAGAAACAGTTACTAACTCTAGAAATTGGGCCTGCCTGGGGATTTCATCACCCCAACATGACTCAAACTGGCAACGGAGCTAAAGCCAAGCTACCCCCGACCCGTATATAAATGTGAATCTTAAGGGAAAACCTAAGATTACGAGTGCGGATGTGTCATACGGACAAAGTAGTACTCCCATAAACCCTGTTGAGCTTAACCTCTTCAGGCTAGAGTGCCACCTAATTGGTGATTAATCTCTTGCCCCATGTATGGCCACTCGAACAGGGGTCCCGAATTAAACACCTTTGTGTAGGAGCCAAAAACCTTCTATTTGCTAGCACAGCACCGGTCGGTGTAAAGGCATCCACACTTTTGTAGTCTGTAGTAGAGGTGATCAATCTACCATGGGAGTTTCATGGGGGTTGGAAGCTTGGTTGACCTAAGAAGAGAGTGCACTGTAAGGGGGAGCCCATGCAGCCAAGCTTCTGAATTCACATGCTACTGATATGCGGTTGAGGAAACCCACGTGGAATCTAGCGAATATTGTCCTAGCCTAACCTAGAATTGTACTTGTTTTATGTGCACTCACTTACATTCAAAACATTGTGCTTGTCAAGTGCTTTCTAGATTTATCACAATTACAATTCTGGACAAAACATTCACCAATAGATAGATCAAATGTTCCATCAAAATGACAAGAAACTCAATTTTCACAAACTGTGTTGCATCTATTAAACACATTCGAGTTTCTGAGATGCAATCGCTCTGTTAAGCCGCATTCGACATTTCAAACACCACATTTGTTTGCGTCACGACGCATCTGAAACTTATAGAGTCACATTTTCCAAACTAAGTCGCATGTGTCAGTCCCCGAGCCGCATTCGCTCAAACTAAGCTGCATTCGCAAAACTATGACGCATTCACGGCCTCAAATGACGCATTCGCCTATCACAAGTAAAACGTCACACAAAGTCAAATCTGAAGTTTACACCTTGTCAAACATTTTTCAAACATTGTTTCCAAAAGGATTCTGTCACAAACCAATTTTGAAATTGCTCAAACTTTTAACCATTAGTTTGTATTTTTCACCATAGGTTTCATCCTCCATTCTTTTTAGTTGCATACATTAGGCATTAGTTTGTCCCTAGGTTTAATACTTGCATAATTTGGATTAGGAAAATCTCAGCACAATTTGCAACGTCATTGCTTTTGAAACTAGGTTCTCTTGGACTAAGTTATCAATCCTTTTGTCAGTCATTGTCCCTTTTGTGAGATTTTCCAACTCAACAGTCTAGTTAGGAAAACTCACTAGTCATTTAGACCTTGTCATCTTGTCCTTTTCAACAAAGTCCTTTAGTAACCGAAATTGAAAACAAAGATTGAGCTTAGAAGTGCTTAGGTACCCTTGTCTCAAATTGCATTATAAGTCTAGACATTGCATATTTTATTCCCAAAAATCCAAAAATATTATTCATCCTAGTCATCATTTCGAACTTAGACTTTGCATAGTGTCATCCTTGCATTTAGTTGTCATTTTCATTTGAGCAATCTCATTTTATGGTGGAAACTAGACTCCAAAAACAACAATGACAAATGGAAAACTTTCGACAAGACCCCACTTCCACTGTCAATAATCCCACATATGACCCAAATTGGACTTTCGACGATCCATTTGGCAATACAAACAATCAACCTCTCATGACAACACCATCCTCATCAGACAATCCATTTGAACCATTCTTGCGTAAGGATGAATACGGTCAAATACTTGAGGAAAACCTAGAGGTAGCGGCACAAGATCCAGAGGCCTCTCAATTCGTTGAACAAATGATCCTATACGACAGAGACAGATACTTAGCCACACTCTTGAGTCAAGGAGCTAAGTTATCACACGGATTCGACATCAACATGTTGAGCTCAACATCTCCTGACCCTAATAACAATAATTCCCATAACATGTCACATAGTGGTCAGCCTCCAAACACTACGAGCAATACTTTCTTTGACACTACAACGACAATGCATGCTACCTCCAACATCGCAAACACCTCCAATACAATAAACACTACATCCATTGGAGGATCACAATTTGCCACAATGCCCACAACATCCACAATACTGTCACAATCGCCTAGAACCACCTATGGCTCCTCGGCAATGGGGGCAAGTTATTCAACACCTCTCTTTACCATGACAGTAAATGCCACAGGGGCATCATCAAGTCACAACAATCCCCCCTTGACAGCTAAACCTATTACCATGAGCATACCTTCGACATATCCGCTCATTGGTATTTCAAAAAATCCTTTGGGAGGAGGCAAAAGACGTATCTTTATCCAAGGACAACAACAAAACGTTAACACGACAACACAGTCACATGTCATTGCCTCCCAAGGTACAAATACAAACATTCCCCTTGTGCAAACCCAACAATTTGCACAAGGTGGCCAAATAACACAACCCATGAAATCACTAATACACCACAACATTCAGGGTCACCATATTCCTCAGGTAATGACACACATGGTTGGGGGACACATCCCAACCTACTCATCTCACGTTCATACTCACCAACATACACCTAATCCAATTTTTCAACACCAACAACACGCCAATCCGAACACATCATACATGTCACAACAATCCATACCACCACAATACACCAATATTCACGCACAACAAACGGGGACCTAGTGTACCAAGCAATACAACGCACGGGACCACAACTGACCCTGTTATGGATGCCTTCCAAACAAGATTGATGGGTTTAGAGAAAACTATCCAAAAAATATACATTTCAGGCAAGAAATCAGAAATATCATATGATCTAAACATATACCCATTCCACATGAGCTTATACATGCCTCCATTTCCTTCGAGATATGTGACCCAATTTCACAAAATATAGAGGCAAGACAAACCCCATTGAACATGTTCGCGAATTTGCAACCAATTGTATGGACGTCGCCTATGAACAAACATACTTGATGAGACTTTTTTCTAAAAGTCTGGCGGGTCCTTCCCTTGAATGGTTTTCTACTCAAAAGGATATCCAAACATGGGATGAGCTTAAACAAAAATTCATAAAAAATTACGCGTACAACATTGACATGGACACCTCTATCACTAGCTTGTGCAATCTCACATAGGAGGATGTTGGTGAGACATTCATCCCATTCTTTCAAAAATGGAGAAGTCTAGCTAGTCGGTGTCACATTGACATACCTAAAAGGGAAAAGGTCAACATGTTTGTGCAAACACTTCTGGGGCCCCTAAAATATGCATTGCAATTACATTGTTGCACAAACTTCACAGACTTAGTCAAAAAATGGGTCCAAATTGAGAAAGCCCTTATCGCAAAGGGAGAACTAAGGTACAGTCCCAAAAACACAAATGCCAATCCACCCACCGACAAAAATAAATATTGGGTCAAAAATAAACACGTTACAAATGATGGTGTTGTTGACGCCAAGACTGCAAACATTGTGGGTCCTGTATTGGCCCTAAAAGGGGTTCAACAGCAAAATAGACCAACAACGACATTGACACCCCCTACCAATGTCCCTTCAAATAACCAGAGCAGCCAAAATAATCAGGGACAATATCGTCAAATGAGACAATTTCCTAGGGGTCGCACATACACTTCTTTGGGTGAACCCATTGAAGAAGTCCTCAAGAAATGCCTCCAGAATGGGGTCATCACACTTGAAGAACCCAAACCATATGACCCAAGACAATTCAAACCCGCATGGTGGAATGATAATGCATTTTGCGAGTACCATTGGGCAAAAGGACATAAAACCTCTAACTGTCGACAACTGAAAAACATAGTACAAGATCTTATCGAAAGTTGTATCATTAAAGTAGGTGGATCTCAATTCACCTCCAATTCAGATCATACTAACCATAAGAATCCACTACAGGACCATGGTTCTCATAATGCTTCCACCTCAGGTCCACAAATGAATAATAATCAAGCTAACTTTGCTCGAGCCAAGTATGATTATTCTGGTGGACCAATTATAAATAATGTCCGAACTGATGACAAATACATCAATACCATTACGGTCAAGAGAGCACCCCAATGTAATGATACTACTCACAATGGCAAGGTCACTATAGCTGGTCCACCTCCCACTAGACAACCCAAAATCACCATACCCGACCCATCTGCTAAACAGTCAAAACCCACCCCAACCACAAAGCAGTGACAACCCAAAAGTCAGTTCAACCTAATCGACCAGCTAGGCAAAACTCCCGTGCAAATCTCTATACTTGAGCTGCTTTGTATCTCTCCCGTACACAAGGATATACTAGATAAACCCTACAAGAGTCGTCAATCCCCAAGGAAATTGATGTCAATCAGTTTGAGACCATGGTAGGATACCTCACCACGCCTCACCATGTCACCTTCTCAGATCAGGACTACTCATCACCTAAGACCAACCACAATGATGCATTACACATAGAAACTTTTGTCCACAAGCACAAAGTTAGATGGGTTTTAGTAGATGGTGGAGCAGAATTGAACATATGCTCCCTCAAACTGGTTAAGGCTCTAGGATTCTCTGATGCATGCGTAGACCCGACAAAGAGTATAGTGATCAAAGCATATGATGACGAAGAATGCTCTTCACGTGGCGTTATCTCTCTCCCTATCAGAGTGGGACCAGTCATTATGGACACAACCTACCAAGTCCTGGATCTAGAACTACCATATAACATCTTGCTCGGTCGTCCATGGATTCATGCCTTAAAAGCCGTTCCGTCCACATATCACCAATGCCTAAAATTTCCATTTGACGACATAGAAATATCCATATATGGAGACCCTGACCCTTTGCAATATTGTACCAACCTGAGGGTTATTTCTAAAAACTGAGTGCCTATTAATTGAGAAGCACCTAGCTCCTCGTCATCCAAATACATTGATCCATCCACGCTCACATCATCTTCCACATCCGCTCCATCCATGTCTTCCACCACACCACCACCTTCCGCAAACCCTAAGGTTGAATCCACTGTCAAGATCCAGGATCTTGGCTGTGGAGAATTCAAACTGCACACAGCGTACAACATAACAACAATACCCAAGTCTCCAAATGTCTATGGTCGGCCATGTTTCAAAATGGAACCCAAAGTAATTTTTAAAGTTCCACCAAAAATAGTTTTCATCAAATGGGGAGACATGAGTAATGAGGTCCTTGCTGACATCATAAGATGGATCTATAAGGATACTGTCGTACTACCCCCATTACCAGTTCAAAAATATGGCAAGGGTTATGACATAATGAAGGCTAAGGGCTACGATGGTACTAGTGGCCTAGGCAGAAATAAAGCTGGACGAAGAGAGCCCATATAACCTTTCCAAATTCCAAAGTATCTTGGATTAGGGTTTGGATCGCCTAACAATGACGATCGACATACCATTGGACTTTTGAGTGAGCGATTACATGCTTCAGAAAGTGTCGAGACCACTAAGGAAACCCTCACCAAAACTGACTCCCAAGAGTGGGAATTTGGCTCAGAACGATCCTTAAGTGACTGTTGCCTTGATGATTTGTTTGTCGAAGCAGGGGAACTAACCTCTGAACAAAGATTTTGGAAAACATTTAAAATAAAACAAGCACCAAATTGTCAAAGTCCCATTACCACTCCCCATGACATACAAGACCCACCATCTGAACCCCTTTAGTCCAATCCATCTGAAGTACCAGACGACACTGACAACCAGGACTCTAAGGCCTTCACCCCTTATTTTGACAACAAATATGACACTAGTGAAGGGGAATATTGGATAGAGTCTGATGTGGAGTTGAATGATGATAATCTCATCTATAATATCACTGAATCTATCTGCATGATTTCTGCATCCTCACCTCAATTCACCAATACTGACGATGGCATTTCCTTAGTTTATCCTCAGCTAGTTGATTGGGACCAACAAGGCCCGCCAGTCCTGGATACATTTCAGAATGATGAGGCAATTGCAGAATTTATGGGATTACGTGAGGGCATACCTAGTGGTGATCACAAGTCAGGATTCGCCATTGATTTAGATTGCATGACATACTTCAGCGAGACTGATCCGTCCTCCAGTCGCAAAAGTAAAAATAAAAATAAAATAAAAAATGAAACGTCTCTAGGTGAAAATTGAAAGGCACCTTTTGACGATAAAGTAGTAAAAACAAAGGATGTATCTGTGGGTGAAAACCTCTTTGAGGTGCCCAAAGATGGAGGACTAGACTTTCTTCCCATGCAACAAGAGAAATCAGCTATGCTTATCGAAGACACAATAGAAGACAACATAGCAGCTGCAGAAGATCCCAAGATGGTCCTCTTTGCTGCATCATTGACTGAAGAAGAGAGACTGGAATTTCATAAATTATTTGCAGAACGTAAAATCAAATTTACATGGTCCTATGCTGACATGCCAGGATTGAACCCAAAACTGGTTCTGCACCATCTGTCACTATTTCCTAATGCCAAGCCAATCAAACAGAAGTTACCCAAAATGCACCCCCAAGTTGCTCTATTGGTCAAGGCTGAGCTGAAAAAACTTATATACGTTGGATTCATACGGTCTATTGACTATGCTGAATGGATATCTAACCTGGTGCTAGTAATAAAGCCAAATGGGTTGATCCATGTCTGTACAGATTTTAGAGACCTAAATAAAGCATGCTCGAAAGATGACTTTCCTTTACCAAATATTGATATCATAGTCAACCTCACAGCAGGATATGAGATGTCCCTCATGGATGGTTTATCTGGCTATAATCAGATTCGCATTGCCCCTGAAGACCAGCACAAAATGACATTTACTTGCCCATGGGGTACATATTGTTGGAATGTCATCCCATTCGGTCTCAAAAATGCAGGTGCCACATATCAAAGGGCTCTGACCACAATCTTCCATGACATGATGCATAAAATAATGGAAGATTATGTAGATGACTTATTGGCCAAATCAGCAACTAGGAAAGATCATCTTAGGTTTTTAGACACAATTTTAAAGAGATTGGAAGAATACAAAGTCTGGCTAAATCCTAAGAAATGTGTCTTCAGGGTCACATCGGGTAAACTCTTGGGATACATAGTTTCCCAAAGAGGCATTGAGGTCGATCCAACAAAAGTCAAAGACATCATAGACATGCCTCCGCCTAGAGGAATCAGTGAACTCAGAATGTTGCAAGGCAGGGTACAATCTATTAGGCGCTTCATAGCCCAATTGGCAGACAAGTGTCACCCATTCCAATATTTGTTGCGCAAGGGTATCCCCTTTGTGTGGATAGATAAATGTCAAGAATCCTTTCAGCAAATCAAAGATTACCTATTGTCAATGCCAGTCCTCATGCCTCCCATTCACGGAAAGCCATTGATCCTGTACATCTCAACAACTAATTCAACAATGGGGGCAGTACTGGCACATAACGACTAAGAAGAAAAAGAAAGAGCTATATATTACATTAGTCAGATGTTGGTCGGGTATGAACTAAACTACACACCAATTGAATGAGCTTGTCTAGCCATGGTCTTTGCAGCACAGAAGTTAAGACATTATATGTTAAGCCATCAAATGTAACTAGTAGCAAAGATCG
Organism: Sequoia sempervirens; assembly: GCA_007258455.2. Taxonomy (NCBI): domain Eukaryota; kingdom Viridiplantae; phylum Streptophyta; class Pinopsida; order Cupressales; family Cupressaceae; genus Sequoia; species Sequoia sempervirens. Next base: position 1,194,699,969 of record VDFB02271358.1, on the reverse strand, counting down.
ACCCCCTGAAATATTTGCTAAGTCGAGCAGCATTAATAGGATGACTGGAAAAATGGGTCATGATTCTGAGTGAATATGACATTCAATATGTAGAAAGAAAGGTAATAAAAGGAAAAGTCATTGTAGACCAACTGGCAGACGCACCTTTGCAAAGTGATCACCCGTTAGTGGTAGATTTTCCAGATGAGTCGATATTCCATACGGAACCTAAGGCACCTTGGCGACTCTACTTTGATGGATCACACACAAATCATGGCTCGGGGGAAGAAATCATGTTCATCACCCCTCAAGGAGACTCCATTCCTAAGTCTTTTCACATTGCATATCCATGCACAAACAATGTGGTAGAATAGGAGGCACTAGTTACAGGACTAAGAATGGCAATAAAGTGGAAAATCAGAGCACTACATGTCTATGGGGATTCTCAACTCATCATCAACCAGGTAAATGATGACTATGACACAAAAGATGAGAATTTGATGCCCTACAAATAGATGGTTGACAGTTTCCAAACATATTTTCATATGGTAACTTTTGAACAAGTTTCGAGAGCACAAAACAAAGCGGCAGATGCCATGGCTACAATAGGCTCTCTCCTTGACATACCAAGCAATTTGCCTCAGTTGGAATTCCTAATAGAGCAATTGTTGGTCCCTGCCTATGACATTCCGAAGTCAGAAATGGTTTGTGAACTTGTTGGTCCCGACTCTCCCTAGTACCAGGATATTTATGAATACCTTAAGTCTCAAACCCTTCCACCAAACCTATCCAATAACCAAAGGAAGTCCTTTATCCGGAAAGCCGCAAGGTATGCCATCGTCAGTGACACCCTTTACCACCATAGCTTTGACGACACCCTCCTTAGATGTCTCGACACCAATGAAGCACATACAACCTTACGCAAAGTACATGACGATATATGTGGGTCTCATTCGAGTGGTCCTACCATAGCCAAGATAGTAACAAGACTTGGGTATTATTGGCTGACCGTTGAAAAAGATGCAATAGAATATGTCAGGACTTGTCGCAAATGCCAGATTCATAGTGATTTGATCCATGCTCAAGCATAGGAACTTCGGTCGATCTCCTCTCCATGTCCCTTCGCTCAATGGGGACTCGACCTCGTGGGTAAGATACATCCGACCTCGTCCAATGGCCACAAATTAATCATCACCGCCACTGAGTATTTTATGAAGTGGATCAAAGCCATCCCTTTGACATACATAACTGGCAAGCAAATATCCAAGTTCATCACTAATTACATCATTTTTCGGTATGGCCTTCCACAATCCATCATCACTGACAACAGACGTTCGTTTAAAAACCAAGATGTTCATGATTTATGTGAGCAATTTCACATCCAACACCATTTTTCATCTCCATACTACCCACAAGGAAATGGTCAAGCTGAGGTGTCAAATAAAACCATTGTTAAAATCCTCAAAAAGACTGTCAATGACGCTGGCCATGATTGGCATATACAACTTAACCCTGCTCTATGGGCTTACCGCACTAGCATTCGTACGCCTACAGGAGCCACTCCATTTGCCCTGGTTTTTGGTACTAAGGCCATCTTTCCCATTGAGGTTGAAATTCCTTCATTAGGAGTCTCCCTGAAGGGTTTAACTGATGACGAGAAGTATAGACAATCGCGACTGCACGAGCTAGAGATGCTACAAGAAAGAAGGAAAAATTCCCTGAACCATCTACAAGCATATCAGAATCATCTCTGTCGCAGTTACAACAAGAAAGTTATGGTTAGAAAATTTGACATTGGCAACCTAGTTCTCATGCAAAACCCTAAGAACCAGGTTGACAGATAAAAGTCAGGAAAGTTTGAACCAAACTGGTTGGGTCCCTACATCATCATATCTTCTTTTGGTTCTGGAGCCTATCAGCTGGCAACTCTAGAGGGAGAACAACTGACAGAGCCAATCAACAGTCTACATCTCTGAAGGTTCTACGCATAGCATCAGGAGATCAAGCTGAAAACTGTAAAATACAAAAAAAAATTGAAAATGATAAACAAAAGCGTTGCCTTGATGAAAACCTGGCAAACAGGCATCTTGGCAACACCAAAAAAATCAAAAAAATGACAAAAATAGTAAAGAAAAATGATTCGTCCAACAGTGAAAACCTGGCAAATAGGTGCTTTGGATAAGTACCATGGTGAGAACCTAGCAAACAGGTGCCATGCGTAATTGATCATTGCTCTGCCATCTACTGTCACTTTGTATGCCTTGGCCTATGATGAAATACATTTTTTGTCACCACCACATTATACCCATCCTTTCATGGTTGATAAACAGTTGACACCAAGTCCTGACGACTGTCCATCTATTACACCAGAAGCATCCCCTTCATGTCTCTTAAAATTGGCTAAAGTCTTGGACCTGACTGGGGGAAAAATTGTTATCATGTAATTGCAGTGGATGTCACACATGGTTTCGGTAATTAGAAAAAAGTCCTAAAAAAAAGACAAAAACATCACAAAAAATCCTAAAAAAAAGACAAAAACATGGCAAAAAATCTTGGAAAAAGACAAAAACCTCACAAAAAGTCCTGAAAAAAGACAAAAACATCACAAAAAGTCCTGAAATAAGACAAAAACATCACAAAACATCTTGAAGAAAAGACCTAAAAATTGAAAAATGTCCTGAAGAAAACCACAACAAAACATCAAACTACTCAAAGAACACAAACACAGAGTCATCTCTTGTCAAAGTCTGTCATGTCAAATCAATCAGTCTTTGTCATTTGTCCAAACTACGTTGTCTCTGCGCATTTGCTATGTAGGCAAGACTCATTTTCGAGTCCCCGAGACATTAGGTCAGTCCTTTTAGGTTTTTCAAAATAAAATCATGGCACAATCTTTGGTCATCAAGACAAATTCATTGGTCGTGTCGAACTACGAGGTCTCTGAGTGTATGACATAGGCAAGGCCATCTATCGATGAGCCCCCGAGGCCGCACTAGGTCAGTCCATTAGGGTTCAGGGCATTACACTGGCACACACGTCAAAATGTCTTCAAGTCAAAGTGAATCATTCCCAAATAGATAAAACTCATAAAGCAAATTATGGTAATCATTTATTCGGCATGACAATCTCATCGGCACATATCATCATGACAATATCGGCATATGGTCAACACAAGTCAAACTCGGTCAAAACCAGTCAAATCATCATAATCTATCAAACAGTCAACTCTTGGTTAACCTTCAGATGTGTCCTTCTGAAAGATAACCTTCGTCATTTATGCCTTAGGATGTGTCCTTACTAGGCATCGTCATAGTCATTCAACATTTTGAGGGATCCTCCTGACATCTAAGGATCACTCCTCTTGACATCAGTATTCTTTAGATGTGTCCTTTTGAAGAACAAACTCTGTCATTTATACCTTAGGATGTGTCCTTCCTCGGCATCGTCATCGTCACTGTCACATGGAATTTTGAGGGATCCCTTTTGACATTTAGGGATCAATGCTCTTGACATCAACATTATTTAGGATGTGTCCTTCCTGAATTCAGCAATTTTGGACATTTGTCATTTGAGCATCATCAAAGCTTTGACACTCTGGCATCTCATTATTATCAAACCTGACATCTTGACATTGGAACAATGGATATCTAGATGCACTTGGCAAACACTTGGCACTTGTCCTTTGGCTTTTATCATGTTATTAGTTTTTCAGCGAGATCCCAATAACAGGATTTAGAGAAGCAGTGACGTATCATAACGATTGACACGCATGACTACTAGTTTCTCAGTGAGGTCCTAATTCTAGGATTTAGAAAAACAGCAACGTATCATGATAAGGGCTATATTTTTGTATTATGACAATCATGCTACTAGTTTCTCAAGGATGTCCTGGGAACAGGATTTAGAGAAGCAACAATGTTTCATGAATTGTCTTTGTCTTTTTCTACTTGTGGTTGATTGTGACAAAAAGACTGGGGCAGTCACGCTCTTAGTTTGAGTCATGATTATCCTTTTCAGTGACTACTTGTCTTATGTGATGGTACGACCTTGCACACCTTGATCTATATCATATCATGGTGTTTGTTGGCCATTACAACAGTTTTCCCAATGATGATTAAGAGCAATCAATATTAAGGTCCTACGATAAAGTTTTGAAGGATTTGATCTAGGAACTAACATGCATCTTCTTCGGTCTGGTCATCTTTTCTCATCGGTCTGATCATCTTTTCTCGTTAGTCTGGTCATCTTCTCTTGTCCATCTCATGATGATATCCTATGACATACAAAAACATAAGTGCATACATGATCATATAAACATTGCATTAGGTCCATACATACATCATCCATAGCATTAAATAATATACATAATCACAAACATGGCATTAACATAATCATCAACATTGCATCCATTTAATAAATACATTATGCATATCAATATCATCATCATCTCATATAAGTAAGCATCGCATCATCATTTCATCATAATCATAAGTAAGAATCATAGGACATACATGATACATCATAAATCAACATCATACATCACATATATCATAATGCATAAATCAAAGAACATCACATAACACACAAGTAGGCCACATCAAAACTACATCATCATATAATATCATCTAAAAAATGTACAATGTCACAGGATAAAGTCAAGAGATATCCCAAAAATGGAGCTCGCAGGCTCAATAGTATATACATAGTGTGTCATAATAACAAAAATACCCCTAGAGTAGACTCTCATCATCCCCTCATGGCGAAGAATGTGGCAGCTAGAACTCTATGACTGGCACTGAAATGATGGGTGGACCAGTGGCAGCCTCTGCCTGTGCCACAAAAGGAACTGACAATGACAACGTCATCTCCATGGTAATGGACACCTATGACGTCACTGTTGACTAGCTCTGAGAAGTAGATGGATCTGCAACTGGTGGCTGCCTCTACACTGACCTCTGTACTGAACCAATGGACCCATGACTATGGCTCGAGTGATGACTCAAGGCATTCCTGTGAGAGTGGTGGGACCTGTGCCCTAATGTGTGCCCTGTCAAGGTAGACCCTCCTACACTCGTGTGGCTCCTGCTACTGCTCCCACTCCCTGATCGGTGGCCACTGTCTGTCCTCGTCTGTGAGCATGATAGTGTCAGATCTCGTCACTCATGAGGCACCTCCTGCTCATATAAGGTCTTGTACTGACCCAACCTCGTGCTCACCCTGGCCAATTCGCGAGGAATATCCCTAGAGGGCCCTGTGCATAACGCTACAAACTCGACGCACCACTGAGCTGAGTCCTGCTGGCGGATCACTGCCTGATCCTGCTCTACCCGAGCTACCTCTAGTTCTGACTGCAATGCTCTGACCTGGGCCATGCTCTCATCCAGTCTCCTCTGTAGATCAGCCACCCTCTGATATGTCGTGGCATCCTAGGGCAATCTCGAGGAGGATGGTATCTCCTCTCCCTCCACCATCCACCATCTGAGAAGTCTCTCAGCCTCATCCATGGTGTCATCATCATCATCATCATCCTCCTCTTGCATCGGCTGGTCCTCCCTCTATCTCCCCTCCTTCGCCACATCCTCCTCCCGTCTCTCCTCCTCCGCCACATCCTCCTCTCATCTCTCCTCCTCCGCCACATCCTCCTCATGTCTCTCCTCCTCTCTCTCTCCTCCTTGGCCACCTCTGGAATAGAATCTAGTGCTACTCTAGCCACACATGGGTGCACCCTCTAGCCCTGTCTCTGACCATCTCATCTCCATCTCCGACCATCTCCTCCATCATCTCCATCATCCCCATCATCTCCCCCAAGCCTCCATCCCTGCCTCCATCCTGGCCTCTGTCCTTGCCTCCATCCCTGCCTCTGTCTCTCCCCCGGCCTCTGCCCCTGTCACCATCCCTGCCTCCTCGCCTGGCTCTCGGCACACGAGGTATCACTAACCATCTATCCATAGGTGCTAGCCCATTAGGATCTATCAATGACACTGGTCTATGTGCCTCCCACCATAGGTCATAATTTGTTGTGGTCCTAGGATCTGCAATCCCACCTCTCCATCCCCACGGCTGGGCTCCTAGCCCATCAATTTGCTGCTCTATGAAGGCTACTAGAATGTCTGGCCCCCAAGCATACTCTCTGGAAGAGCGCACATACTCAGTTGTCCCCGCAGCTACACCCTGCTGCTCTCTAAACTGTCTGAGAACACGCTATGGCAGATACATCTCTATAATCAGTGAGCTCTGCACTGTCCTCCCAATCAAATACTGATACTATCTACACATGCTGAGATGGTCCACCTCATCGTCCCACTGCTGACAATCTTTGTATGGCCTCCAAATAAAAGACACCATCGTGTCAATTCGATGTCGCCACCAACCTATCTCACCCATCCGTGTTTTCCATAGGGCGCCCGCATAGTAGTAGGCATAGGGCATCCCCTCCACCAACTGTGGTCTCTGAATCGGTGGGAAAAATATAGCAATATGGTCCCAGGCCCAAATCATCATCAATGTGGTACCACACGAGATACTCTCCGCCCTTCTGTAAGCAACCTCATGCAACTGATGGTAGAGTGTCCCTAGTAAATAAGGACCCCAAGCATACACTGTCCTATCTCGTCTCATCCCAACCAAGATGTCTCCCCAACCAATAGGGAATCCATGTCCACGACAGTCAGGAATCAGTATCCCGCCAATAAGAGTCACTAGGAATGCATCAAAACGACCATAGTGCTCCGCCATGAACTCCCATCGGATCCCGTAGCCCTGGATGCCGAGTCCAGCGCCCTCATCACAATAATACACCCTAAAAATTTTCTCACCATGGTGAGGGTCATAGACGATCCGCTCTCCTCAGATTGGCACCCGTAAAATGCGGTAGACATCCTCGAGTGTAATAGTAGCCTCTCCCGTCAGCAGGTTAAAAGAACAAGTCTCAGAATGCCAACGCTCACATAATGCAGTATGTAGCCCCCTATTTGCCCGAATAGCGGGAATATAAGTGACATAGAACAATCCCAGCCGCATCAGTCATCGCCGCTCCCGCGGAGTCAGTTGATCCACAAATTGGAAGGTCATCGGTCTACTCTTGCGTGTATAAATCAGGGCAAGCTATCTCTGCATAAAGCCAAATAACGTGTCAGTACCTTCTAGACAACTACCTGTAGAATCAAAAGCATTTCAAATTGGAAAAGTATCAAAATCAGCCCTAGTCACAAATAAAGTCAAATGCATCGCGCTGGGACAATTGCGTCGCAAAACATCACATGTGTCGTTTAGTACTTCAAATGCGTCGCAACATGACAATTGCGTCGTTTGGATGCTCAAATGCATCACATTAGAACACTTGCGTCACGATATATGACGATTTCGTCATTCCATTCAAATGCGTCACTTCAACATACGATTGCATTGCACAATGTTGATTGTGGTATTCTAATTGGTGATTGCAACTCAAAAAGGCGAATGTGTCGCAAAATTTAGCAAATGCTGCGCATAACCTCGCCTACCCCTAATTTACCATTGCATTTGCGTCGCGACGCATCAAATGCGTCGAATGTGAAAGCAAATGTGGCTTACACGAATGAATATGGGTCGCGGCGCATTCGTTGTTCCCCCTAGAAACCTAATTTTGGCACGCAAAACAAAAAAATTACAAAGGAGGATAGGGGTACATACTACTAGCTCTGAGCGCTCTGGCCGTCTAAAAGTCTGTACGATCTCACCGCGATGCTTTGTCACTGGAATCACCATCCTCACTACTGTCATTTTCGCTCTGAGCTCTCAAAATTCGCAAAGTGAATAGTAAGAATGAATTGACTTTTACCCCTTTGTCAACCTATTTATAAAGTCAAAATGGCATTTGTCAACTGGGTTATTACTGGAGGCTCATTTGACCAACTTTGACCACCCCATTGGCTGCCTTAAACATGTTAGAATCCAAAACCGACTGCGCCATTATTTTTCTAGTCATCAAATTGACTTATTGGGACCCTTTACAAATTTTTCTGCCGCCGACCCAAAATTTGAAAAATTTCCCGAGGGGGCATTAATACTCTATACCTTCACTGGGGCATGGTTTTGACTTATTTTCTTTGTCACAACGCGATAGGCAACATTATGACAAAGAGGGGCAAAATGTAGACACCTAAAAATGACCTAGGCCTGCAAGCTTCATTTTTACCACTTTCGTCCTAGCATAATTATGACATTTAATTATGTCTTTGGTCCACATTCGACTATTGATTAAATAATTCATAATTATTTAATTAATTCATGTCCTTTTATTCTTCATGATTATTAAATAAATAAATTTTATTTATTTATTAAATGTCATTATTATCTAAGTTTTCCCCTAATTAAATAAATTTCTAAATTTATTTAATTACCCTTCTTCAGTCATTTCTTCCTGATTATTAAATAAATAAGTTTTATTTATTTATTTAATATGTCACCAATTGTCATAATTAAATGAAATTGATTAATTTATTTAATTAATTAATCTTATCTACTAAATTAAATAATTATCTCTAATTATTTAATTATCAAAATTAATATTCCTCTCATTTTAAATAAATGAAATTATTTAAAATGTCATCACATTCTTAACTGATAGTCCATTTTGATAAATAATCTGAAAATTGATTATTTATTATTTCACAAAATCCATATTTTGAATTAATTTAATTCAAAATGGTAACTTTCCTCCAAAAATCAAGTAATCAGGCAAATTCTTGATTTTTCCAAATTTGATCTTCAGTTCAGTCTTTATCTTCTTCATTTTTGAAAATCTTTATTTTTGAATTAATTTCCTCATTTATTCTCCACCGCCGATTCGATCTTCTTAGATGACATCTTGACCGCTCAATTAATGACTTTTCCCTAACCCTGATTAGGGATTATCAGATTTAATTTGGGCCTCTGATTTTAGGTCTCCGTCAGAAATCAATCTCATCCATCCATTCAAAATGGAATTTTCTATAAAATGTCATTTTCGTCTCGTTTTTCAATTACACAGAGACATTACATGTTCATGAATTATATTATTATTCTGGCATATTTAGGCATAGGCATTAGGCATTTAGACTTTGATCAAATCCTTCAAAGCTTGGTGTAGGACTTAGACATTTATTTCCAGATTGCTCGTGTGTTCGATCTGAGGGCAATACGTCTACCAGCAAGTTAGAAGGTGCTGCAAAAATGAATCATGGAGGTCTCGACAATTAGCAGGTATAATTGTTCTTTTGTTTACTTCCATTGTGTTTTGTAATTGCTTTGGGTTTATTGTCTTCATTGATTTGCTAACCTTTAATCAAACCTAAAAATAACCCTTAGATACACCCTCAACCAATTGACTTGATTGAGGAATGTACTAGGGTTAGGATGGTTTCCTTGGGTATGATTAAACAAAGGGGGTTCACCACTAAGCAAAGGCTTAGAAAGAAGGAAATGTAAATGATATGCAAATGTAACTAGTAACCTAGGAAATGAAACTCAAAATCAGAATAATGAACTATAGATAAACAAAGGTGCACCTAGAAAACTAAAGATGCTTGAAACAAGGTCTTCAATCCTAAAATTATGACTTTTGATGCACACTGGGACTCATACACCAGGTTGAGTGATTTAGTCACAGTTTGGTGTTTTGGGATGAATCCAGAATCTACAACTACCAAACCAGGATCTATAGAAAATATCTAAAAAGTGGTATACTAGGACTCATATTGGAAGGTGGTGATTTAGTCCCAGTATCAGGGTTTTTTTGAAACTCTGGTATCCACCAATGATCTTTTGTAGCTTCTCTCATGTCTGATCTCCAAGTCTGAAACTATGGATATTGGCCTATAGGTGAATTTTTGTGAAGATGACAACTTCTTGACAACTTTCTTCAATCTTGCAACTTAATCTTCAAAGGATCTTCAAGCCTCAAAGCACCTAGATCTGCAATCACACATGTAGAGGAGAGAAAAATGTTGTTTTGCTAGTGGATAGGGGTTTTCCTTGGTCAAACCCCATTTCAATAATCAAACCTTAATGAGAAATAAAGTATGAATGAAATGAAACATGAAACATAAGGTGAAACAATAGAACCTTGTTTGAAAACTTGTAGATCTGCAAACAAGCATGAAGTGGTCTCAATGGATGTAGATCTTGATCATGATTATTGATGAAAGATAATGCCTTTGAATACTTGAATTGATCTTGAACAATGCATCACAACATTATCTCAAAACCACATGCATGATGCATCAAGCCTTTGACACGATAATGGATCTTGATTGCTGCAATAATCTTCTGCAAATCTACCCTTGAATTCCTTCTTGAATGCTCTTGAATATTCTATAATGCTTCTGTGAAACCTTAGGATGCTTGAATCAAATTTGTTAGGTCTTGTTAGGAGAAATTATGTGAAATAACCTTGTATTTATACTCGTTTATAAAAAAATTCCTGAAATTACAACACTACAAGCCGACATCAGATCTAGGATAATAAAATCTTGCCAAGAATTTGATTTAAATTATGTCTAAGTTAAAGCGGGACTCATATGCTAGTTGGGGCATATGAGTCCCAGTGGCTAAAATCTGAGGCACAAATCTCTAGGAGTGTCTTGTTCAATGTGCAATTTGAAATTAGGTCCCAAGACCTAGGTGGGACTCATATGCCCAAGGTGGCGTATGAGTCCTAGATCACTAGACTTAGAACACATGACCCAAAACATTGAATTATGATTGGTTATTTGATAAGTGTCGGGATTATCCATGAAAAGATGCAAATAATAAGGCTTATGGATGCAAAATAGGACCAAATAAGGCATAAATAACTCCAATTAATTAATAAATCCCTAGATTAGTGTGAAAGTGTAAAGATACACTTTACAACACCCTGAATAAGGCACAATTTGGTCCATTTTGTTTAAAAGGGCCATGAATTTAATGTGAATGTGTAAAACACATTACAACACTAAATCAAGGCAACATTAGGCTCATTTTAATATTACTTATTCCCAAATTAAACTTGTGAAAAAAGGGATACTTTTCCCTACACTACAATATGTTCAAGATTAGTCCAAAAGCTTCTATATAAGGGAAGTGGAGTGTTATTAATGCCCATCAATATAAATCAATGGCTAATTTTGTGTAGTTGAAACTCTCTAAATTCTATTAAATTCTTTTGTCGGGATAATTTTTTGTTAATTTATTTTTACTTTTATAAGATTTTATGCAATCTTCTCAATTTAAAAAGTTTTTTATAAATTTATTATAACTATATTAAGTTATGAATAATATTTTATACTAATGATAGCCCAAATTCTATATTTTTCTCTACATATATATTTACATTTTTATTTATTCATATGAGACAAAATCTTCAAATATTAGTTTTTTTAGATCTTTCTTTTTCTTAGCTATGTAATTTTCTACAATCCACGTTCAATGTAAGTTAGAGAGATTGGGATATTCGTTACAATTTGAATACAAAAAATTAAAATTGAAAATAGATTATTATTAGACGTCCTTATTGAGTCTCAAAATAAATAAATATAAATTGTCATAAGGAAAAATTAAAATCAATACTAAATTGAAACATTTGTATCATTCAAATTCTTTAAAACTAACTTGGAATCATCCTACCTTACCCATTCGTGATGAGAATTATTACTACCACAATTTATGGCATAAATCTCTTGCAAATATCATATGACCACTTATTATTGTAAATACATCCACCTAATTACTCTTATTGTGCAAAGATAGGTACATCAAATATATAGATTCATAATTTTTTTTAAAAGGTGAATGTAGTTTATTTTATTTTTATATTATTATGCATGAAGAAAAAGTATAAAGAATAATATCTAACAAGATATCAATATAAGAATTTTATTGAAGGAAAGAAAAAATAAGGTGTGGCCTTTTGTCAAAATGTGTAGACAACATCCTCTCCCATACCAAATTTGTGTAAGTACTAAATTTCCAAGATATGCATATAGTTGTCAACTACACACATCCTTCACAACTATGAAGGATACAATTATTTAAATAAATTTATTTCGTCATCCTCCAATTTTGTTGAGTAGTGTATTGTCATTAATTTTTTGTATCATTCATATCAAAAGGTTGGGCATAACACTCACAAGCTTCTAAACCCATATCACATCACCTTATTTACAACCTTAATAAACTTCTTACAAACTTTTCTAAGCTTATCAAATAAAATTGAAACCTTGTGTCCACCCTAGATTTGGAATGAATAATAGAAAACTAATGCAAATCTAAGGTCCCTAATCCAAACCTAAGAGTATCTTTGATAGAGCAAATAAGAAATGTACAAGTATGAAGGAAAATTAGCAAACTACTACCACATGCAAACCTTGGATGTGTCATATATGCTCTTTGATTTTTGATGTAGAAATATTGGTTTCTCTCCAAATCAATAGCATATACACATAGATTGATCATATAATCATTATTTGATGAAGGATGAGGGTTGCTTTATAAAGTTTTGGATGAGAATGTGAATGGTGAGGATTTCATCTTCAAAGAATGGTTGAAAGTGATTGAGATGAATGAAGAATCTCCGCTAACTAAGAATAGTCAACAAGAGTTGAGAGGACTCCTTATGAGCTCTAAAATGGGTAAGGATAATTAGTATTTTTATTTATTTATTTTAGCTAATTATTTGTGCATGGGTAAAAATAGAAGAGAATATGGAGTTATAATAAAATATTAGTGGATAATTAGATTTTTTATTATGTATGAATAAATAAGTAAAAATGGATTTATTTATTTATTTTAGGATAAATAGATAAGTATTAGCTTGATTAACTAATAATATGAATTATTTAATGAATTAGTGGTTGTAAAAGGAAAGGGAATTTATAATGGAATGAGGAAATTTATTAGGATGTGAGATGGTACTAAGATGTAATATTAGGCGTGACATTAGAAAATGGTAAAAAAAAAAACACATCTACACCTTGCATATGATTTTTTCATGTTTTATTGTATTCACATATTTAAAATATAATAACTAAGTCTATCTTTAAAAGTAGTATATATATCTAATATTTAGAGTTGTCTCACCTTACCTATTTGTGCAATATTTATCAAGAATTTATCAAACCATGTCTATTGGATAATTTTACCTTTCCTTTTTTATTGTCAAATTATATCTTTCACACAACTTTGTAAATTTACTAGATCCTAAAATAATTATATCTCACAATCAAATTGTTTTTAACATTGGTACTATTTAATTAAAATTAATCCTTGGAAAGAGGATTTCTCTCCTTATCTAGAATAATTTATCCCCTTCTTAAGTATTATTTTCCATCATATGTAATACAAATTATTCATCCATAAAAATAGACATAGAGCTAGACACAAAATTAAGATTATAAAATACATACCTTATTGGATAATCCATATATGAACTAGATCTTTTGGCTCCATCACCTTTTTTGTCAAAGGATTTTGAATAATGAATACGCAACTTCTCTACTTACACGATCTAGAACTAAAATATGTCTCTAGGAGAGTAATAGACCCATCATATGTGCCACAATAATGTCATTTTTTTTTCATTATAAGCAAGTATTAAAAAATTAAAATAGCTAAATAATATGAGTAAAGCATGCCTAGCTAAGAAATCTCAAAATTCAATCATATGCTTTTCCCTCTTCTAAAGCCAAATCTCATCGATTTGTTGAGAAAATATTGAAAAATTTAAAACCTTTTTCTATATGTTCAATTTTATAAGTGTCCTAATGCTACTATTTCACAAGCAATAATTATGGATTTATTTAGCACTTTGGTTTCATTTCCACCAAATCATTAACACTCACTACACTTAACCACAATGGAAGTCTCTATAGTCTTATAATTTAGCCAATATATGTTTGGAAATTTTCTTTAGATTACTTAATTATTAACAAAATTTTATATACACAAAAAAAGTTAAACCTTCAATACAAGAATTTGATTAGTTAAAAAAATATAAATCAACTAAAGTGATATATCAATATTTGTTGTTGATTATGTAAAAAAATAAAATTAAATATTTAAAAATATTGGAGATTATCCCATTGCTCAAGATAACAGATGATTAATGGAAAAATATACATCCTACAAAAGTGTCCAAATAATAGAAGTACTAAAAACATGAGAAATAATGAAAGCACCATACTTTAAAACATATATAACACATAGAACTAAATTGATGATTACATAAGTGTATTTGTGCCTACTAATTTATCAAACCAAATAAACAAGAAAAAGAAGAGCACATAAGTTATGACCTTTATATCCTTATTGAAATTCATATCTAAATGATATAAAGACTTAGTTATGACATACCATGTCAACTTATTGCACCTACTATTATTTCATAACTAAGTATTTTTATCATTCAACTTTGAATTTTAATAAATATGTAAAAATTGTTAATGTCATTGATTGTGCTTTTGAAGTAGAGAACAGGCACACAGGTAATGACTTGCACATCAATGTTGAAACTTGAGGCTTGAGACTATCAACCAAATTATCAAAGTTTTAGGCTAACTAAATCTTCTTCTTTTTTAAACAAAAAACTTTTTTATTTATTGATTTCCATTGTTAAGTTTCTTTAAAAAAACAAAAAAAACTATATGAAGTACATTTTAGACTTTTCTTTTAGGGGATTCACTTAATAAATCAATTGTATAGCATGTGTATTTGTGGGTAGCGATATAATTCAATGTTTAACTATAAAATTCATATTTTTGATATCCACTCTATATACATTAGTATAATTAAAGTATCTTTTGATTTTCACCAAATATCCTATGTACCTATTTTTGTGACATTTCTTATAGCTCCTTATTATTTCTACCCTATAAACCAAGGCCAATTCCCACACTTACATCTAAATAAAAAATAGTTGTGATTGCCACACCATACATTAAATCCTTGATACAAAAATACTATGTGAACTCTAATAAATATATTGAATCATGCAAAAAAATAATATTTTAAAGCACTTATACATCTCAATCCCTAAACTCTATCCACGCCAACTCTAGCAACTAATTCCCCTAATAATAAATATCTCAATTGTAGTGTATATTCTAATGTAAAATATAATGGAAGGAATTTCGAGATATCGAATGAGAGTAAAATTTCATAATTGTGTCACACTTTTGGCCAAAAAAATATTTTTCAATGAAATTATTTTCCCCTAAATAGTTTCATCTAAAACTACTTGGAACCTACATGCAACAAAGAGTTTCAAGTGAAACACTTTTGCCTCAAATTATCACATCAATATAATTTATTTTTAAAATTTAAAAGTGAAACACTTTTGCCTCAAATTATCACATCAATATAATTTATTTTTAAAATTTAAACTAGGTTAAATACATAAGTACTATTTGGGTGGACATAAGAAGTTGATTTCACTTTTAGTGGAAGTCTCATGGAGGGGAAATTCCTAATAGGAACAGTATATATTTCATTAAAAAATTATACCAAATTAGGAATGGGTGCCCAAACCCATGGAATGAGAACCTATTTCAATTTGGGATCCCACTCCCAAATGAGTATGTATTCTAAAAAATAGGTACACATTCTAAAATTAAATTGGTAATCATTAATATTTAAACAATGTACTCATTTCTATTTAGACCACATACTCATTCCTTTTCAGAATGAGTACATGTTTTGGAGTGAATATGCATTCCATAAATTTCTTAATTTGACACCCATAGTTTTATATTATTTTTAGGCTTGCAAGAGACTTAGAAATCCAACCCTCAATCTTGGACCTACAAATATAATGTCATGTTAACAACAAAAGAGAATTTAATTTTAGCAATATGGCTAATGATTTTTATTCAACAAATTTGAACCAAATTCAAACCCATTACAAATGACAATTTATAATTCTCAAATATATAATTTTTTAATATTGGTTATTTTTTATATATTAATTACTTTTTAAACAAAGTGACTCATAAACTTGATTTAACATATATTATTATTTTTTTAATATTTTTTTATTTTGATTTTTTTTAAAGAATTATAATGTTTGACCAATCTAGACATCATTTTGTACATAATGAAAAAAACATGTTACAATTATTTTAGCTCAAATTATGTTGGCTATACATAAGAGATTTTTTAAAAGACAAATTGGTGTCAGTTAAACAATTATTAATTAAATAAATATTGACCAAACATCACCATTATAAGTATCTTTCCACAAAATAAATTTTAAAATAACTTTAATTTAGGTCAAATTATGCAAGTCATACACATGCATTTTTTGGCCTAAAACATATGATTTAAAAAACCACTTTTGTACATCCTATACAAAACCAAAAAATTTATCTAGGTATTAAAATAAATTACATATTTGAAAACAAGAAACCTACATCTCATATGTTTACATCATGTTATTATCATATGCATAAGTGTTTTGAATTGTTACTTCAACTATGAAAAACTTGTACTTTCAAGAAAAAGACTTCCAATTTCTAGCTAAAAGGTGAACCTAACTTTTCACACTCACCCATTTGACTAAAAAAATGGGTAAAATGATTATAGTTTAAGCACTTTTATCCAAAACTAACTATGTGGAAACCTAACCCCTCTTTTGGGTAAAATTCAACAAAAAATCAACTTCAACTCCATATTTCATAATTGTGTCACACTCTCTGCCAACGAAGTGGTTTTGGACAAAATAGTTTCACATGAAATTGTTTCATATAAAACTATTTGGAACTTACATGGCACAAAGAGTTTCGAGTGAAATCCATTCACTCAAAACTATTAAATTGATATAATTTAATTTTAAAATTCAAACTAGATTGAATTTATATGCATATTTTGAGTAAAAATGTTTAAGAAAAAGGATTTTAGTCAAAACACTTTTTCCCCAAATTGTCTATGAGGCAACATAACTCCTCTTTTGGGGAGAATTCAATAAAAAAATAATTTCAACTCAAAATTTCGCTAACCAATGGTACTTTCATGAAAATTTGGAAATACCTTTTAATAGAGCTTGAAATCAAAAATAAAATATTAATTTTTTAGATATTAAATATTTTTTATTATGATCAAACATGCGTTTGTTTAAAAAAAGTTAAATATTAAAATATTATTAAAATTTTATAAAAAATACAATGCAATAGAGAAGAGTATCCTCTCCAAAACAGTGAAAACTTGTCTCTATGGCCAAATGGATTGGAGATATCAAAAAATAAGAGAGGCTACTATAGAGGGAACCTACATGACCCTATACCTTTAGAAAAAATGTTTCTAAGTGCCATGGTTTCTAAGAAACAATTCCTCAAAGTTCACCACTTTTTGGCACTTAGGGCTCTTAAGAGAAAGTGTCAGCACAATGTAGCTTGGAATGATCGAACATGTTGGGGTGCGAAATATGACCTTAAACCCACCCACTCAAATGTGTTGGAACTAAAAATTTGGCCACATAATGAACTGAACAAAAATTATGCTACCTTACAACTTTCTCTTCAATGCATTTGACACTTTTTTCAACGTGTGAAAACTTGTGGCCACAGCCAAATGGATTGGAGATATGAAAAATTAAATGTTATTGTAGAGGGACCCTATCAATGAAAACTTTAGTAGCGAATCTTCGCCAATTAGTGAATTCTAGGAATCAGCCAAGTTGAAATTGGCGAATTTCTCGCACCCAACAAGGTGTCCAAATCGCCTAGATTTTACAAACTATCGGTCTAATGCATGTCCATTCGCCAACAATTTTTTTATGAGGCATATTTAAGAAACAAATTCGCCATAAAAAACTATGCGTTTCAAATGGACCGACTAATATTTTCACGTGGAATCCTAGAAGCATGTAATAAAATACCTACATATTCACCAATACTATTAAAATGACATTGTATCAGGACCCATTTCGCCAATTAAAATTTACAAAAAATTGCTTGTGAAGACCCATTTCACCAATTAAAATTTATAAATAGTTGCTTATGAGGATCTATTTCGCTAATAACATTAAAAAATAATTACAGTTGAGGACACATTTTGCATTGAAAATTACAACGTATCGTTGTATAAGCATGCGGGATTTGCCAATTTTTCAATATGCCATTTAAAAATCCCACGGAATTTGCCAAATATGGATTAATATAAATACAATCGAAAGTGTCATTTATTCTTACATATTTTGTTCAGTTTTGAGGTTCTACCTCTCGATTCAAAAGTCAGCGAAAGCTGAAAACATAGACTTAAAGGTGAGTGATCATTTCTTCATAGTGTTATAATGATAATTTTTCTTTATCTCTTTTTCCTTTCTTGCTTCAATCTTAAAGATGATATTGAGTAGGGAATGGGATCTATATTCTATGTCCTTAAACAAGAAGATATTTTTTCTAGTTTTTATTTGAAGTGAGAGATCAATATGTCGAGTGACTCGAGTAGCAAGTGTAAGGCTCCTACCACTCCTTAGGGTGGTGAAGAGACTCTTGTCGCTCCTCAGGGTGGTAAGGCTCCTGCCGCTCCTCAGGGTGGTGAAGAGACTCATGCTGCTCCTCAGGCTCCTCAAGGTGGTGAAGAGACTCCTGCCACTCCTTAGGGTGGTGAAGAGACTGGGAAGCCATCAAAATGTCAAAAACTTAGATGTACCATAAAGTCTTACTTTGGAATTGTCAAAGCTTCTGATCCATCAGGTCAAGATGGAGCTACATCATCAACTCTTCCACCAAATATTGGTAGCATTCACAATACCACATCGCCATCAGAAGGTCAAGTTGAGATTGTCATTGATTTAAATCAAAATGTATCAAATGAGGATTGCAATATCGCAGAAGATGTTCCAAGGGATACCCTAGGCCCGGTTAGCCAGAATGAGATAATTGACTTGGATGAGGATGATGATGTTAGTAGTAAGAAAAGAAGAAGCAAATAAAAAATGGGGTGCGAGTGGGAAATGACAAGTAATTTTCAACTTGGTTGGTTGTCAAAGTACCCGTTCATGGTACCAGTGGGGATTGACAATGCAAACAATGTTGAAAAGGAAACATTGGCCAAATGTACGATTTGTAGTTGGAAATGTGGAAGAGCCAAGACGTTGCAACTAAAGATTGACACTATAGAAAAGCATATCGGTAAAGTTTATGAAAAACAAATCATAGACGGAAAGGAACAATTAGGCATACGATGGAAATCAAAGGAAGAATGTCTTCATGTTAGGTATGTCACAAATTATGAAGAGCATGAAAAAAGAATGTTGAACATTGTTGCATGTAAAGGTACACTTGAGGCTCAATTTGGAAAAGCAATGGAAGCAGCAAATATGTCAAAAACTATTCAAATGAGTGTTGTTTTTCATATTTTTTCCAAAGGGCGTCCTATGACAGACTACCTAGAATATTCTGGTTTATTATCTTTTTTGAATGTTCCTCACTATGCCTTCTCACATTGGTCAGTAAAGCTTGATGAGAATGGGAAAACTGTCTTGCTGCAGTTGAAAAGGAAGATTTAAAGGAGAAAGTAAAAGAGTCAAATTTCATTGCATTATCTTTAGATGAAGTTACTGTGGTAGACAATACTTCTTGGGTCTGTATGCATTTGTATATTGTAGAATGACATGTTCGCCAAGCTCATCTTCTCTGTGTTCATAAAATGAAGGACAGTTCAACATTGCAAAATATATTTGAACTGGGTGATCTCACAATAGTGGTTTACAATTTTTGGCCAAACTGGACACTGAAATTTTTTTTTAAACTAAATCTTCACATTCGGCACCTATAGCGGCTAAACCATGAAGAATTTGAAGATGATGCAAATTAGAGTCTTGTCACATTTTGTCTGTAGAATTCTAAAAATATTTTTTAAAATATTTTTTGAATTATATTCCACTTCTTTTTCCATCTCCCACGAAAACTGGTTTTTTTCAAAAACAACATTTTTAAAAAGTGATGCACACCGTATAACGCATAACTTTTTTTCCATGAAGGATAAAATTCTAATTCTTTCAAATTTAGATTCCTAACTTTGATATCTAGTGCTTCCACTTGGTTAGATAGTTTTTTATTGAATATTTTTTCTTTAATCAAGTTTCAAAGTCAAACCAATTACAATTTAGACATAGTGCGACCGTATAATGCATAACTTTTTTTGTATATATCAAAATTCAAAAAAAAAATTCTATTGGATCAAGGAATTCAATATCTGGTGCACTCATATTTTTAAATTTTTTGTTTTGATAATCTGCTATTTTTCTACATGTGCAGAACAGAGACCTTCATTTTTGTTGAAAAACCTATATTTAATAAAACTAAAAAAACAAATACATAATAAAACCAAAACATATTAAATTTATATTCATTGGATAGCTTGTTCTAAGGGATACCTGATTCCAGTTGGTTTTGTGAATAGTCCTCCATTTTCATCCTCAAATCGAGCTCCAAAGTGCCAAAATTCAAGTTTTTTTGTGTCTCGGGGGGGGATGAGGAATAAAGGGGGTTCGAACGAACCCCCCTTCTATAAGGGGTTTTGATGACTTTTTGGCGGGAAATTTTTAAGAGGGTTCGGTCGAACCAATAGATTTGTACGAAC
Organism: Sequoia sempervirens; assembly: GCA_007258455.2. Lineage (NCBI taxonomy): Eukaryota > Viridiplantae > Streptophyta > Pinopsida > Cupressales > Cupressaceae > Sequoia > Sequoia sempervirens. The sequence goes on along the minus strand of VDFB02271358.1, from coordinate 1,194,679,413 downwards.
CCCTAAAATCAATATTTTTTCCATGCATTCATTTTTTGTGAGTTTTCCTTCCTCACTTCAATTGTAAACCACTATTGTGGCTTCACCTCTAGTCAAGAAATCTTTGAATGAAATTGCAGGTATGGATGAGTTAACAATTGCCAAAAAGTTGGTGTGTGTAGGAGATGATGGAGCTGCAGTGATGCAAGGTCAAAGGACCGATGTTTGCACAAAGTTACAAACTACTTGTGCACCATACATGATTGGCATTCTTTGCATGGCCCACAGAATGAATTTAGCATTCAAAATTGTAAGAAAGCTTCCTATAGTATCAAAAGTTGAAAATCTAGTCCGCAAGATCCACGCATACTTCTTTCAAAGTCCCAAACATTTTGCAAAATTTCAAAATTTTGTTGAGGGAATAACACCAGGAAATAAGCTTCTCAAGGATGTCGATACCAAATGGATCTCCTTGCATGGACTAGTGCAATGAGTTCTTCTAGAATATCAATCCTTGATTGGAGTGATGTATGAGCATCACAACACAGTAGACAAAGCTCCTGACCTCTTACATAGGTTAAGCAATATAGAGACACTCTTGACTTTAGCTATTCTTCTCCCCATGTTGGATGAGATGAACAATCTTGTGAAGAAATCCCAAGGAAAAACTATGCATATTAATGAATATGCTAGTCCATGTAAACATACATGCTTGGCCCTCGATCATCTATATCTAGATCTAACACAAGATGGCCCAAATTATTTCATGTGGCAGAAAATTACTGATTTGAATAATTCTAATAATTATTTACAATTTAATGCAAGCAGGCACTTATGTATCTATGTACGTGGATATGAGATACCAATGTACCATTGTAAGACAGTTAGGTGCTCTAGCAAAGAAGTGGTTGTTAAGGAGGAATATTTTAAAGGAATTGTTAAATCTGTTAGTGATAATTTGAAGGAAATTGCAAAATCTCTTTCCTCAAAGATACATGAAAGATTCCCTCGACAAGAAATACTTGAAGCCATGGGTATTGCGTATCCTTAATTTTGGGAAAACTGAGAGAACCCAAAATATTTTCATGAACAAGTAAAAATCTTGATTAGACAATTTTTGAAAAGTCTAACATACGATGAGCAGAAAATAGAAGGAATTTTAAATGAAGCTAAGCTTAGAAAACAATCTAGGGGTTTTGCAATAGCTATGAGGGACTAGTACAAATCCATGGGCAAGGAGAAATCCTTTGAACCGAGATCAATAAAAAAGTTTTGGAAAAACTTAGGTCAGAATGAAATATTGCATGGTTCGATATCAGAATATTTCAAACTTGTTGAATTATGTCAAACAATGATATTGGGGTTAGTGGAGGATGAGAGAGTTTTTAGTACATTGGGGTTTTTTGAATCAAAGTTAAGAAACACGCTAGACAAGAATTTGGAAAATTGCTTGAGGTTGAAAGGAACTACGTATAATGTCTTTAATTTTCCTTTTGAAAGGGAACTTGCAATCTGGAGGTCCACATGTGAAAGAGGAAGGACCGGGTTGTGCAACACTCCAATTCCAAATGCTGGTACTGGTGGCAGTGGGACTGGGACAAATGACATTGACAGTGACACAAATCACATAATGAATGTTGAATTTGAGACATAGGTCGAAGAAAATGAAGAGCATAATTGAAATCAAATTCAAGACAACTCTTTTACTTTATCTGATGATGAACGTCAATTTGAGGACCCTGACTCCATTTGGGAAATGGAAGAGAATTAGCATCTTTTAGGTATTTATAATTATATTGCAATTCATGGATCAATTTCCATTGTTCCATACTGTAATTGAAGATATTTAATATTGTATTCAATGAAATTGTGAATCATTGCACTTCATGATATATATATATTTTTTTATCAGTAATAATATTTTTTTTTTATTGATAAAAAAGTCATATTACATCATTTTCTAAACTTTTATGAATAACCATCTATCCTCTAGATATTCAACTACTTTACCCCAATTTTTCAAAAATTACAGTTTATCTACAATGACTTTACTGTCAGCCCTTAATAGCTACATCAAAATCAAAAAAATTCTCAAAATTACATTTATCACCTTTTTTGAATACCTACTAACTACCCTGCAAACCAAAAAACATCTTCCTTCATTTCCCACAATTTTAGCAAACCCCAAAAACTAACTACAGACGGCCAAAAACTCACAATACCTGACAAAGGATTAAACTATTGTAAAGCTCTAGATGAGCTACTCGCCATAGATTCCATGGTGGCCCCATTCATCTTCCTCTTCCTCCATGGTCGCTACTCATTCTTCGCCAAACGCTCTGCTTCAACCTTTGCCTTCACGATTAATGCCTCAACCTCTATTAATTCCACAATCAATTTCAGAGCTTCCCACTCACGTGTTGCTCCCTCTCTCCATTTGGCTTTATGTTTTCCTTTTGGCCATTTCACAAAGAGTACACAATTCTCTGTTTCTTCTTCCTCGTCACTGTCAATGCCCTCACTGATATCCATTCCTACACCCAGAGTCGCCCATTCCAACAGTGAGTCCATGTCCTCAAGATAATCCTCATGCACCAGTGTCTTCATCACCTTTTTCACAACTTCAATTGACTCTCCCAAATCTAAACCTCAAGCCATAATCAGTGAATATATGTCCATGTTCGTTATGTATTTGTGCTTGAGGTCGCCGAATCCTTTTCCCAGAATTAGTTGCACTACCTACACTAATCGCTCATCAGCGTACATGAAACAACCCATCAGTCTCTTCGCCGATGCTCCTCCATGAAAAGGTGAGAGTTGTTTCCTTGTTGTAAGGATGAAACCAGCCTCCATCACCATTGTAGCTATAGAGCCACCACCTCCTGTTCACCATTTTCACACCAATTATTTGCCACAAAAGAGAAGCATCAAGAAAGTATTTCCTCCAAAGATTAATAACTTAATTCACATTCCTTTCCATAAATGATATATGTACGATCGACACCACCACCCAACTCCACACACTTCTCTCATTCACTTCGATTATTAGAAGGAATTCAACTACTCCTTCATTTATTATATTATAATTGAACTTTATTTTATATTGCACTTCATGAATCATATTCCAAAGTCCAAATTGTAGTTGATGATATTTTATGTTGTATTCCATGAAATTGTGATATTTTATATTTTATATTGTATTCCATGGTATTGAATTTGATATGTGATTCTACATCATTTTTAAAGAACAACACTTATCACAATATTTATAAATTCCTATTGCATTTCCATTCACACAATCTTTGATAAATAACTGAAAGGAATATTATTAATCCATTCCTTGAACAGAAGCTAACAATTCAACATCCATAACTTATAAGTTATAAGCTAACAAAAGATAACAGTTCAACATAAATAACTTATAAAGGCTTTAAGACATCCACACAACTTAAACAATAAAAGCTTAAACTAGAAAGCAAATAAATTTAGGTTGCTTTTAACCAGAAAGCAAAGAAAGGTGTAGCTTTTAACCAGAAAGCTTTGAAAGGCATGCCAATATGAAATAGCAAACTATAAACTAAAGCACAAAGACTTGAATCACTTCAAAACTAATAAATTTCTTTAACTAAACTCAACCATTGCCATAAGCATTCATTCAAAGATAAGCATTCAATAGCAATGCAATCTATTAAACATCCAGAACACCAACATAGATAACCGTTGGCAAGATATTCAGAATAAACAGAATAAATTCATACACCACAACACAAAGATTATGTCTGCATGAACTTCACCATATGAGTTTCTATATTGAAAGATAACTGTAAAAAAAACTTGAAAGCATAAAAGAGTTTTTGCTCTAATGAGGAAAATCAAAGTTTTTCCAAAAAGATCCTAACTGCATCGGCCAAACCCATAATACATATAATTGAACATCAACACATTACTAAAGTCTGAATTTGAGATTTTAAATTGATTATCACATGAAGGAATACATAGAAGAATTGGCAATGCAAAATCTTGCTCAAAGACAACTCTTCACAGAGCTGAGTTGGAACTTGGAAACTCATATTATCAAAAATAAAATTACTACATCACCTTAAATCTAGCAACTTCCACTCTTCAGGTGTTGGAATTGTCATTTGTTCTAACTGATGTTTTTTGACTTGAAGATTTGTTAACAATTCATGATTCAAATTGGAACATGTCTTGGATTCTTCAGCCAATTTTGCATTCAAGGTTAGCAATGGTTTGATGGAATCCAAATAGTTCACCACATCTGGGTTCTAAGGAAACTGGTCCAAATCAATCTTCCTTGCATCCTCCAGCTTCTTTCTGAAATCATTATTTCCAACGAATCACTCATTTGTGTCAAAAGCCTTTGGCAAACCAAGCTCTGTGAAGTTTCTTACCCTTTCATCCACCTTCTTCATTTTGTTTGCAGCCAAATGCAAATATTCCTTTGTTTCACACATTCTCGAACACTTTTCAATGACAGATGACAATGTCATTGATGTAGCAAGCCGATTATTAATCCCTTTTGATTTCAAAACATTATCACTGGCTTTGTAGACTGTTTGTTGAATTTGATTTGCTGATTTCTCTAGTGCCAGCACATTTTTGTTGTCCATTAAATATTTGTTGAGCTTATTATGATGTTGTCTGATAGCATAAATCAATTGAAACATGCCACACAAATGATCAATCCCCTGCATTATTTCATCCCAGATCTTTTGTTTCATATGCCTCATTATTTCTCTACAAAATGCAAATAAATTATTTTGACAAGACTTAATTTCATTTTTTGCTTCCATCAGCTTTGCCTCCAATCTTTCATTTCTTTTTCTCTCCTTCTCCAATTTTTGTTCCCACTGTGCATTTCCATTTGCAATGCTTAGTCTTAATTTTTTTGAAGTGGATTTTTCCTCATCATATTTATTATTGCTTTCATCTAGCCTTTGCTTTAGTTCATTCACTGCAGTCTCATTCTACTTATCCTCTTTGCTTGTTGATGTAGAGGAAGATTTTTTTATTCTTTTTTCTATTTCATTGCTCTTTTTATCTGATGCTTTCCTCTTTTCTTTCTCATTTTCTAGGTCTACCTGTAACTTTTTAATTTGATTTTGCAACCTTTTTCTCTCTATCTTGCTTTAAAAATGATGTGTACACCAATTCATTGTTCTTCTTTGATACATTAATTTTGTCAATATTTTTGAGTCCAGAAAAATCCAATTGAATATTGTTAACCTGGAATTCAGATGGAGCCATTTGATTTGCTAGTTTATTTTGAACTATGGGAACAATAATTGTGTACTCCATGATTTCTTTACTTTTGTCAAATGTGGGTAATACCATGGTTGTTGCAGGCTTTGAAGTTATAGCAAACACACTCTCCATTAGTTGCTTCTTTTATTTTTTATTCAATTTTGATTTCTTTTTAAACTCTTCAATGTAATCAAAACCTAGGGATGAAGGAACAATGGAATGCTTGAATGGTGAAGGAATAGGAGTACTTGCAATTGCTAATGATGTCGCAACTAGACTAATTGGAATTAGGGGAGTACCTGTAAATAACTCCTTTGTGGTGGATCCATTGGTAGTGTGACTTGGACCTGTCAAAATCCTTTGCCTCTTTTGTATGCCTTGATCACCTGGTGTTTGTGTGGTATATTGTGTTGTTGTCCTCTTGTGTGTAATGTTTTGTTGTAGCACATGTTGACCACTACTAGTACTACTACCCATACCATCACCACCAGAGGCAGTGCCAATTGCACTAAGCTCTCCACCATGGGCATGTCCTAGTTGTGATTGTGTCTGACCATGAGGATGAGGATTTGAAGCTCTAACAAATTGACTTGTATGCCCTAGGTCTACTTTTTTACCTCCAACCCCAAGGCCAGATTTATCAACTGCTTTTCTATGCTCTACATTTGTTACCATCCAAGGGCCTTGTCTTTGGGACTCCAAAGGACCACCTTTATAACCCATTTTTATAGCTATGGTTGCTCCTATAGTATATGCTTCTATTGTGGCCTCACTTAAACCAAGTTTTAAATTGACATGGCTTTCTTCTTCCCTATCATCATTAGATTCATCATCACTTTCTTCATCTTCTCATTCATTCGGATGCTCTATATTCCATAATTTTCTAATCTCACAATCTTCTACGTTATCTCCATACTCTACAAGAGCTCTTGGATCACCTAGCTTCTTCCTCATAGACCAAAAGGAAATAATTTTTTATTGTGACCAATTTTTTTCTATAACTTCCTTCTCTAGAGAATCTGGCATTTTTACTCTACTAGATGGTTTATGAATTTTTTCATAAAAATTGTTGTACCTCCTAATTGTCTTTCGATGCAATGCCATAATTTTTGCTAACAATTGTTCAAAAGAAATACCATTCTCAGTAGCACTTTTCTCCATTCCTACTTTGACCTCATCCCAAGAATCCTTGTTTCTCAAGTTTTCAAGCAAGGGTTTACTTTGATGTTGAATTCTACTTCCAACATTCTTATTGAGCACAATCATTGATTTAATGGTGTCACATGGATCATACTGTCGGTGACAGATTGTATCAAAATCAAAAAAATTCAAAAGATCATGTGCCACACTAAATGCTTTTCTCTCAAATGTGATCCCTCCACATGAAAAAGGTAAAGAAGGAAATAAGGTCTTCTTCCCCTAACCAGTAAAGCATCTTTCATCAGTACTATGTATCTGCCTTACATATTCCAAATAAAAAACCCTTTTTGTTGCCTGTATTGGAAGTTTGTATGGTTGTAGTTCTAATCCATAAAATCTTAGCATAGTATATTCTTCCATTAAGTACCAATCAGGCAATTGTATTTCTTTTCCTAGTTGAATGCAGTTTCTACATGACATAGGAAATCTAGGAATTGGAGTATTTGTAATTGCTTGATGCAATGGAGCCAAAAAGTAGTCTACAAAATGACTGTAGTTCCTTCGAGAATCATGCATCCTTATCACAGTGGTCCATTCATATATTGGATCCATTTTCTTTTCCTCAGCATTACTATAGGGTTGAATTTGAAGCTTGTTGGTCTGAAACATTCCTCTAAATTTGAATAGAAATAGATAGCGCAAGTAGGTTGTGAACCTAAATGTCTTGGTGGAACCTCCTTTAATCATTAAAAATTGTTTATGCATGGATTCTACAATGTGCCCAATAAAATTATATTTGACATGTGGAACATGATAATGGATACTATATACCATTTCAAGGAGGCTTGCACCCACTTCCAAATTGCTATCCAATCTAAGGAAAAATGCAAGCGTGGAAATAGTATCCTAAGCCCATGGTTTAAAAATATCCAAATCATAAGGAGGCTTATGATCACCTTTCAATTTTTTTCTATCCTGAACTATTCTATTTAAGAAATAATTTTCATCCCTTTCATTCACTGCTTCATAATCACTAGCAAGCTTTTCTAGGTCAATGTGGACATTTCCAAACTCTTCAGTGGTAAACCCCAAGGACAACACTTTTCCAAGTTATTTTGCATTAACGGATAACAATTCTTCTTTGTTATCTTTATTAACAATTGCTCTTTTGTTATCATCATAATTTAGGGCATAGACCATGATAAATTTTGGGCAAGGGAAAACCTCATGTAGCATCATGCGCCCTCATCTAGTTACCCACAGGGCACTGATACTATGCATTTTCTTTGAAGCCTTATTCTCATATGACAATTTAAGTTCTGAGGTACGCCTACCATAGGTTTCAAGATCATAAATATCATGGTATTCATCAGTGAAACTTGGGGTTTTAAGCAATTTTGCATAATGTATTTTTTAATCCAACATTGCCCTAGTGGTACTAGTGGTAGACATGTTGATACAATCAACAATATGAAATTTGTGAATTCCCTATTAGTCCTTAATTTTTCTTAATTCTTAATCCTCTTAACCCTAAACCTAAACTTCAAAGTTTGACAAAATAAGATTTTAAGAAACATCAAATGATGAAACGTAGCTGCGAGAATTCTTTAACTTACCCAGATTTTGAATTTTGATTCTTGAAGTTGAAATTGGGTTGAAACTTGAAACTAGGTTATTAGAATGGCTTTGTTGGAAGTGGAACTGTGGAACCCAGAATAGGGTGGTGCACTGCAATGAGCAAACTAAAGACTGAAATATCCCTGTTGTTGACCCTCTAACTTCAAAATAAAATCACTTAGCAATAGAAAGTGTCTTTTTTTTAATATTAAAGTGAATGACACTGAAACTTCTACGTGTTACTTCCAGACTACACAATACACAATTAGTAGTAGTACGTGGCTGACAACATTTAAAACAAGCCATTTATGATTTACTCTTGCATTGACAACAAATTCTAAACCATTGATCTTTGTTAATCTCACGGTTATACGGTGATTCTGAAGGTTTAAGTTCGCAAGCCTAGTGCTCTATGCATTTCATTCCAGAATGCAACTACAACCATAGATCAAATTTTCATTGAACGGTTGAGTAATTTATGATATAAATAATAAACATAAAACATGTGTTTTAAATTTACTTCAAACTTTAATGCGCTAGGATTGACATCAAGGCCAAGGGGCCAAAAACTTAACATTGCAAAGGCCTTAATAAAATGAATTACAATGTTACATTAATAGCACATTGCACAACCATTAATAGCACTTAACTTACAAAGGACTTAATAAAATGAATTATAATGTCACATTAATAGCACAACCATTTATTTTAAATTACAACTGAATTATAATGTCACATTATTACATAACTTACAAATACAAATGTAAGCGTAAGCACCAAGCTTCTGTTGGACCACTGGTGAAAAGTTGAAAACGTAAATGTGATACATGTATCTCTGAAAATAAATGGGACTTGTCAGGTCAACCATGAGCTCTGAAAATAAACGCATGGGACTTGTCGAGTTAGCCATGGGATCTGAAAATAAATGCATGGGGAAATGGGAGTTGTGAAGATACAAAATGTACTTAGCCCCTTTCAGAACTAGACTCGTGCAGAAGATGAGGGGTTGTAAAATTTCTCCCATGCAGAAGATGAGCACTGAAAATAAATGCATGGGGTTTGCCTAGTAGGCCAAGGTGTCTTAAAATAAATGCAAGACTCTCCTGTCCAACCATGCAAATGATGAGGGGTAGTAAAACTACACCCATGCAGAAGATGAGCACTGAAAATAAATGCATGGGAATTGCCTGGGCAACCATACAGACGATGAGGGGTAGTAAAACTACTCCCATCTTTTACTTGCAGCTTCCATGCACTAGGATAGCACTTATCTCCATCAGAGCTCCTCATCCTGGTTCAAAACCTATCTAAGAAGTCAAGTGAACGAAATCAACTTCTTTCTAATTCCACCCATTTTGAAATTGAAGGAAATTGGTCTTTTACTCTATAACTACATAACTGGAGGCGGGAGAATTTAGAGTATCCCCAATAATACCACATCATCTTCTTCTTGAATCCTTATTAAGTTATTAACCCTACTAAATGAAATCCCTTATGACAATTCAACAAATGATTTTAGTTGTGCTCACTATCCTTATTTATGGGCCAAAAGTGCCACTACCAGCCTGGTCCCTTGTACACCTCACACGTGTGACATGTGAGGTTGGGTATAGTGACTATTGACTAGTAATAATTGTGATTTGCGCAAACCAAAAATCCAACTTAATCGGTTCTTGTAACTTAAGCCTAACATTTAAAATTTAAATGTTTAATTTGATTGACGTTTGGACTTTAACAGCCTGACTACATGTAAACTATACCTCAAACTGACAAGCTGTCAATTATCAAAATCGCCAGTGCCACACAAGCTATCAATTGTCAAAATCACTGGATTATTGACATCATCATCTACGATTCTACAGTACATCGTGCACTTTTCAATATAAAGCTATCCAATCAATCACTTTGGCTATTCATATGGCATTAATCCACACTGCCGCCTAGTACCGCAGTCAAATTGAATCAAAGCAAAAGGGATTTACAAGAATGGAGCCACAAAAATAATTTTAATTTAAGTAGCTATTGCTAAAGACTGAAGTACATAGTACATAACTAGTGTGGCAAAAAAGCCACTAACCGTGACAAAAAACCAATCACAAAGTACATATTACAAGAATTGTTACATTGTACAATGAAATATAGACACATGATAGGTCACACAATTCATTACTAATTTTTTTTGTAACATTAGCTGAGGCCATCAACCAATTGTTTGAGTAGAGCATGAATTGAATTTAACAAATTAACAATAGAGAAGAAAAGTGAATCACCCAAAACCTTCCTCCAAAACTCCAGACTCTTTAATGATTTAGTTTTCATATCACATAATGGACCCCATCTCATATTAACCAGGACAAGATCATGTGCTATAAAAGCAAGTAATTCCACTTTCCTAAAGATTCCACCAACAGGCGCTAACCCACTTTCAAAATTGTAATGCTCCAGTGCCAACTCCAACGAAGAAATAGAGTAAATGAAAGGCTACAAATAATATATTGTCAGCATCTTCACCAAATCTTTATTGAGCAAAATATCCATGCAATTGGACAAGAAAGTCGAAGCTACCTCATAATATAGAGCATGAGGGTTGTTCTAAAGCCATTCCCTACCCACAATTATTCGTATAACATCCTCAACCTGCACACAAGGAATTGTTGAAACTATACCCAACTTTCGTCTGTCATATGCATCATCCCTTCTTTTCTCCCAAAAAAAATTGGGTAGCATGACACGCCATGAAGACTCCATAATATCTCAGTTAAATTGAGAATAGAGAAGAAACAAATCAAAGCCAAATATATTATAAATGATATGAAGAACACCAAGTTGGTGAAGTATATATAGAAGTTAGCACGAACACAATCAGTATGACATCATACTTATCATTTTTAAATTCACCACTATCATTGATGTGACAATTAACATTTATTTCAACACTTGAATCCTTATAAACAAGTGCTTAAAAGGTATGCCCACGATAGATGACAAGATGGTTGCATAGTGCACATGCAAATAAACTATAAAGTTATTTTTAAAATGGGGACATTGCTAGGTTGACGAGACTCAACCCTCATGATTAAAGAGTTAAGATTTAAGGCTTTTTCATAAAATATTTTGGTCTGACTTAGGCAATATTAAATGGTAAACATAGCACAATGACCGACATACCTAAATAATTAATAAAATCTCAACCATTGATTTTTGAAAATCTAACGGTTCTAGTGTTATTCTGGAGGTTTCAATTTGCAAGTCTAGTGCTTCAAGGATTTACTTCTAGAATGCAACTATAGCCGTCCATCAAAAATTCATCGAACGGTCCCTCTTTTAAAACAAACTTTATGCACATGCATAATTTAAAATGGGGACATCGCTAGGTTGACGAGACTCGACCCTCAGGATTAAAGAGTTAAGATTTAAGGCTTTGTCATAAAATATTTTGGTCTGACTTAGGCAATATTAAACAGTAAACAAGAGCACCATGACCGACAAACCTAAATAATTAATAAAATCTCAACCATTGATTTATGAAAATCTAACGGTTCTAGTGTTATTCTGGAGGTTTCAATTTGCAAGTCTAGTACTTCAAGGATTTACTTCTGGAATGCAACTATAGTCGTCCATCGAAAATTCATCAAACATTTCTTTAAAAATAAACTTTATCCATGTGCATAATTTAAAATGGGGACATCACTAGGTTGACAAGTGGTGTAGGAGCACCAATCCTTTTTATGAATCTTTTTAGTTGAGTTGAGTCTAGGTGTTAGTGTTTTGAGTAAAATTAGTGTAATAAGGCCATGATGAAGGCCAAGCATGATGATTTGAAGGACTTTTGGTTGTCAAGCAATGAGGAAGTTGCAAAATATGTAAAAATGTGGAACTTGCTAGTCATTGGCAAGTTTGATAAAGTTGTCATAGGTAAGGTTTTTGTTGATTTTTAAGTATGGGGTTTTGTTAGATGTTAAATAAGGTCTAAATAGACCATTTATGATGTTGTAGGGGTCTAGGTGAGTCAAGGGGAGCAATATTTCAAATATGCAAAAAAAGGTGTCAAGTGTAAGTTTGTAAAATGCAAAATTGTAAGGGCATGGAAGCCCAACGGTCACCATGAGTTTGTAAGGTATTTGGAAAGTGGTTGGTCGGTTTCTTGAGTGGAAGAACCTTTAAAAGGGATGATGAACTCATTGGAATGGTTTTTGAGTCAAATACTTTGTGAATAATCAATAATATCATATTGCTTCTCTTGCAAACTGTGAATTTTCCAGAAATTCTTGAGTTTTCTTGATTGTGAGGCCTCTGTACAGTAAGGTGATGACTTCTCATGGTATAGAACAAGTGGGAAGCAGGATTGACTAACCTTACAAGTTTTTTTGATATATTTTCACTCATTTTTGTGAGTTTTATTGAAAGTTTTCTTCAAGCGGGTGGTCATACCCTATTTTAAGCTTTTGAACAAAATATGATCTATTAAAGCCACCTACTATTTCCTTCATGTGGCTCAGTGGAGATGCTTGATATAACATGGTTTGAGTGTGTGCAGGCCTTGTAGTGGCAGGGGAAGTGTTTGAGGGAATTTATGGTTGTTGTCCTAAACAATTTAGTGTCAAATTTGCATGAAAATGAGGGTTTTACATTAGGTTTTGTTGAAAATGATAAGGGCAGTGATATTTCATTGTTTTATAAGCATATTTGAGTCAAAATAAGGATCTTTGAGTTGGTGGCATGGTCAGGGGAGGTGTGCAAGTAGGACTTTCAATAAGCCCTACAGAAAACTAGGAAAATAGAGGGTTTTATGGTTGAGAGTCTTGGAAGGGTTGAATGACCAAAAAAATTGTGAAATCAGGAGTTTTGTTGGCAGGTGATTGTGGTTCCATCAAGATTTGGGTTTTGAGAAGTATTTAAAAGGTGGTTCCTTTGTAAATTTGGCCTAATTGGCCTTAAAAATAGTGTATTTTGCTTGATTTCTGAAGGTTGCTTCAAAAGACTTGTATGTGAGATTGAGGTATGTTAGAGTTTCCCCTAATGGGTATCTAGATTAGTCATTTTCTTGTAAAGTTATTTGGGGAATTTGTGAGAGAAATTGGCAAAAGTGGGTCTATTATGCTACTAGATTAATAGGTGAAAGGTAGGAAATCAAGCTAGATTAGTTTTGTGAGAAAGGAGTTGATTTGAGACCTTTTGAATTTTCAAAGAGGAGTGTTTTGGCCACCTAGGCTGCATCAACGAGACTCAACCCTCAGGATTAAAGAGTTAAGATTTAAGGCTTTGTCATAAAATATTTTGGTCTAACTTAGGTAATATTAAACGGTAAACAAGAGCATGATGACCGACAGACCTAAATAATTATTAAAATCTCAACCATTGATTTATGAAAATCTAATAGTTCTAGTGTTATTCCAGAGGTTTCAATTTGAAAATCTAGTGCTTTAGAGATTTACTTTCAGAATGCAACTACAACCGTCCATCAAAAATTCATCGAACGGTCATGGTTATGTTGATTCGCTAATGTTTTTTCTTATGCATTTGAAAATAGGTTTAATTTGCTAATGGATATATTTTTTGGTTTGAAAAAAAGTTTTAATCGCCAACAAAATTGTTTTTTCTATTTTGAAAACAAGTTTAATTCACCAATAGAAATTTTTTCTAGGTTTGAAAATAGATTTTAATCGCAAATGAAAATATTTTATCGGTTTAAAAAAAAATCAATTCACTAGGATTTTCCACAGACTTCTATCGATTAGAAAAGATTTTCCAATTGAGATTATTTTATTTCCCGAAAAATGAAAAAAATTGCCACTAATATTAATATTTTTCTCGGGAAATATACAAGATTCGCTAGGATTTTACACCTTCGCCGAGGGGGGGGTTCCTTAAAGTTTTCCCTGGACCCTATATAGCCCTATACCTTTAGATGAATCATTTCTAAGTGCCATGGTTTCTGAGAAACAATTCATTAAATTTTATCACTTTTTGGCACTTAGGGCTCTTAAGAGAAAGCACCGACATAATGTAGCCTAGAATGATCCAACATATTGGTGTGTGAAACAATACCTTTCCTATCATAAAACTGCCCACCCGGACATGTTGGAACTATTGGTTTAGTTGCATGAAAAATAGAATGAAAAGTATGGCTCTTGACACGTTTTTACTAAACACATCTCACACTTTTTGTAGCATTTAAAAAATTGTCGCCATGATCAAGTGGATTGGTGATTTCAAAAACTAAGAAAGGTTATTGTGGAGGGAACCTACATGACCTTATATATTTGGATGAATTTTTTTTAGGTGTCATGATTTCTAAGAAATAGTCCCTTAAAGTTTGCCACTTTTTAAGCTCTTAAGAGAAAGTGCTGACACAATGTAGTTTGCAACGTTTGGGCAAGATGGGGTATGAAATGTGACCTTTTCCACCATAAAAATGCCCATCCAGATATTTTGGCATTATCAATTTGGCCCTATGACACACTAAATACAAAGTTATGACTATCTTAAATTGGTAAATGTTGCAAGCCACCACAATGAACAAACATTCCATCCAAACATAATTTCTTGTAAAAAATTTGACCATCCACTCTTTCAAATTTAAAATGCTATATATGAAATCCCTTAAAGATCTAGGTGGAGCCCTTATGTTACATTCCTGCAAAATATTGTTTGTATGCAAATCTACACATATATTTCGGTAAACATCATAATGATTAGAAAATTCAATATGTACTCTACAACAAGAAGTTGTGCATGTGTGATTTATTTTAACATAAAAAGTCTTTACCGTTTCAAAATAACTTTGACTAATTTTAATTTGAAGATACATCTCTTGAAATTTATCAAAAAATTGTGTTTGATTCATATCCAAAAATGATTTGAATGTGGATCACAGATTTGACTACCAATCCTCCTTAAAAAATCTCTTTGATTGGGAGACACCCTTGTGTTATTCTTCTAAATTCTTCAATTAGGGATCTCAAAGCTTCAACAATTGCTTTATCTTTTTGCGGTAGTCTACTAGAGAATACCCATATTAGTTCATTTTTATTTAGATCCTCCACTCTTTGATGCCTTCCCATGGCTCTCATTAGAGACATCTGATCTACTTATTTCCAATACTTTACTTGTATTTGTAATGAGGTGAACTTTCTTGGTTTGATTTCTTACCATTATTGATGTCATAACACATTGAGCAACATTAATATCTTCCATGCATAAGCTAGAACCCACACTCTCATATTCACTCATTAGATTCTTTACAATAGATTTCTCACTTGAATCATATGATGTTCTTACCCCAAGTATCTTCATGATGGGCCTAAATTTTAGTTGCCTCATCATTTCAACAAATAATTGACATCTTTCGGTCTCATTTAACTTCTCAAAAAATAATCTACATATCCTCTTAGCATATCTTTGACAAGTATGCTTTGGAATCTTATCAACAATTGATTTCAAAATGTTAGCATCAATATCAATCAAATGCTTAGGTTTTCTATGCAAAACTCTAGAAGGTGTTCTCAAAGGAAGAGTTGCCTCAAAATTAGGAATGTCAACAACATTGGGGATAGATGGTGTACCTTCAACTTCAGATGTGGAAGGTGGAGTGTCTCCAGCTTGAGATGTGGATGTTGATGTACTTTGAAGATGAATTGTTGTAGATGGTGTGCCTTTAACATCACTTGTGCTAGATGACGTGCCCCCAAATTTAGGATTCAATTGTCTCACTGCATGAAGGTTTTGCATCTGTTGCTTTTGTGATGCCAATTCCACATCTCCCTTACATTGCATGGATGTTTCATGTTCCTCTTCAATAGGAATGTCATCTTCTATGGTGTTCAATTTCCTTCCTTCACGAAGTTGGCTCATTCTTTCTCTTTTCTTTACATTCTCGGCTTCACACTCATTTGGTGATAGAGTCTTTGCTCATTTCCTCAACATGATGATGAATTCTACATGTTCACAAATATAAAAAAGAACAAAATTAAGTAATTTTATAAATACAAAAATAACAAATGAAAATGAAAATGATTGCAATTGAACTATGTGAGAAGGTGACAAGCACAAAACTTCAAATTTAAACAAAAAATTCATAATAAACATTTTAATTCTAGAAGTTCATGAAAATATTACCTCATATAATCAAATTTTAAATAAAATTTTCAAATTTTCATCAAGATAATATAGTGTACACTTAAATCACTCACCAATTAACAATTTAGGTGTATGTATGTTAATGATAGATGCAAGTTAGCAAGAAATGTGTATGAATTGTATAGAAACATTGGAATTGAAAATTTGAACGTTATGTTCAATCACACTAATGATTTTACAACAAGGGTAAAGTGTGAGAGTGATCCTTGCTTTTATTACCAAGTGTATGCCTCCTATACTGATATGTGTATTAATTATCATAAATTTTTAGTGCTAGTATGTAATGAAGGTAAAATTCATGAGGGAGAGACAACAAACACACCATATGTCAAGCTCTAAAAAAGGTCACAACATTTACAAGCACATGCATAACACATTACTCTCAAATATTACTTATTTCAAACCAAATCACATGCAATAATTCCACACATTCATGCATTACACACTCTTATCGTATCACAATAGATGCATTGATAATTTCATTATTTCATTAGTCAAGAATAAATTTCACATGAAACTTTCACCTACAATCAATTTACAATTAGACAAAATCTAGATTTTTTTACTTCAATTTATACAATCTATCAACCATCCATTTTAACTTAAATTCTTTCATATATCACATAATAGTATTCCAATTTTTGTCCCATTGTATAAAATTTTATATTCCAACAACGATAACATTAGTTCATTTGTTAAAAAAACATAAATCATGTATTTAATTCCCTTTTAAATCATTCAATTATGACTCTTTCACATTCCACTTAAATTCTCAAGGAATTAATTTTTTTATGAGAACTTAAGGTTGACATAAGGATATGTTAGAATCCCACCCTCTCCCCCCGATTTGACACAGTTAAAAGGGTTAGCAACTAGGCTAGATAGCTTTCCTAATCAACACCTACACATTTGCCACAAACTTTCCCCAACTCATGTAACTACTTTAGCAAGGTTAAATTAAAAAGAGAGAGACATAAGAAGACTAATGGGAAAATTTATATTTGATGATTTGATTTTGATAGAAATGTGACCTTTGTGATCACCTCCTACAAGGGTAATTGTATCACAAGCCCTTTCAAGATCATTAATTGGATCAACTAATATCGACAAGAAAAAATGACCAACCATACCACAAACATAGTATGGCCCATGTTGAGGCTCTTAACTAGCCCAAACTCTAAGAGGGTGTCATTGACCTATCACAACCGTACATACTAGTCTTTAACATGAGACAAGTCATGCAGTTGGTCACAAATATACCTTTGTATTTGGGGACTTCAAAACTTTGATCAAATATTATCCCTAGGCTAGTAAGGTTGTGCATAATGTTGAAGAGGGGGATGGTGTGTGAGATATACTCTTGATCATTTTTGGCTTTCCTCACCAAGGTTGTCTTTAATCTACTTCATTAAATGTTGAAGTTCATGGAGAATTTGTAAGATGATTCCTGAAACCACATCCTACTACAAAGTTAGGATTGGTGGTGTCTCATCTCGAGCATTCAATTATGGTTTTCCTTGTGAGCTTGACTTGTGACTTTGTGATTCTTATTTCAAGGTTGATGTCTTTTGACCCTTGATGATATTTTCCATCACAATACAATGCAAGAGTGAACATACATGTTATGTTAAGCCCAAATCATTCCTAGAGATCCTATTATTGCAACTTGGTTGTGATACCAAATGTAATGCCCTATGAGTACATATAGGACATTAATGGTCAAAATACATGCTAAATATTTCTTTGCATTATAGTACATGATCACACACCTTTGATGTCATGACATGACACAACAACATCCCAAGCATGTGATGGTAGTGCACAAAGGCATGATTGCAACAATAAAAGACTTCAACTATCATGAACCAACATCATGATAAACACCAGAGGATGGAACCCCAATGTAAAGGGGACAAGTGAACAAGAATTGTGTGACACATTAAAACAACATAGCGGAAGGGAAAGAGATAAAGATCACATCAAACGAAGTTGAGTTGACATTCAAGAAGTTACACTTCACTCTAAACATTGCTTATATTTTTCCATTAAATAATCAACTAAGCAATTAGAAACTTGTCTAGTAGATAAAAGCAATATGATAACAATATATCCCTTGATCTTTGGGATTCTCTTATATTATAAAGCAATTATTGCATGATTATCATTGTATCAAGAGTACAAATCGCCCTTAAAATAATAGAACCAAAGTTGGTTCACACATCACTTGATTTAACTACACACATCTATATGTAATTGCATTAAGTTGAGACCTCAAAAGAAGAATTGATAACTTACTAAACACACACTTCCCTATTATGAAATATAATTGACTATAAATTTAGTTTCTTCAAATAGTAATTACATTATACCATTAAACTTTCATCATAGTAATTAAACACATTAGATTTCCATAGTCTATATTGCTAAATAGTGTGTTTTTCTAGATTTTTCTGTGTATAATTTGTTTGCATCAACGTTTCAAATCACACTTCGTGATCCATCATCAAGATGAGAAAAGAGTTGGCAGAAAGAGAAAAAAAATTTAATTAAAATAAATTAACATTATAATTTCAAAACAATTTCAAAATTAACATATAAAAAAGTAATTTATTTAAATAAATTGATTTGATTCTATCCTTTTCAAAAACTTGTCCAAAATGATACACATTTACCATAAACAAACACATATTCAATAACCTTTTTTATTAAACTAAAACAACATAAATATAATAGAATTATATTATCTACACAATGCAATTATAATTAACCATTTAAATTCCATCTCCTTTTATCACAAATAAACAATTTAAAAGGGCAGCAATAAAACTGTATTTAAACAATTTAAAAGGGCAACTCATTTCATTCTCTCGTCTTGGAGGGAAGGAGATGACCAGCCACCAAAATGCCTTCCCAAATGCCTTTGCACTGCATTTTATTTTTTACCGATTAAGATTTGTTTGCAGTCATGGCTAAAGCCATTGTACGGCAGATTGGAATGTGCAAGGAAAAGATTCATATTTAACATAGTTATGTGTGCTTGGAAAAAGGTGTTAAAAAAACCCCAGGGCAGGAAGGAATTAGGGTTTCGTCCCAAAGGCGCTGCGCACCTCTGTGTGACGGTCGTGTCCTCTCTTTCTTTTCATTGTTACAGGCAAGGTATGTAAGGTAGATTTGATTTTGCAAAGGGAAGGCATTAGATTTAATTTGTAAGAGGAGGCTGCGCCCCAAGCAGGGGAGGCCGCATCCCCTCAGAGTTGTTCCCTCTTTTTCTAAATTTTCCTTGTAGAAAAGGTAGAGTGTCTTTCAAGCAAATCTCATGACAGGTATAAAACCTGACTCCAGGTCACCTACCATTCATTTTGTTTCGTGGATATAGAAACTCCACAATTCACTTGAAAATTTGGTCTTCAAAAAGGGTGTTTTTAAACCTCCGTCTCCTACATCTTTACCATTTCGCTTGTACTCGTTCATTAGACAACCAATAAAAACCCACAAAAATTTAAGGTGTTTTCAATAGTTAAAATGGTGTTTTCAATAGTTTTCAATGTGTTTTATATTTTTTGGTCAACTACACATTCAGTAGTGAACATATATTGGTGTAATTTGTAAATTTTTATTGGCATAATTAAAACAATGTAATGACTAAAATGTAAACGGTTATTGGGGGGTCAGGTGAACAAGGAGTAAACAACAATTGGATCATGAGCGGCAATTGGGGGTTTTCCCCTATCGTATGGACACCATCAAAGTACAAAATTTTATTAGATGTTGTGACAACAATTATTTAGATAGATAAATTGTCGTGTGTACCTAATTATTTAGGTAGATGAAGCCAAAGAATTTGGCACTTTTAATATTGAAAATGTGTATAAGATAGTATTTTTCCACTTATCTTTCATAATTTTCAACAAGTACAATTTGAACCTACCAATTTTATTAAATGTTGTGACATCAATTATTTAGATAGATATATCGTCTTGTGTATGTAATTATTTAGGTAGATGAAGTGAAATAATCTATCACTTTTAATATTGAAAAAGTGTATAAGATAGTATTTTTCCACTTCTATTTCATAATTTTCAACAATAAGTACAATATGACTCTATGATACCTACCAATTTTATTAAATGTTGTGACAATAATTATTTAGATAGATCAATTGTCTTATGTATGCAATTATTTAAGTAGATGAAGGGAAAGAATTTGTCACTCTTAATATTGAAAAAGTGTACAAGATAGTATATTTCCACTTATCTTTCATAATTTTCAACAATGTATACATTTTTTTCAAATTCTATCATTGTATTAACACATACAAATTAAATTTCTTATCTTATCCTACAAAATATATTCTTACTATTAAAGTCTGCACCTTTACTACACTTTTTTATTAAATTGTTTGTGCGAAATTTTTGGAATAGAGTATGGGCATCCATCTATTCATAAAGGAGAAGATATTGTTTGTGCAAACTTTTGCTACTATATTTCTAGCTATAATGGAATTTAATCATATGCCCTAGTATAGATTCATTCAAAAGAATCCTAGCCATGTCACATGATGTGGTTGACAAATAGCCTTAGGCAAATATATTTTCATGGAAAACCATGATATAGGATTATACATAACAAATTAATTTTAATGTCTTTTTTTATTTTTTTGGCAAAGAGCATAAAGCCCCCATATATATATAAAGGATTAATTAATTTTAATTTCATTATTATTTTATTATTGGATAAATTATTTACTTTCTCTAAATATGTGTCAAAATTTTATAAATTATTAAATACCAATCTTTCAATCTACAATTGATTCATTTATATACTTTGTCATTATAGAATTTTGAAAGGAAAAATAAAATGAATAAAGGAAACAACTAATCAATGAGCATTGTTTGAAGGAAAAATATTACCAAAGAGAGAGTAGCCAAACCAAGCACCACCAAATACAAAAGAGACACAAGAATTTGATAAGGGGAAACCAAGCACCACCCAATATTATGAATGGAGGAAAATTGCCTAAGAATGATACAAAAAGAGAGAGAGCACTTAAGCCTTAAGTTTGCTTGCTTGAATGAAAAATGAGAGCAGAGGCACCTCAATATATAGAGGTGAGAAGAGTTAAAATTAGAATGTAACTCCCAACTAAATGAATGTCACCATTCATCTATGTGTGTGCAAGTTGTCAAAAGCCTCTTGAGGAGGAGTTACAAATAAATAATTACAATTAAATAATAACCTTTACCGAGTAAAGATTAATCTTCTAACATCCCCCCTTAAGCTTTAATTGGGGAGTTTACATCAAACCCTTCAATGGGTTGTAATCCTATATTTTTACAATGAAAGAGAAATTTATCTTTACCAAGAGCTTTGGCGAGAATATCTACCACTTGTTCTTCACCTTTACAATACAAAAGAGAAATTTGCTTTTCTTCAATGTGCTCTCTAATGAAGTGATGTTGAAGAGCAATGTGCTTGGTCCTTGAATGAAAAAATGGATTCTTTGCTAAAGAAATAGCACTTTGATTATCACAATATAAAGGAGTAGGATCCTTTTGAGGTAGACCCAAGTCTTCAAGTAATCTTCTTAACCATAGTGCTTCTTTGGATGCATTTGTACAACCTTTATATTCAACTTTTGTAGAACAAAGAGAAGTAAATTTTTGTTTCTTACTATTCCATGAGATTGCACCTAATCCAACAAAGAAACAATAACCACAAGTGGATCTCCCATCATTGGGATCACCTCCTAAATCTAAATCAGTATAACCCTTTAAAGAAAAATTACAATTTGCATCATAAAAAAGACCAAGATCAAGAGTACCTTTAACATATCTTAAAATTATTTTTGCAACTTTAAAATGAGTTTGTTGTGGTTTAGACAACTCTAGAAACTAAACCAACACTATAAGAAATATTAGGTCCAGTAAGTGTTAAATGATTCAAGCTACCAACTAATTGCCTATATAAAGTAGGATCAACAAAAGGAGTTTCCATATCAACCATTAATTTAGTTCATAATTCACAAGGAGTAGAAACACACTTTGGATCATTCATTTTAAATCTATCTAAGAGATCTTGAGCATATTTTTGTTGAGAAAGAAAAATGCCTTTAGGTGTTTGCCAAATTTGCATACCCAAAAAATAATGTAACATACCTAAATCAGTCATTTGAAATAGTTGATTGAGTTGAGACTTAACATCACTAATCAAATTGTTAGAACTAGAAGTGATAATTAAATCATCAATATATAAAATAATAATCACAATATCTTTTTTACTATGCTTACTATATAAATTTGGATCATTTTTACTCCTAATGAAACCTTGAGATAGAAAGAAAGCATTAATCTTAGAATACCATTCTCTAGGAGATTGTTTTAAACTATAAATTTATTTCTTTATTTGCAAACAAGATTTTCATTACCTTCCTTAATGAAACCCAAAGGTTGAGACATATAAATTTCTTCATGTAAATCACCATTTAAAAATGCACTTTTAACATCCATTTGATGAATAGGCCAATGCATATAAGAAGCTAAATCAAGAACTAATTTAATAGTTGGCATCTTAGCTACTGGAGTAAATGTTTCATTATAATCTAAACCTTCAATTTGAGAGAATCCCTTAGCAACTAATCTAGCTTTAAACTTGCTAACTTCATTATTTGTATTAACCTTAGCTTTATACAACCATTTGCATGAAACAAGATTCTTACCTTGAGGTAAGGGAACTAAATCCCAAGTTTTATTAGCAATTAAAGTATCATATTCTTCTTGCATAGCCTTTTTCCAATGAGGCTGATCTTTATTTTGTTCATAAGTTTGAGGATCATTTGAATTCATAACATTAGACATCAAAGCATAATTACAATAATTTTCCTTTCTAGATTGATTCATTCCAGCTAAAATATCTTCACTTTCTTGCATAAGTTTAGTAACCCATTTAGGCCTTCGTTTAGATGTAGTAGTATCATCACTAGAAGAAGAATCATGAGGATAAACTAGAAGAAGAATCATGAGGAGAAATTTCAACATTTTCATCATCACTATCACTATGAGTAAGAGATGCATTAGGAGGGTTAAGAAAAGATTCAACTTGAGAATCATCCTCCACAACAATAACTTTGTTTTGAGAAGATTCAATATCATGCACTTTAGAACAATCATGAACATCATTTTCAACAATGCATACCTCTCTAGCAACTTTAACTTTGTTAGTAAGAGGATTATAAACTCTATAAGCTTTAGAATGTTCATCATAACCAACAAAAATATAATAAGAAGATTTAGGATCTAATTTTTTCCTCTTTTGTTTAGGTTTGTGAACATAAGAAATTGAACCAAAAATTCTTAAATGCTTAAGATTAGGCTTCCTACCAAACCAAGCTTCTTTAGGAGTTATATCCTTTAAAGCTTTAGTAGGAGTCCTATTAATAATGTAAGTAGCACAAAACATAGCTTTTTCCCAAAATTTATAAGACATATTTTTAGCATGCAACATGCATTTAGCCATTTCAACAATAGTTATATGCTTCCTCTTCGCTACACCATTTTGTTGAGGTGTATAGGGAATGGTCAACTCATGCTTAATACCAAAAAAATTCAAATAATTATTAAAAACATTGTTCACATATTATTTACCATTATCAGTTCTAAGAATTTTAAGTTTAAAACCAAATTGCCTTTCAACAAATTTATGAAATTCAGAAAATATATCAAGAACTTGATCCTTACTATGAAGAAAATAGATCCAAGTTCTTCTTAAAAAATCATCAACAAAAGTAACTGCATACCTTGATCCTTGGATGGAGTTATTCTCCATGGGTCCCAAAAGGTCACTATGAACTAGGTGCAACTTATGAGTTGGCCTCCATGATTGACCATGTGGAAAGGGCTCCCTATGCATCTTACCACTCATGCATCTTGTGCATACTATTTTAAATGGAAAAATACTAGGAAATCCATCTACCATATTAACCTTTTGCATTAAAGCAATATTGTTAGCATTTATATGACTAAGTCTTTCATGTCAAACATTAAAATCAATGGTAGATATTAAAGAGCATCTAGATTGAGAAAACTCATAAAATTTGAACAAATTATCATTGCCTAATTTAGCATTAGCAATGACCTTGTTCTGTTTTGGATCAATAACATAGTACATATCTTTGTAAAGTTCTATTTTATAATCTTGGCAAAACTTAGCAACTGAAAGAAAATTAGTCTTTAATTCAGGAACATATAAAACATCATGCAATTTACCATTTAGAACATTCACATCTCCAATTGCTTCTACTTTACAAGTATGATTATTAGCAAGTTGAAGAGGAACATTAGACATATCAGGTTGCACCTTAATTAATAACCCATTCAAGAGGCTAAGAAATATTATAACCACAAGTAAAAGCACATCTAGATTGATTTGCATTATTTTGAAACTTATGATTATTTGGCTTATTTTGTTGTTGAATATTTTGCTTCATAGTCTTTTTCTCAATTTTCTTCTTAAAACAAGTATTTTTCCAATGACCATCCTTATTACAATAAGTGCAATGAGGTCTCTTAGAAGAGTTAAACTTTCTAGGATCATTGTCATTATTATAATGAGGTTTAGTATTATAATGTTGTTTAGAATGAGGCTTAAAATTTTGCTTATGATTAGACAAAAAAGCATGTTCATTAGATTTAAGATTACCAAATTGAATTAACTTAGCTTCTTCTTGTCTTAATAAATTGTGAAAAATATCATAAGTTAATTGAGTAACTAAAGAAGGAATAGCTAATTGAGCATGAATATTAGTAATAAATGTTGAAATTGCTTAGAAAGATATTTTTAAAGAATAAGATGAATTAATCTAAGATCTTCTAATTTTACTCCTAAACCTTGCAATTGACTATTCAAAGCATCAAATTTCAATAAAAACTCATCCATAGATTTAAAATCAAAATACCTTAGATCTTCAAGTTGGTCTTGAAGTTGAATCTTTCTAGATTCATTTGTACTATCATAAATAGTTTTGAGTTTGTCTCATGCTTCTTAGGCTTTCATGCATATCATAATGAACATATAATTTAGGTGACATAGAAATACCTACTAGTATACATATATTAAATATTAATATTGTGATTACTTTTTCTGCATTTACTTCAAATATCAACAAACATTAGAGTTATTAGCAAATGAAATAAACCAAACCAAGTACTCCTATGAAATATTGAATCATGTTTCATAATGCAAACAAAACAACAAAATATCAAATAAACCAATTGAGAGCACAATAACAGTTATTATACCCTATCTCATAGTGGATTGGTGCTTCTTTGATGTGGAAAGAATCCCTTTCCCAATCCTTGATAATCCAATGATGAAGATTGTTATGCTATGACAATGAAGTGGACAAAATTAGCTCTCAATGTGAAGAGAGTAACTTCGCATGAAGATTGTGGATGATCATAATGAAGGATAGCCTCTCCATTTATAAAATATTTTGATGAGAGAAGAGGCAAAAGGGATGAATGTGGGACTAACTTTCAACCAATGGCAAGGTGCCACTTGTCAAGAGATGGATGGGTGAAGGATGTGCAAGTTTTGATGAATGTGCCAATAAATGACATTAGGTGGCTTTTTCAAATTTGAAATTTGGCTTGTTGGAGGGAGAAGAAGGGGTCTTAAATGCCAAGTTGGGGACATGTAAGAAGGGAGTTAATGTTGTGTTGGAAGGGACAAGTCATTTGAGAGGGAAATTTGAAATGGGGGAATATTCCACTTTTATGCCATGTTGATGGAAAATGAAGATTTAATAAATTAATTAAAATCATTTATTTGTGCAAGTGAGAAAAGCTAGAGGATGGGACATAGATTAAGATCAATATTAATCATGATTTAGTTAACTTAGGTGAAGATTAGGTGATTTTACTTTTTGACTTAGATTTATGGATTAAAATAAATCAAAAGGAGATGAAAAATGATTTAGACTTAGTTAAATAAATGTTTTGATTTATTCAGCTAAAGGGAATGATGTTAGTGGTTTAATTAAATAAGTTTGATTTATTTAATTAAATGAAGAACTTTAGAAGTTAATTAAATAAGATTGATATATTTAATTAAAGGAGGACTTTAGGATTGATTTATGATTTAATTAAGTAATTTTTATTGATTTGATTAATAGAGGAATTAAGATGGATTAATTAAGTGGTTAATAGAGAGGTGATTTAAAGAAGAATTGAAGATAGTTGATTAAGACATTTTTCATGTCTACATTTTGCCCCTCTTTGAAGCAATGCACTCGTTGCGTTGGTTCAAAGAATAAAGTTACTGCGATCAATTCAAAAAAAAATAAAAAAATTCAAAAGCCCCAGTGGAAAGAAGTATATTGGTACATTGCCCCCTTGAGAGATCAAGTGAAAATATTCGATTTGAGGGTCGATCTCGTGATAAAGAGGTTCAATATGGACGTATGGATGGTTGAGATAATTATGCAAATGAGATGGTTTTAAGATGTTTAGAATAACCAATCTATATTATCCTAAACAACTTAAATGATGATATGATGTGATGATGCCTATATGATTATGCAATGGATGTTTTATGCAAATGTATGGTTTTATGAGATGCTTAGACTAATAGATCTATATTATGATGATGAACATGCATGTGAGATGATCGGTGTTTCTTATATGATATGATATGATATGCAGTATGTTGATGGTTTGTGGATGCAAGATGGATGCATTGGTGATGATGATTACCTGATCATGATGATGTTAGTGCGGAAAAGAAGAAATGAGATGATAACAAGAGGATTCAACAAGCCAACTTTAAGAATGATGAGAGATGGATGATTTGCTTATCAAGAATTGGGACTTTAAAAGGGTTACTTACCTTATGTTTGATAACACACATAGGTACAATGCATCAAGGTATAAAGAACCAGGATGGTGTTGCACCTAGTGTGATGGACTTTGACTCGACAAACAAATAGGAGTATTCTTGTTCACACTTGACATATGAAAACCTTGCTAGGATGCACCTAACAAAGCAAGTATTCACCAAGTTATATTACAAGAACGTCCAACAAGCCCAACAGACAAAAAGATAATGATTGATGCCCCATTCCTTTCTCTCTAAATCACTTTGATTAGACATCATCGAGAGGTCATTGGAATGAGCGCAATAAGATAAATCAAAAAGAAAAGATCAAGCACACAAACAAGTCAATGTTCTTCATACCTCTAGACAAAGGGATTTTTTTTGTTTAGGATAAGAACCAAAATGATTGCCAATAGATAATGCCCATTGTAGGAAGGATACATCCTAGGACATGTTAGTGGATGGCGGCACGTCCTTTTGTTTATCCCAAATGTTTTGTCAATAGATAATGCCCATTGTAGGAAGGATGCATCCTAGGACATGTTAGTGGATGGTGGCAAGTTGATAAGTTGTTCAAAAAGGCTATTGATATAAGGTTGATTGACATGTTTGTGAATGATCTCAAGAGTTTGATTTTGCATTTAAAGGTTTGTTGTTTCGATTTTGATTTTGTGTTTGAATCTTGCTTTTGTTGATTGTTGTGGTTGTTTCTATTTGTTTTTCCAAAGGGTTATTGTGACGATTTGTTTTATTATGGATGAGTGATTTATTGCGAGTGAAAGCAAAATGGGACGGATGGATCTTTTCAAATATTTGGATGTTTTTGATTTTTTGAAAAGTTTTTGAGGCTATTTTTGGATTTTTTGTTTTTCGAATGTTTTTGTGTGTTTGTGTTTTTCAAATGTTTTTGTGTTTTTGTGTCTCGGGGGCTGATCAAAGATTAGCCTTGCCTACGTTTAAGCTCAAAGACGACATAGTTCGGATCCCATGTTTTTGATGTTTTCTGACTTTTATGAAATTTTTTGGATTTTGATATGTTTTGAATGTTTTTGGATTTTTTGCCCGATTTTGACAATTTGGATATGGATATGTGTAATGATATCAGTGCTCTGTTTTGGGATTTTTCTAAAAACCAAGCAAGGTTGATTGATCGGATCGATGGATTGATGACGATAACATTGTTGAGGATACACAACAATACAAGGATAGTGTTAAGAAACACAAGGATTAGGATGGATATCCCAAGATGATGAGGGATTGATTAGATTTGATTGATCAATATTGATAATGATAACATTGTTGAGGATGCACAACAATGCAAGGATAGTGTTAAGAAACATGAGGATTGGGAAGGATATCCCGAGATGATGATGGATTGATTGGATTCGATTGATTAGGATTGATGAAGCTTGGTTTTGAACAAAAGATGTTTTTGATGATTTGATGTGACATTGAAGCACACATTAGATGCGACTGATAGTGATTGTTTGGATTGATGTTCGATGAAAGATGAAGCTTGGTAAGGAACATCTTCTTGTCAAAATATGCCATGGGCTAGTGATTTGGATTATTTGCTCGCAACTGCTTTGATCGATTTGATTTCACATTTTTTCAATGTTCGGATCACCACATAAGTTGGAAGATATAGATCAAGATTTATTCCCAAAGAAAGATGCAAATACTTGCCCCTAGTGTCTAGCAATGTATGGAATGCCATGGGTGGAGGCTTGGATAGGTGTATGGATGGAGGGATATGGATTATCTTGTGATAAGATAAGGTGTTCAGATAAAGAAATCTCATTTGGATAGTGCTTCATGACTCAAATAATGTTGGATAGGATAGGATCAATGAAAATGATCCATGTTAAGATGTTTACCATAAGCAAGTGTAAAGTGTGCACCAAAATTCATCAAGATCAAGATAATGTGGAGGATGGATGGTAATGGGTGAAAATGGATTGGATAAATGGTTCATGGATGAATGGATTTATTATGGCCGAGATGGATGGAATGCTAGATTTATTATGGATGAGATAAGATGCTTCCTCCTAAACTAGCACACATAGATGCTCGATTCTAGACATGACGTCTGTTTGCCAGGTTTTCATCATGGTACCTTTCCAAAGCGCCGCCCATGCAGTTTTCACTGGAGGATGATTTTTTTTTCTTTACTATTTTCAATCCTTTTTCTAATTGTTTTTGGATTTTCATATTTTTTGATTTTTTTGTATTTTTCTGAA
Organism: Sequoia sempervirens; assembly: GCA_007258455.2. Classification (NCBI taxonomy): domain Eukaryota; kingdom Viridiplantae; phylum Streptophyta; class Pinopsida; order Cupressales; family Cupressaceae; genus Sequoia; species Sequoia sempervirens. Next base: position 1,194,650,164 of record VDFB02271358.1, on the reverse strand, counting down.
AGATTTTAGGCTCATGCTGAACCACCTGGTGCTGTCGATGTAGATGCCCCTGTCATAATGTACCATCGATATCTTTCTTGAAGAATTTTCTTTTCCAATGTTGGAATTATGTCAAGTGGGAGATTGTTGTAATTATGTGCCTTAATCTCACAGGTTGAAACCTCTGAAAGAGAAAAGTTGGTGTGACATTCTTATTGTCTGGTCGACTAGCAGTTGTGCAACCTTGTGGAATGCTCAAGTCCCCAAGACCTTTGTTTTGTCTTACCGACTGGAGCTATCACTGTGACATTTCTTGTTGATGTGATCTCTCTCAGCCCGGTAAGAACTCTCTCTGACTGTGGTTCATAGTGGTTGTCGGGGAGACTTGTGGCGATAACAGTTATCGAGGAAAGATATGAACATTCGGTATGAAGTCTTACTGATAAGAGATGTCTCACTGAATGGTTATACACTTGGAGTCATCGGTGTAACATGTGACTTCGGTAAGAACTCTTGGCGACAAATGGTATGTCTCTAACTATGTTACACTTGGAGTCATCGGAGTAACATGGATGCTTCGATATAACGTCTCAGCGATAGTGTAAGTCTCACCAATGGGAATACTGGTGTCGATGTGACTTTTGAACATCAGTATGATCTCTTGGCAAAAGCGGTAGTCTCACCGACTATTATGAGCTCAGTATGATGTCTCACCGAAAGCGGTAGTCTTGTCGATAGCGCTACATGTGTTGGTCATCGATATGACGTCTCAGCGATATGGCTTGTCTTGCCGATAGCTTTACTCGATGAATATCGGTATGACATAAAGATCTATGAGACTCTTGGCGATAGGAGAACTCTTGTTGATAGAGATTCACAAGATGGTTTTGCATTCAGTATAACATCTTGCCAAAGGTGACGACTCTTTCCGATATCGACAGTTGGGCTTTGTGGCATCGGGGAGACACGGTTAGTGTCTCACCGACATGCGAACATAGTTTGCATGCTTTCACCGATTGAAAGACTATCCTACGTGGTGTGACTTCGACCAATCAAGGAGTAGAATGGGAATTATTGGAAGTTAGACTATTGTGGTCGTTCCTGTGAGGAAGCTCAACAGACCAGGGATGACATGGATATACTCTGAGATCAATGATGATGTTTGGTTGGACAATCAGTGGGATGAATAGTTCGATGAACAGATGAGTAATTAGTGTGAATTCAATCGAGAGTGCATTGTAAATGGGATGTTTTGTACTAGGTTGATCATTGTGAATGCTGTTGTAAATTGACATCAGAGAGTGAAGACCGTACTCTGTATGTAATTTCATTACTGTAATACAAAGGGGTTTCTCTTGGTGTGGTGGGTTTTTCTCCTGTAAGGGTTTTCCCATGTAAATCTGGTGTTCATCTGTGTATGTTAATTTCTTTGTTTCTACTATTTCTTTCAAGTGTATCTTAATTGGGTTGTAATTGAAAAATTTAAAAGCACCTTTGCATTCTTCCCTAAGGTTTTGACGTTAGGAGAGTTGTTTCCGCACCTTAGCTTTCCTTACAAGTGGTATCAGAGCCTGGCCAGTTGTGTTATCCTTGTGGGTACGTTGGGTTTTTTGTGTCAATTCTGTTCAGTGGGAGTCTTGTAGAAGTTTTGGTAATTCGAATTATAGATTAAGATGGCAAGCATGTCAAGAAAGATTGAAATTGAGAAATTCAATGGCAGCAATTTTGAGTTGTGGAAACTTAAAATGGAAGATCTGTTGGTTGATCATGATCTTTGGATTGTTGTGTCTGGAACAAAGCCTACAGGCATGAAGCAAGAGGATTGGGACCTTGCAGATAGAAAATCAAAGGGGTTGATAAGGCTCTATTTAGCAGATTATGTTCTTCTAAATGTTCATGAAGAAAAGACTGCATCTTCCTTGTGGAAAAGACTGGCAGCTATTTATCAAGGCAAGTCCTTGGTGAATAAATTGTTCTTGAGGAAGAAGCTATACACTTTGAGAATGCAGGAGGGAGGGTCTGTTGCTGATCATTTGAACGCATTCAACATGTTGATTGCACAATTAACATCTATGGGTGTGAAGATTGATGAAGAAGATCGTTGTATGTTGTTATTATGTTCTTTCCTAGATTCTTGGGATCACTTGGTGATGGCTATTGGGAGTATGACATCCACTTTTAAGATGGAAGATGTTGTTACTTCTTTGTTATCAGAAGAAATGAGAAGGAAATCTTCTGAGATGGCGAAGGAAGCTCTTGTTGTTAGAGGCAGATCGAAAGAAAAAGGCAAGAAGAAGGACAAGAAGTCCAAATCCAAATTAGAAGGGAGATCAAAGTCTCCTGGAAAGAAGTCCAAGGTGAAGTGTTGGAATTGTGGGCAACCTAGGTCATGTCCGAAAGGATTGCAAAGAGGAGAAAAGAAGAAGAAGAATTCTTTCGACAATGATTCTTCTCAGAGTGATGCAGACACCTTCATTGCAACCTTGGCTACATAGGCATCAGATGATGTCTAGTTGATTGATTCTGGAGCATCTTTCCACATGACATCTCATAGAGACTGGTTCACGAAGTATGAAAACTATGATGGTGGAAAGGTGTATTTGGCAAGTGATTCATCTTTGGAAAGTGTTGGTCGTGGAAGAGTCAGAATTCAATTCCCTGATGGAAGAGTGAAGGGAATCAATGATGTAATGCATATACCAGGTCTGGCTCGAAATCTACTTTCTGTTAGTAAGTTGAATGATATTGGAGTGCAAGTCACATTCTCTGGAAATGGCTGTAAGATGACTAGAGGCTCAATGGTGCTAGCAAGGGGTGCTCGTATTGGTACCTTGTATAAGCTAGATGCACATGTTGTACAATGCAATAGTGTCTCTGTAAAGTCACAGAAAGCTACTCATGGAGAAAAGATGGTAAAAGTTCTTGATAGTGTAAACTATATGGAAGTTAAACTTCCAGCAGAAAAGACTATGCTCTGGCATCATAGGCTAGGCCACATTGGAGAGAAAGGTTTAAAAACCTTGAAGAATAAAAACCTGGTTGAAGGGCTTGATGATTGTAACCTCGAATTTGAGTTTTGTGAACATTGTATATATGGTAAACAACACCGTGTTTCATTTTACTCAATCCTCACAAATCTTTGGTTTGCTTGATTATATACATTCTGATGTTTTTGGTCCAGTGAATGTTCCTTCTTTGTCTAAGTCAAGGTACTATGTATCGTTCATTGATGATTATTCAAGAAGAGCATTTGTTTATTTTTTGAAATGTAAATCAAAAGTGTTCAGTTGGTTTAAGGAATTTAAAAACCTTGTAGAAAATTAGACTGGAAGAAAAATAAAATGTTTAAGGATTGATAATGGCGGTGAATTTTGTTCTGATGAATTTGAGAGGTACTGTAAAGATCATCAGATTAAAAGACATAAAACTACACCTTACACTCCGCAACAAAATGGAGTTGCAGAAAGGTTTAACAGGACAGTGATGGAAAGAGCATGAAGTATGCTGAGCAGTGCTATCTTGGAGGAGAAGTTCTGGGCTGAGGCAGTTGCTACAACATGTTACTTGATAAACCGTTCTCCTAATTCTACTCTTGTTGAGAAAACACCTTTGGAAGCATGGTCTGGTAAGAAGCACTCTTTGAGACACATTCATGTTTTTGGCTGTGAGGCAAATGCATATGTGTCGAATGAGAAAAGATCTAGATTGGAGAACAAGGCTGTTAAATGTATTTTTATTGGCTATAGTGTTGGCATAAAAGGATACAAGCTTTGGAATCTTGATATGGAGAAGGTTCTATACAATAGAAGTGTTATATTTTGTGAGTTGAAGCCTTCTACCTTGGATATGCAGTTAGAGACAAAATCAGAAAACAAAAAGGATGTAGTTGAAATTCCTCTGACACCAGATAAAGAGGAATTGAAAATTCAAAATATACCTGAAACTTAGGAGAGCTCAAGTAGTTCTGAGAGTTCTGAGAGTTCTGAAGAAGAAGAAGAACCTCAGCCTCTGCAAGTGAGGAGGTCAACTTGTGAAAGAAAGCAACCTGATAGTTATGGGTTTTCTTTGATAGATTCTACTTGTGCCTATGCTTTAATTTCTAGCACTGATGAGCCTAGGACTATGAAAGAGGCATTTAGAATGTTCTGATTCAAACTCTTGGTTGGAAGCCATGAATGAAGAAATGGCATCATTAGAAAAGAATGATACTTGGAGTTTGGTGCCCTTGCCTGAAGGCAGAAAAGTTGGGCTGAAAATGGGTATTTAAAAAGAAAATAGGTCTGGATGGCAGTGTGGAAAAGTATAAGGCGAGGTTGGTTGCGAAGGGTTATTCCTAGGTAGAGGGAATTGATTATGGGGAATTTTTTCTCCTATAGCTAAGCTGACGTCCATTAGATTTCTTTTGTCACTTGCAGTAGCTTATGACTTAGAGATTGAACAGATGGATGTGAAGACAACATTTCTTCATGGTGATCTTGAAGAAGAAATTCATATGTCCCAGCCTGAGCACTTTGTGGAAAAAGGTAAAAAAAAACTGGTTTGCAAGTTGAAAAAATCTCTGTATGGATTAAAGTAGTCTCCTAGAATGTGGTACCAAAAATTTGACACTTTTGTTTTGTCATTGGGATTTGTAAGATCAAAATCTGATCATTGTGTGTATTACAAAGTTGAAAGTGATCAAGTTCTTATTATTGCTCTCTATGCTAATGATATGTTGTTCATAGGCAATAGTAAGTTAATGATTTCTGATCTTAAGTCTCAGTTGTCTGCAAAGTTAAAAATGAAAGATCTTGGTGCAGCTAGGTATATTTTGGGAATGGAAATCACCAGGGATAGGAATAGTAGAAAAATTTGGCTCAGTTAGAGTAAGTATATTAAGACTGTTCTAGAGAGATTTTGTATGACTAAACTGCAAGCAGCTAGTTGTTCCATTTTTGCAGGGAACGAAGCTATCTATTGAAGACTGTCCAAAATCTCCTACTGAGATGGAGGACATGACCAGTGTGCCTTATGCTAGTGTGGTTGGTAGTCTTATGTATGCAATGGTCTTTACAAGGCTAGACATTTCCCAAGCAGTGAGAATACTTAGTCGGTTTATGGCTAATCCTGGAAGATCACATTGGGATGTTGTGAAAAGAGTATTCAAATATTTGAAGGGCACTTCAGAATATGCTTTGTGTTACCATGGGAACTTGGTTGAATCATAGAGGACTCTCAGTATTCGAGGCTATGTGGATTTTGATTGGGCAGGGGACATTGACAACAGAAGATCCACCAGTGGATATATTTTCATGTTGAATGGTGGTGCAGTGAATTGGATGAGTAAGCAGCAGGCTATAGTCGCTTTGTCTACTACAGAGGCATAATACATGGCAACAACACATGCCTGTAAAGAAGCAATTTGGTTAAAACGTTTGTGTTTTAACATTGGTTTTGATGCAGGGCAAATAACAATTTACTGTGACAATTAGAGTGCTATTTGTTTGGCAAAGAATCCTACTTTCCATGCCAGGACGAAACATATAGATGTACAGTATCATTTTGTATGAGATATGGTGGAGGATGGAAAGGTATCTTTAGAAAAAGTGGATACTCTAGAGAATGTTGCAGATGCATTGACGAAGCTAGTGAGCACAGACAAGTTCAGGTGGTGTGCCAGATTGATGGGCCTTAGTGCCCATGAATTTCAGTAGTTTTGTTGTGTTCTGGAGGTGCCTGTGTGATCTTCGTCAAGTGGGAGATTGTTGTAATTATGTTCCTCAATCTCATAGGCTGAAACCTCTGAAAGAGCAAAGTCGGTGTGACATTCTTACTGTCTGGCCGACTAGCAGTTGTGCAACCTTGTGGAATGCTCAGGTTGCCAAGACCTTTGTGTTGTCTTACCAACTAGAGCTATCGTTGTGACATTTCTTATCGTTGTTATCTCTCTCTACCTGGTAAGAACTCTCACAAACTATGGTTCATAGTGGTTGTCAGGGAGACTTGTGGTGACAACAGTTATCGAGGAAAGATATGAACGTTCGGTATGAAGTCTTACCGACAAGAGATGTCTCGCTGAATGGTTATCCACTTGGAGTCATCGGTGTAACATGTGACTTCAGTAAGAACTCTTGGTGACAGATGGTATGTCTCACTGACAGTGTTACACTTGGAGTCATTGGGGTAACATGGATGCTTCGGTATAATGTCTCAGCGACAGTGTAAGTCTCGCTGATGGGAATACTGGTATCGATGTGACTTTTGAACATCGGTATGATCTCTTGGCGAAAGTGGTAGTCTCACTGATTGTTATGAGCTCAGTATGATGTCTCACCGAAAGTGGTAGTCTTGCTGATAGCGCTACATGTGTTGATCATCGGTATGACGTCTCAGCGATATGGCTTGTCTCGCTGATAGCTTTGCTCAATGAATATCAGTATGACATAAAAATCTATGAGACTCTTGGTGATAGGAGAAATCTTGCCGATAGAGATTCACAAGATGGTTTTGCATTCGATATAACGTCTTACTGAAGGTGACAACTCTTGCCGATATCGACAATTGGGCTTTGTGACATCGGGGAGACATGGTTAGTGTCTCACCGACATGTGAACACAGTTTGACTACTTTGACCGATTGAAAGACTATCCTACGTGGTGTGACTTTGACCAATCAGGGAGCAAAATGGGAACCGTTGGAAGTTAGAATATTGTGCCCGTTCCTCTGAGGAAGTTCAATAGACTAGGGATGACATGGATACACTCTGAGATCGATGATGATGTTTGGTTGGATGATCAGTGGGATGAACAGTTTGATGAACAGTTGAGTAATCAGTGTGAATTCAATCGAGAGTGCATTGTAAATGGGATGTTCTGTACTAGGTTGATCATCATGAATGCTGCTATAAATTGACATTAGAGAGTGAAGCCCATACTTTGTATGTAATTTCATTACTGTAATACAAAGGGGTTTCTCTTGGTGTGGTGGGTTTTTCTCCCGTAAGGGTTTTCCCACGTAAATCTGGTGTTCATCTGTGTATGTTAATTTCTTTGTTTCTGCTATTTCTTTCAAGTGTATCTTAATGGGGCTATAATTGAAAAATTTAAAAGCACCTTTGCATTCTTCCCTGAGGTTTTGACATTAGGAGAGTTGTTTTTGCACCTTAGCTTTCCTTATAGCCAAGATACTTGCACTTGAATACAACTTTTGAGATTCCTAATCGACTTTGTTGATACTGGAGTTAACTTTGTCTTTGTGCATATATCGCGATAGAGTGCCTTTTGAATCCTTATGATGAAGGGTCGTTGCCAACACATGGTCAATGTGAGAATTGGATATCATGTGTGGAGGTGTGGATGGAGTGTGTTTAGGAATAAAAGATGGATTGGTTGCTAGTTTGGAACTTTTGACTCTCCAAACTTCGGAAGATGAGCAATGATTGGTGGATACGAAAGTGTATGTGGAATTAGGACCAACTGCTTGATATACTTTGTACGTCAGTTGAGAAGCTTTCTTTTTCCTTTGTGGACATCTTTGATGGATACTTTTCCTTTTTTTATTTTTCCCCATAGTTTATTTGACTAATGGAGTTTGATAGGGATAATCTTTATTTGCATTCTTTGGTATCCATATGTATTTGATTTGTCCATTATGCTTCCTTACTTCTTTTGTTTTGATAATGTTCCCTATGCTTTGATTCAAATCTTTCTTTTGACATTGGTCCCAATTCATGGATGGGGTGATGGGTGGATGAAGATTCGTGACATGGTTGGTTGTAGTATTGGCATCGATTTCATCATAAGGATTCTTTGTGTTCCCTATGTTGATGTTTTCTTGAGACATAGTTTCCCCCAATATGTTGGTAGTAGTGCCTTTGTTCTTTGATTCTGCTTGTTTTAAGATATCTTATTCAGTAAGCATTCTCTAATAAATGACCACTACAGATGAAGTGATTTCAATTTGCTGCTTCGCTGACTCCGGAATACCCTGTTCTGTCTGACTTGTTTCCTTGAGTGGATAATGTTGGATACCTTCATACATGATTTCCTCAGTTTGAATTCAGGATATATTTGATCTTGATGTTGACAACTCTATTTGAGTGTAGGAATCAATAACCTGCTCTTTTGTGTAATAATTTCAGGAGTAAAGGAATCTTGTTCTGAATGAAGATCATTTACATGTCCATCCAAAGAAAGCATCTCATGGGTAGATGGAAGAGTATGTGTTATGTGGATGTGATCATCATTTGCAACATCTTGTATGTATAAGAGAGTGTCTATTAGATCATTGTAGTATCTTGGAGATAAAAATTCTTGTTCTTGAATGATTTTGGAATTGCTTTCGACATGCTTTGGATCAAGTTCTTGACATGGGTCAATTTCAAAGGATGGATTTCTTTCAAAGGGTTCTTGGACATCATCATTAGTCATGGTAAGTGGTTGAATATCCTCTTGATATTTGAGTGGTCTTGGATCAAGTGTCAAGTTGAGAATTCCTTCAGTATCTATAATCATGAGGTCAAAGGGGGTCAACATGTCTTGGAAAGGACCATTACTAGACCATGGTGAAATATTTTTATCATGCTTTGGAATAAATTCTTGAGATATGTCCTATAACTCATAAGGCGATGTAGAGACATTTTCAATATGATCATCAGTCGATGGATAGTAGATTATGTCAATGGGATCAAATAATTCTAACACTCCTTGAAATAGATCACTAAAAAGTGGCTCTTGATGTATGGTGAGTTGATCATCAGATGGGGTAGAAACATCTTCAATGTGCTCATTAATGGAGAGATCTTGAACATTGTTTTTAACAATTGTGGTAGAGAGATTGTCAATTTCTTCAACCATAGGGTTAAGTGATGTTTCCATTTATTGAATTGGATCATTGTTGGGTATTGTTGGTGGATTTTGATCATGATTGAAAAGTGACTCTTGATATATGTTGATTTGATCTTCGAATGAGGTAGAAACATCTTCAAGGTGCTCATTGATGGATAGATCTTGGTCATTGTTTTCAACAATTGTGATGGGGAGATTGTCAATGCTATCACCAATGGTTGAATCTTCATTGTTATCCCCAATAGTGATTATCTTTTGATCAATGAGGTCTTGGATGATATTTTTGAGTCGAATGCAACTTGATGTTGCGTGTCCCTTTTTTTTGTGAAAATCACAATGGTGCTCCTCGTTATACCCTGGTGGTTTAACTAGGGATTCTTGATAGTTCTCATAGATAGGTATTTTAATGAGATTTTCCTACACCAACTGCTGCATGACCGATTCGATTGGTTTACCAAGTGGTGTGTATTTTCGTTTGTTACCTTGTGATATTTGTGTTCATTGAGATGATTCTTGTCGTGATTGATCTTGGAGATGTGATGATTGATCTTCGAGATGTGGCGATTGATCTTCGAGATGTAGGTTTTGGGTTTGTTGATGTGGTCGATCTTTATTTCTAACTTCTTGACATTGGAGATATCATTCTTGATGTGGTTGTAGACACAACTCAATGTTTTGATGATATGGTTCAACCAATGGAAGAGTGTATTGATTTTGGGGTGGAGGTGTCTTTTGGCTCAATAATTTAATTATTTTGGCAAGTGAAGCAATTTGATCTTGATTTTGATCTTGAAACCCTTGATATAGTTGATTTGAATTTTGTTCAAGTAGATTTGGAATGTACACTTGTGGTGTTTTCATGGGATCATGGACAAATTGATTTTAGACAATGTTCTGAATCAGGGTGATGCTTAGATTTGGCATGATAGGTTGAAATTGAACATTGTTGTGTTTGGGAATCATATTGCCTTGATTTAGGTAACTTTGATTTTGCTTGGTGTTACCTTGACTTGGATCAATACATGGAGTCATTATCATCTTGTTTGGACTTTGAACAACATTTGTATGATTTGTGAACATATCTATCCCAAAGTTTTCCAAGTGTGGATTTGAAACATTCATGCTTAGTAAACTTGTACTTGGTATATTCATATTTGGCATGTATGGATTTGGTGGGATAATGTTGCTTGTTTGAAGACTCGTCCATTGATTTTTCAATTGATAGATTTGTAGGTTTGGACTTGGATTTAAATCTATCATTGGGAAATGTGCTCCAAACTTTAGATTGGGAAAACTCACATTTGTTGTATCATTGATGTTTGCAGGAGATAATGTTCCGATGTATGGATTGTATTTGTGATAATCAATTGGTTTTGTAAGGCTTTGATAGTTTGGTTGGTTTAGACTGCTCATGATGTATGGATCAAGTTTATATTCCATATTCTTCTTGTGTTTTGACCTTGTTACAAAAGTGAACCTCTAAGGTGATTTAGGACCAATGATGAGATTAATGATGAAAGGGGTGAATGATATGGGTGTCGAACATTTAGGAACTTTAGATCAATGCTAGAATTTTATGGATTTGATTTTGATTGGTTTGATTTGGATAAATGAACTTGTAAACCCTAAGATGTTAGATGTGATCTTAGGATGAACTTGTTCAAAAGGTTTATAATTTAACTAAGTGTGTGATGAAGGATTCATCCAAACACACCTAACTAAACAAATGATTTTGATTTGGTTTAAGGATGTTCCCAAGTCTAGATAATGATGTTTCCAAAGCTCTAAATTTGTTTGTGAGATGGAGATGATAAATGTTTTGATGAATGAAGTGTTTTATTTGATCCTAAATGAACCTAGGAAGGACTTGTTTACTAGACCAAGATATTGAAGAACATGCTTTTTTCTAAGAGTAGTTCAAAACCAAAAGACCAATGTTTGCATGAAAACCATATGACCAAAAGATGTCAAGCATATGTGTGGGGTCCAATTGTTTCTTAACTTTGCTTAATGAGTTCTTTTTACCACAAACACACTCTTGATTAGCTTTTGAACTAGATGTTCAATTTCCTAATTATCTTTCATACCACAAAGTCCATTATGTGGAAATATAGAAAATAAAGGAAAAAGTTTTCTAATGTTGACCTTAGTAGGGGAAAATTGAGATGAAATCCAAATGCTTAGAAGCCTCTAAGGATGAGAATCCCAAGGTCAAGCAATAGCATGTGAATTTGTTCAAGGATATTTGCTTTTCCTAAAGGTTTGAGATTTGATACTCATGTTGAATGTTGATTTTCCAATGTTTTCGATCAAGCAATGTGTTTTGATTTCAAGAACAATCACAAGCCTATGGATATTTGAGACAGTATTTGTTGAGTCCCCACTTGGACAAGTCCAACTATGCTTACTTCCTGTGGATGGTTAGATGCTTGACCACACAGGCTCCCCCTTACAGTACACTCGCTTCTTGGGTCAGCCAAGCATCAGTACCCATGAATCTCCCATGGCATACTTTCCATTTCTACTAAAAGTCGTAAAAGTGTAGGGTGGCTTCAGAACGACCGTTCTTGCACCAACAAATAGATAGGGATTTTGGCCTTTCTAAACAAGGGTTTTAATTCATACTTTTTGTTCATGGAGATTGACCCATGCGGCGAGAGACCATTGCTGCCCTTCTCGTCGGGACCAACCGCGTGATACTGGCCTTTGTTCCAGTACCCACTTTTATATCTCGGTTGGAAATACACTTGGCTTTAGTGTGTTACCGGTTGGGTCATTCCCTTGGGTGAGTACTTTTTCCCCAAGGCAGGCCCTCTAAGATAAACAAAAGCGAGCAAACATATCCGTAATTCGATCAACCTTCATTTATAAACAAAGGGATAACACACACAATATGTTCCACTCACAGTCACAAAGTTTGTTCAATTTTATACCCAAATTGAAAAATGTATGGGCAATTATTTGTGCAGCTTAATGTCACAAAAAGGCCTTTTGATTCTCAAGATCGTTGTGAGGCGCGAGAGAAGCACATACGTCATTTTAGTGATATTACTTTGAGTAAGTAATTACAAGACAAAGAAACACTTGTTCATTTTAAGTCCACAAAGCAATAATGACTTATTTTTATAGCACCAAATCAAATGTGGAGATTGCCTTGTTCAATTGTTAAATCTGAAAACCAACTCTAGTAAGTTTGTCTTAAAGTTATTTTTAAGCTCTTTGTTGCGAAAATTGAGATGTTCCTTTTAGAGCCCCAAAAAGACGTGAGTTGATTAAAAACATAAAATTAAAGCATGAAATGGAAGCTCTAAGCATTTAAAAATGTTTTATGAATTTCAAGTTTTAATGTCCAATTTTCTTCAACTCCAATCTCGCTTTGCTTTCGCTTGATTCCAATGCTTCACATTTTTCCTGCAAACATTACAAAATAAAACCTTAAAAAAAAAGAATTTTATTTTAAGAAATCATTTGAAATATTCAAAAAAATAAAAAACAATTTCCAAAAATAAAGGATAAAATTCTGGTAATGGCAGCTCAATCAATTGACAAAGAAGTGAAGAAATATGCATTTAATACATTTAAGACAAATTATATCAAATCTTCAAGCTTGCAGCTGTCCACTTTTATGAAATCCACCTATGAATACACTATCATAAGTGAAGAATATAAATGCATATCAATCGAAGATACTAGTAAATAAATGTATGTTAGAGTTGTACCTGAAAAAGCACAAGTTGCTTGATTATGCTTAGTAGGATTCTACTCTATATTCAATAATCCACATTCAATATTTAATACAGGCAGATTTTATTTCCCAAGCTCCTGTTAAATCGTACGACTACTCTTTCTCCAATGTTGCCATATAAAAAAAGACCCAGCTAGAGGAAATAAATCGCATTGACTGAGCATTGCAAGGAAGTTTTTAAATAAAACTGGATTCAACATCATCAAAAGTACAAAATAATGTTTGATCATGAATGGAATATGTTGACATTTTGAAAAGTGACACCCTTCCTGGCAACTGTGGGTGGTATGGTGTAACGTTTTGGCTATAAGCAATGACTAGGGAGAGTAAATGGTGCACAAAAAAAAGATAAGGCACTATGCCTAATAAAATAACGTCGCACCTAACAATTCATCTCCAAAATTTATTGCAAGAGAAATTGTTTTGATAGATGTGGACCATATCCATCATTTAGATAGGTGCAAAATTCATCTAACTAGAGATCTATTTAAAAGAAAACTGTTTGTGACTAAAGTCGAACTCTTTTCGCACTTCAAGAACACTATTTCCCCTACATTAAATTGATTTTGAACAAGAACGAGTACCAAATGTGACACTCAGCCTACCTATCAAAGATTTGACATGATCATCGATGGTTGAGCAAGATGCACAATATTTTACATTACTCCAAAAAGATTTTGTTGCAACTGGCAAAGATTATCAGCACCAATAAAGTGCAACTTTTTCACTTCAATCGGTCTTCAGTTTGCCTCCCAATAGTCTCAAATCCACTTAAGTGGATTTTATAGAGACCTATGGATTCCGTGAGTGAAAAAATTCACATAGCTCAATGAGGGGAAATTGCGCAAGTTTTAGAAACGAATGGAGATATCATTAATGACAACAACAAATGGAGATATCATTAATGTCTCCATGGCTTATAGTGTTGTTGCATGTGCCCTGGTACAATACAAACACTACTTATAGCCACCAAATAAAGTCTGGAGGAAATGATTAGAAGGAAGATTAAAAATTTCCCACTCGCATAGGACCTCCACTAATTCTCAGCCTTTGCTTTCTTTTACTCCTTTGCCACAACAACAATAAATGTATTGGCATTTCAAACTAACGATTAATGACATAGCTAAAAAGGGATTAATGGGAAAGGGGGAAACAAAGAACATGCCATGGGATAAGTCATGACCCTCACAGTCATTATTTCATGCAACACTCTGGGACAACAATACAAGTTGTTTCAATCATTTCATGGAGGTCATATGATCGATGTTCATGTACATTCTAACCCTAGACCATATTGTTTCAGGAGTGATTAAGGTTGGAGTTATTCCAGAAAGAAAGAAACGATACGAGGGTTGGTGTTTATATGGCAAAGAGGGTGAGCTGCTCAAGAACTCTAGAGAGAGCATAAATGAAGAGGATTAATGAAAGGAGGTGGGTGTGTCCCATTCATATGCACAAAGGTTATTTTTGCATTTTCATGGAAGCAGAAGTCGTTATTACAATGTGAGGGATTCTTGGCAGATAAGCAGAGAATTCAAGAGAATATAGAAGCTTGTAAATAAGTCTAGAGGTTTTCAGACCTTTGTTCCATATGAGAGGAGTGGGAAACTAGTAAAGTGCTTATCTGCTATTTCTGAAGTAGCTTCAGCTAGACCTCATAATTGGAAAAGGTATTGCTTTAGGTAATATTGATGTGATTCCTATTGACCTTTTGACATAATGCCTTAATTTCCTCTCTCAAAATAGAGTGAGACATCAAGTTAGAGTTCGAGCAACTGAAGGCTTTAGGAGAACGCAATGAAAAAAAAATGTTGTAGATGCAAACAAAAAGCTCTCTAAAGCATGTGGATGTAAACAAACTGTCTAAAATAAATGCTTCAGAAACCACATATCCAGAAAAAGAATCGAATGATGCTTTTTAATCACTTTTCTACCTAAAAATGACACTTAAGCATAAAAAATGTAGCACAAAAAATTTCAAACAGAAAGCACAACTCATAAAAACCTGTTTACAACCAAACATATAAATTTCCAATAGAAAGCTCTCTAAAGCCTGTGGATGTAAACAGACTATCTAAAATAAATGCTTAAGAAACCATATATCTAGAAAAAGAATCAAATGATGCTTTTTAATCACTTTTCTGCCTAAAAAAGATACTTAAGCATAAAAAATGTAGCACACAAAATTTCAAACAGAAAGCACAGCTCATAAAAACCTGTTTGCAACCAAACATATAAATTTCCAAATTAAAAAAACAATGGTCATAGACTGTCCTCCTGCAAAATATGATTGGACAACAAGATTATATTTATAAGCATGACAAAAATTTCATATTTTGTCCACCCTCCTTCTAGCGCCATAATGTGGATACCTTTTTCTGCATTTGCTAAAAAAAAAAAACTATTAGCATCATTATTAAACTTAAGCAAACCAAATAAAGTACCCCTATGAAATATTGGATCATGCTATCTATGCAAACAAAGAAGTAAGATATCAAGTAAACTAAGTGAAAGCATAACAAAGAAATAATAAAACTCTATCGCATAGTGGATTGGTGCTTCTTTGATGTGGAAAGAATCCCTTTCCCAATCCTTGATAAGATCCTAGATGATATGATGAACAAGATTCAAATGATGTGTTTATAACAAAGATGTGAAGATTGTGGAGTTGTGGAGGATTAAATCAATAGAGAGGGTTTCTATTTATAGAATAGAATGATAGAAAAATGCAAGATAGGAGGAATGTGGGATAAAAGATAATCCAATGGCATTGTGCCACTTTTCAGCATTCCAATGGAGGAAGGTTGTGCACATCTTGGTCAATGTGCCAAAGAGGGGGAGATTTGAAATTCAAAGGGCGCCAAAATGTGATTACTTTTTCTGCATTTACTTCAAATATCAACAAACATTAGAGTTATTAGCAAATGAAATAAACCAAACCAAGTAAGTCCTATGAAATATTGAATCATGTTTCATAATGCAAACAAAACAACAAAATATAAAATAAACTAATTGAGAGCACAATAACATGACTCAAACCCTATCTCATAGTGGATTGGTGCTTCTTTGATGTGGAAAGAATCCCTTTCCCAATCCTTGATAAGCCAATGATGAAGATTGTTATGCTATGACAATGAAGTGGACAAAATTAGCTCTCAATGTGAAGAGAGTAACTTTACATGAAGATTGTGGATGATCAGAATGAATGATAGCCTCTCCATTTATAGAAGATTTTGATGAGAGAAGAGGCAAAAGGGATGAATGTGGGACTAACTTTCAACTAATGGCAAGGTGCCACTTGTCAAGAGATGGATGGGTGAAGGATGTGCAAGTTTTGATGAATGTGCCAATAAATGACATTAAGTGGCTTTTTCAAATTTGAAATTTGGCTTGTTGGAGGGAGAAGAAGGGTCTTAAATACCAAGTGGGGGACATGTGAGAGGGGAGTTAATGCTGTGTTGGAAGGGACAAGTCATTTGAGAGGGAAATTTGAAATGGGGGAATATTCCACTTTTATGCCATGTTGATGGAAAATGAAGATTTAATAAATTAATTAAAATCATTTATTTGTGCAAGTGGGAAAAGCTAGAGGATGAGACATAGATTAAGATCAATATTAATCATGATTTAGTTAACTTAGGTGAAGATTAGGTGATTTGACTTTTTGACTTAGATTTATGGATTAAAATAAATCAAAAGGAGATGAAAAATGGTTTAAACTTAGTTAAATAAATGTTTTGATTTATTTAGCTAAAGGGAATGATGTTAGTGGTTTAATTAAATAAGTTTGATTTATTTAATTAAATGAAGAACTTTAGAAGTTAATTAAATAAGATTGATTTATTTAATTAAAGGGGGACTTTAGGATTGATTTATGATTTAATTAAGTAAATTTGATTGATTTGATTAATAGAGGAATTAAGATGGATTAATTAAGTGGTTAATAGAGAGGTGACTTAAAGAAGAATCAAAGTTAGTTGATTAGGACATTTTTCATGTCTACAAATATATATAAAATATGTTGAGAGTTATCATTATTGAGGCGCCTATTGCAATTATAAATATTTAATTACTATAATTAAATTAATTATAATTATTAATATTAAATTTCAATATTAATAATAATAAAAGTGAAATCATTATAAAATTGATTATGAAATAAAAAACAAGTATTTTAGAGTGGATAAGAAATTTTTTTTTTCTTTAAATTTTAATAAGGATACTTAAGAAAATATTTTCAAAGGGTCTTATAATCTTTAATTATTCTTCAATATAAGGTTAGAAATATTGTTTTATATGCACTTAGATTAGCATAGTTTCCATGTCATGTTGGAAATTGGATTTCTTCATTTTTGGTGCAATCTTCTTAATCTACTACACCAAAATTATGGCATGTCATCCATACAATCCCATGCCATTCTTAATGAAGGCCACAAATTGACCTTAATTCTTTGGTACTATCTTGCCATACTACAATATACTCAAGTTTTTTACTTCACAACAAGAATTTTATTTACCACAACCTAATATTTAAAATGAATGCAAATTTATTTATTTCAAAACTTGGATTTGGAAGCACAAAATTTGTTTCCTATTCAATATTCCATATTTGTAAAATTTTGATGAAGAAAAATTTGTAAAAAATCATTAAAATTTATTAAAGGAGATCTAAAATGTTATATTCAAAAGATCTAAACTGTTATATTCAAATATGATAGAAGCATGCACAAATATTTACATATATTATTGTTAACTTTCCTCAATAATCAAGCAATAATTCATTATAATTTCCTCCAACCATAGACAATTAAAGTCCACCTTTTATTAAAAGAATGAAAGGAATCTTCTAGCTACACATAAAAGCAATTTTTCCATTGTTTATTTGTATTGGTTGATCAATGTCTAATTGTATTCCCAAAGATAACTTACAAGATAACATGGGTGATGGAAAATTTATTAGAGAAATTTATATTTAGAATTGGCATTCTCATATTTTTGTCTATCTCATTGTTGTTTAATGTAGTGGTAAATAAGTTTATTTTAGCTAATCATTATATTTGATGTTGATTTCTTAGGTTGTGTCCAAAAAATGATACCTTTCACATAGGATGGTTTACATGAAATTCGAGCTCTTTTAGGATGCACTCCAAAATCCCTAGAATGAATATGCTTCTTACATGTCTTAGAATTTGAGCTCTTGTAGTGTATGCTATTGATTATCTCATTCAAAATGACACCATAAACATCAAATTTGGTTCACAATAAATTAACTTCCACTTCAATTAAAGTGAAGGATATAATAAGACCATAAAAATAACAATGAGAAAGAAAATAAGAAAATTTGAATAGAAAAGAAATGGATAGAAAGCCATCTTCTCTCACCGAGGGTGAGGCAAGCAATGTTGTTCAAAGTTAGGGCTAGAGTTCAATTAGAGTTAGGGTTATGACACAATTAGGGTTAGGGTTCAAATAGACTTAAGATAGTTTAATTAGGGTTAAGGTTAGGGTTGGGGTTATGATGGAGCCAACATTAGATTAATTAGATTTAGGGTTAGGATTTGGGTTAGGGTTATGGCTAGTGATATAATAAGGATTACAATTGTGTTAGCATTAGGATTAGTGTTAGGATTATGGTTATAGATAGGGTCAAGATTAGGATTAGGGTTAGGGTTAGGGATATAATTAGGATAGGGTTGGGGTTTGTGTAAGGGTTGGGGTTAGAGATAGGATTAGGATTAGGGTTAGGATTAGGGTTAGGGTTAGAAATAGGGTTAGGATTTGGGTTTGGGTTCAAGTTAGCAATAGAAATAGAATTAGGATTAGGGTTGTGGTTTGTGTTCAAATTAGGGTTAGGGCTAGGGTTAGCACTAGGATTAGAGATAGTGTAAGGATTAGGGTTAAAGATAGAATTGGAATTAGGGTTACAATTAGGGTTAGAAATAGAATTAGGATTAGTGTTGCAATTAGTGATAAGATTAGGGTTAGGGTTAGGGTTAGAGATAGAATTAGGATTAGGATTGGGGTTGGGGTTTATGTTAGGATTATGATTATGATAATGCTTAAGGTTAGGGTTAGAGATAGGTTTAGGATTGGGGTTAGTGTTAGGGTTAGACATAGAATTAGGATCAAGGTTAGAAATAGAATTAGAATTAGGGTTTAGGTTAGTGATAATATTAGGGTTAGGGTTAGGCATAAAGATAAAATTAGGATTAGGGTTGGGGTTAGCATTAAAAATAGGGTTACTATTAGGGTGATGGTTAGAGATAGAATTAGGTTTAGGGATGAGGTTTTTGTTATGATTAGGTTTAAGGTTAGGGTTTTGGCTAGAGATAGAGTGAAGATTAGGGTCAAGTTACAATTAGAGATTGAATTAGGGTTACAATTAGGATTAGTTGGGGTTAGGTTAGAGATACAACCAACATTAGGGTTAGGGTTAGGGTTAGAGATAGAATTAGGATTAGGATTGAGGTTTCTATGAGGGGAGCAATGTTTTTCAAAGTTGCAGATAGAGTTCAATTAGAGTTAGGGTTTTGACACAATTAGGGTTAGGGTTCAAATAGACTTAAGATGGTTTAATTAGGGTTAAGGTTAGAGTTAGGGATATGATGGAGTCAACATTAAATTAATTAGGATTAGGTTTAGGATTGGGATTAGGGTTAGGGTTAGAGATATTAAGATTAGGGTTAGTGTTAAGATTAGGGTTAGGGTTAGAAATAGGGTTAGGTTACAATTAGAGATAGAATTAGGGTTAGGGTTAGGATTAGTTGGGGTTAGGTTAGAGATAGAATTAGGATTAGGATATAGGTTTCTATGAGGGGAGCAATGTATTTCAAAGTTAGGGCTAAAGTTCAATTATAGTTAGGGTTATGGCACAATTAGGGTTAGGGTTCAAATAGGCTTAAGATGGTTTAATTAGGGTCAAGGTTAGAGTTGGGGCTATGATGGATTCAACATTAAATTAATTAGGGTTAGGTTTAGGATTGGGATTAGGGTAGGTCACAATTAGAGTTCAATTAGAGTTAGGGTTATGGCACAATTAGGGTTAGGGTTCAAATAGACTTAAGATGGTTTAATTGGGGTTAAGGTTAGAGTTAGGGCTATGATGGAGTCGAAATTAAATTAATTAGGGTTAGGGTTATGGTTAAAGATAAAATTAGAATTAGGGTTATAATTAGGGTTAGAAATAGAATTAGGGTAAGTGTTGCAATTAGTGTTAGTGTTAGGGTTAGGGTTAGAGATAGAATTAGGATTAGGATTGGGGTTGGCGTTTATGTTAGGATTATGATTATGATTATGATTATGCTTAGGGTTAGGGTTATAGATAGGGTTAGGATTAGGGTTAGTGTTAGGACCGTTAGAGATAGAATTAGGATTATGGTTAGAAATAGAATTAGGATTAGGGTAAGTGCATGGATCTATGACACAATTTTGGCTCTTAAGATGCCACTTTTTTTTTTTTCTGAAATCAGCAAAATTTGATTTGCACGAGAAAATGAAGATAGTTACACTCAAAATTTCAAGATGCAGCAACAACAAAAGTTGAAGCCCGCTCTGAGTCTAGTTTCTAAGCTACTATTTTTTTTTGAAATTAATGAAGATTAAGGATCTCAAAAGGGGGGGGGAAAGAGGTTCTTTTTTTATAAAAAAAAACAACATAGTGTGTGAGGGCTTCCCCCTTTTTGATTAATTTTTTTTTGGAATTTCAAAAATCCCAACCATGAGAAATTAGCTAACACCATGTAGTCTATCCTCATTCTTTCGGATAATTTTTTTAATGAATATATAATATTTTATGAATATTCAAAGTGGACACATCCTGAAAAGCTGAAATTTGAGTGTGCTCCCCCCTAAATTTTTTGAAAACTAATCAAATATTGATTATTATTATTTTCATCATGTGTAGAATGGAGTCTAGTTTCAAAAAATGTAATTTGTTTCACGTTTTGATAAACAAGTAAAAATCTATCCTAAAACTAGCACATGTTGGTTTTTGACCAAAAACAGAGGCATTTATAATAGAAGCCATGGATCAAAACCTTAACTAAATCAAAATGAAAAAAAGAATTATATATTTAGATAGCTAAGAGAGAGGTCAATGCTATCACAGTTTTTTTTATAAACTTGCATTGAAAGACATGCAAATGAGATGGGGAGAACGGACGAAAATATGAGGAAATTTGGAAAATCCTATCAATTAACACGTCCAAAGCAGGTCATTTGGCGTGCGCCAAATGTGATGTGTCATTTGGAGAGCTCCAAATTTGGCGCTCGCCGAATGACCTGCTTTGAACAAAACCTGAATTTCCCCTCTTTGGTCGACAACTTTGATAATGCTTAGAGTGCACAGTTTATGATCATAGATGGATAGTTGAGGTTCTACCTTTCATACGCTCTCTAACTTGTTACCCTAACTGGATAACTCTTTATCCCTCTGAAGTATCTCTCTCTTAGGTCTCACTCCCTCCCACATGACCTAGACTACTCTCTCTCAGTCCAATCCCCTCTCTTGGGTCTCTTTCCCTCCCACCTAAGTACCTAAATAAATCTATCTCACTCCAACCCCCTTTCTCACTCTCCCTCTCTCTCTCCCCCTTTGGTCTTTTTGTCTTAATCCATCTCCCTCTCTTAGGTCGTTATCTTTCTCTCTCTATCTCTCTCTCAAGTCTCTCCCTCTCTTAGGTCTCTCACTCCCTCCCTCTATCTCTCTCCCACTCCCTCTCTCTTACTCACTCTATCTCTCTCCATGTCTCTCTCTCTCTCTGGTACATCTCCATTCCCCCCCTCTCTCTCTCTCTCTCTCTCTCTCTCTCTCTCTCTCTCTCTCTCTCTCTCTCTCTCTCTCTCTCTCTCTCTCTCTCTCTCTCTCTCTCTCTCTCTCTCTCTCTCGGGGTCTCTCCCTCCTACCCCTCTCTCTCTCTCTCTCAGGTATCTCCGTCTGCCTCTCCTCTCTCTCTTTGTCAGTCTCCCCACCTACCCCATCTCCTCTTATAGTCCTCCTCTATCTCTCTTCCCTCCCTCCTCTCACCTCCTCTATCTCTCTCCTCTCCTCTCGCTCCTCTCTCCAGGTATCTCCTCCACCTCTCCTCTCTCTCTAGGTTTGTGTCTCTCTCATGCCCTCTATCTCTCCTCTCTCTCCTCTCCCTCTCTCTCAGTCTCTTTCTCCACCCTCTCCCTCCTCTCTCTCTCTA